>CM031860.1:10540486-10561409 GCA_018697195.1 Certhia americana
TTTTTTTTTTTTTTCTTTTTTTTTCTTTTAAATTTAAATTTTTTTTTAAGGGAATGGGGAGGGAAAATTCAGCAATATTATTTAATTGGGTTAGTTATGCTCCTTCTGGGAATTTTTACATCTAGTCAGTCTCTTCACTGTGGAAATCCACCCTGTAAGTGTTTAAAAAAGAAGTGGAGAGGTGTGTAATACCAAAAATGTGCCTGTCAAACCACCGCCAATTAGTTTGGCTTGTGGCTAAACAGAAAGTCGTACACAGGCAAGGGGATGTCTTTGCTATGGATTCTTACCATGGTTATAAAAAGCCTGATGCCTTCAATTCCCAACTCAGAGATTAAGGAAGTAGTTTTGAGAGGTTAAATCTAGTATGTGTCACTTTCAAAACAAATGTTTTGAAAACAAAAATTTGCAGAAGAAATACAATATTTCCTTCAATTATAAAGTGTCAACACAGACTGAAGATGAAGACGACTTCATCCCAGTTTTGGATATTTTGACCAATCAAGTCACTTTGAACCTGGCTTCAAAATCCATTTTGTTTTAGCATCATTTCTGCAGGCTTCTTGGTACAAGGACTCTCTCTTCAGTGAGCTTAATTTTCAATTGGTAGGCAAAGAATGATCTTAATTTCTGAGCAGGGTCACTAGGAGCTATCACAATACAAATTAAAGCAGCTGATTGGTCTAAGGGGAAGAATGGTGGAATATCTCTCTGGAGTTCATGTGGTTGTTCATTTAATGCTGGCACATCCAAAACTCAGAACCAAAGAATTTTCAACTGGGCACTGCTCAGACCTAGCTACAGATAGGGGCCTTTTTTTTTATAGTCCCCTTAGGTGGATTCAACAGACATTTCTATCACACTTGACAGACCACCACGTTGAACACCCATGTATCTCCAGAGGCTTGGCTATGGCTTATATTAGCAGAAAGTCCATGTCCACAGATTCTGGGAGTTCTGAATTTACATATTTGACTCCTGAGAAACAACACCATACTCTAAATAAAAATCCTATTTCCAGAAAAAATAAATTAAAGGGAAAATTCTATATGGCAAACGAAGAGCCAAGATTTGCCACTGATAATAGACAGAAAATACTGCCCTGAAAGGGAGATTGGATGGAACTCTAAGCAACCTGGTCTTAAAAAAAAAAATCTTGGCAAGGGGCCTTTAAGGTCCCCTTCCAACACAAACCATTCTATGACTATACAAAGCTGGAATTGATACAGGACACTAAAGATTGTGGGAAATAAAGTGGAGTAAAAGGACCCAAAGACAGCACTGACATTACAAATTGTCAAAATGTGGGATCTTCACTGCACAAAAGCATTAGTTGTCTAAGTGAAAAACTTTCTCTGTTGACAGGTGATTTCCTGAAGCACACACATTATCATCTCATAAAGGCTATTCCAATCTCCTTTCTTATCTTCCTCCCTCTTACTAGAAAATTCTGCTAAATCACCAGGGGTGTGGGGATGCAGAAATAAAACAGCCAAGAGAATATACTTGTCAGATATGCTCTCACCTCTTGTTCTTACCCTTGGACAACATAAAATAAAAGAAAGTAATTGTTCCAATAACAGCAGCACTGCAGAGAAGTATCCAATGGTTCTACTTTGTCAAGTGGAATGTATTGACATCCTAAAAGGTCTAGACACAGGCCTCTACATAAGCTTTGATAATGCTGTCCATTCCATACAGACCACTAAAACTTGTTAAAGCACGGAGAACCTTGAAAGACATTGTTGCTTAACTAAAAATATTTAACCATCAAGCTTATTTTGTGGTTTGATTTCTTCTGGTCACGCTTCACAACCTTACTCCCAAGATAAGTCATTAAAAGGCATGATAAGTTCACAATTAAGTAATAAAAAGTCACATCTTGCTGCCTTTAACAAATTTTCATTCAGATTTTATTCAATAAAGTCACTTACACATTTGTGCACCAGAAAAAAATATCTGAAACAAGAATTAAATAACAGAGGAATCCTTGTAAGAAAGTCTTACTTTATTGAAAACTGTTCTGATTTTGCCCTTCTTTTTTTTTTTTTTCAGTTATCCGAAACAAAAGTAAGTGTGGCTTATAGTGAGAGTCCGTACAGCCTTTACAAAGGCTGTCTGTGTTAAAGCATAGCATGTGCTTTTTAAATCAAGTTCAGCAATACAACCTGTGCAGGAATAAATGCTTAGGAGAGGCTGTTTGAAAATTAATGTGACACCTGAGGAAAAGAACGTATCAGCTATCATGGTTTCAGCAACATCAGAATCTGCCTGGTTCTATCTGTGAGCGTGTTTAAGCTTGTACTCACATTAACAATATGACTGGTGAAGGAAGTTTAGTTCCACCAACAACTCACTGCTCCTAAGCTGGTAGCTCCTATTTTGTCCTATCCTGGTATGTGATTTTTTTCCTCTGGCATACATAGGTGCTAAAAATGGCTTGGTTACTTTGTAACATGCTAGGTTTGTGCACTGACCTCTCTCAGCGTAGACCAACAGGGAGGGAGAATCTGGTCCCCCGTTGAAGCATTTGCATCCTACAAGGAAACATTGCCATTTGCTGATTATGAGGGCTTATGCACTGAGGAGCAATTAAAAAAACACATAAAGAATGCAGTTGGATCACATTTAAAGCAATTTCGTTGGTGCGGAGAAATCCAATTTAAACAGTTTATTCAGAAAAGCTGTCAGGAAATTAAACATTTAACTGCGTGCACCATGACCACCTTGTAACCAGCTCCATTTGACAGCAGCTATAGAATACCAGGGGTATTTTTGTTGCCATTGTTTATTCCTTTAAGGGAACCAGTAAGCTCAGAATGCATCCTGTCCCAGTCTTGTCTCCTCTTATCCTCCAGAAAGCTAGAGTGAACATTCTTGCAACATACTTTTCTAGCTTTGGGGATCTGTGTAGCAACACAGAATATGACCTCCAGTGATATATTTTCCCTCCAAATGAATTTCCTAGTCCATTCTGCTGTAGTTCATTTGTTTCCTGAAAGATTCACTGTCTGCTGCATTCCAGGAAGGTTCAGGTGGACATTAGGAAAATCTTTCCAAGATTAAACATTGAAAGTCACAGGGAAAATTAGACTGGGTTTTTTGCGGGGCAGAGGAAGAGGAAAGATACACTGTTTTTTCTTCTGTCTGAAGTCTCAATGGTGTGTCAGCAAGTTAAATATCACTCAGGAGTGAAAGAAGGAGGAAGATGGGCTCTGTAAGTCCCAGTTTTCTGTGATGCAGTATGCTCTACCATCAAAATGAGGAGTTATTTAAGGATAATTCACAGCTGCTTAGGAAGAATAAAAATAAATCCTATCTGAAAATCTCAGATCCACAATTTACATACTGCAAGAGCTAAAATGGACAAAGATTCAGAAATTTTTTCAGGGATCCTGCCCTAAGAAAACTTGGTTGTTACATAATATGAACTCCTACAAATACTGGTATCAGTTCAGTGAAAAATCTGAAAGTTGCAGGTAGTGTATGTATATTTATGGCCCAGAACAAAGATAGGTAGAAAAATCAAACCATTCCCAGTGGTTCTAGATATAAACAATGAATGAGCTGTACTAATTAGCTTTCATTTACAAGTGCAAATCAGGTTAATTAAAAATAAACTTTATTACATTACAGCACTGAAGACATCCCTCTCTATAATTCAAGTACAAATGAATGGATACAGAAAATTTGATCTATATGTGCTCACTGGGTTAATTAGAAGTCAGGCATGCATCTGCAAAACCAGAGAGAATTTTTTATTTCTACAACTGCTGTTGGCAACTTGGGATTAAGAAAAAGATGAAGGAAAAAAAGCATCTGATATCTGTCAAAGTTGAAAGATTCTTTACACCAGAAAATCTAAAACACTGCTGACATGAGAAATGTTGAATCTCAAGCAAAGCCTTCTACACCCTATCCTCTGCACCACTTTTTTTTTTTCCTATGGAGACTGCTATGTCTATGGAATGAACAAGCCTGAAGGCATGAACTCATTCTAAATTAGTTTATTGTCAGCCTCTTGTTTAGAAATGTCAGCAGCACTGAAAGCAAAATGACTAAGTAAATCTCTGACTAATTCTTAAGATGATCTTGTTGGCAGAGACTTTTAAATACATCTTCAGGAGTACTGGATTCTCTCTCACCTTTCCTATAATACTCTTTGAAGACATCACAAATGATGCATTCCCTAATGTGGTACATAATCTCTTCATATAGGAACTGTGTGTCAGGAGAAAATGTTAAGCAGATTTCCTCTGTGTGGAGAAGCCCATTAAAGACCTCATCATCAAGAATTCAAGCATAGCCATGTCTTAACCTGCCTCACAGAGGCAGTAATTTTATTGTACTTTATATTCCTCCTCCTTCCCCCTTCAGTGGCATGAAATAGTAATTTAGATGCATGAAAACACAAGGTGAAGAGGAAATTCTTTTCAAGAATGCTTCCTCCACAACACTTTTGTCAAACAAATGGTTGTGCTCCCTCACTGGTGGCTTCCAAGGCAGCGCCAAGCAGGATATCGAAATATCTGAACATTGCAGGACAAAGAGGTTGAAAATGGGAGGACAAACAGTTCTACTGACCCATCAGTTCAAAGAACTCAATGCAACACCAAAATGGCAACATTCACACCTGGAACTGGACAAGATCAGTTCTTGCTGGATTTCTGCCATCACAATATGAAAGGATGTTCAAAGTACATGAGAACCGCAGGAGGTGAACCCTGTGCAAGAGGAAGAACTGGCACTTGTAAACTCCATGCTAATCTTAGTTATTCCAGTGAACTATGAAATACAGGTGATGAGGTCTCTCTCCCAACAAAGTCTATGCTGGCTTATTCATAAAACAATAATTCCACTTATATTTCAGCCATTACTTTTCCTGTAAATTCTGCTGAGTAATTTAACATACCCCAGAATAAAAAGAAAAACCACAAACAGTGAAAAATATGCTCCTTTAAAGTTGCACTCTTCATTTAAATGAAAACTTTTGCGAGTATAAAACAAATTCTAAGTACTATTACAAATATAAGAGTAAAGTTTAATTATCTCACTGTTATAGTTTTCAATAAGGATTTATTAGCAATCAGTTCCAACTGAGAGCAGTTTGAAATCCTAAGAGCTGAACTTAGGATGAGGAAATATAAAATATTTTTGATTCCAAGGGAAAGAAGATATTTTTAAACAAACCATAGGTGCAGAATAGCTGTATAGCTGCAAGATGAATCTTTCTGAAATAAAATAATAATAAAAAGGTATGTATAAAACAAAATAATCTAAATACAAGTATCTTAATCACAAGTATGCTTTAATTGTGTATTTATCATTAGCAACCTAAGGTTGGCAATCTAAAGCTTATTAACCTCAAGAAAAAAAAAAAAAAATCTGTGTTCTTCCAGCACCTCTTTTGAGGAAGAGTCAAACATTCTGCATTTGAACTTTATCATATTTGTAAAACAGATCATATCATGGCTTCAGATAAAGTCTTTCCTCATAAGAAAGCACCTGACATTCCAAGCCAATTTTGTCTCAGATTACAGCAACTCAGCATTCAGTGCTGAATTTTGACTTGAACAGAACTCATCACTTTAATGCCAAAACAAAATCACCCAGCTGGCTTCCAACTTACAAGCAAGTGAGGCTTGAAAACTGTTCCAAAATTTCACTGTCAGCGTATTTTGATATTAACAGACATTTCTTGTTGAAGACATTCTGATTTCCCTCCTCACTCCTCTCTCGATTTTATGTCAGGTGAAGATATACTCCACTGATGTAATCAGATTAGTAAAAGCAACTTTGCTTTGAAGGAACTGAATGCACCTAAAGCCAGAGTGAAAAGCATTATTTTTCTTCACATCAAGTGCACTTCTAGAAGACAGAGAAGCTGTAGGAACCTACATTGTCCAGCCATCCCACCAGCAAAATCTATAAAGAAGCAAGTGTTGCAATTTTTTCAGGTGACAGAATTATAAATATGTGAGAAGTGAGCTATTCTGCCATGCTTTACTGTAAACAGATTCTTATTTACTTTTTGTTATGAAATAATTTGGAACTGAAAGATTGAAGAGTTTCACTCAGCTTGGCTATGGTGCACTAGCTGAGATCTGATTACGAGCAGAGAGAAAACTAGGGGAGAATTATATAGGAATATGTTCTCCTCCTCCATCTTTTGGAAGTTTAAACACATTTTAACACTTGAATAGAAGTTTACTCTGCTTTTATTATACTTGAATGTTCACTTGCAGTGCTGTGCTGAGCAGTTTCATTTGAATATTCCAGAAACAGTGTAACCTCTCAAAGTATCACCAAGGATTTTGCTATTATTGAGACACTGGAAAAGGGTTTAGTATCACTTCAGCCAACTGGTTGGAAAAGCAAAAGTAAGTTTATTTTAACTCCTCCTATTACTGTATCTTTCCCAAGTGATTTGGTCTTACTGAAAGGCTGGAGTTGTCCCCCTAAATCTTCTCCTGCTGGTGACAATGTTATAAGGTCAAATGAGAATCAGTCATAGGAAAAATCCTACTTCTACTCAGCTCCCTCTGCTCCAGCACTTGGTAACAAGAGCGGGGTGTGCTTTCAGCTATGGTAGAATAGCAAAGATGGAGCACAACCCATTGGAATTCCCCTTACGGAGCCACTGATGGAATGGAGAAGACAGAAGCAGCACTGCCCTCCTCTGAAAAGGAGGAGGTCAAGAAAAAGGCATAGAACAAACAGGCAGTGAAAATCAGGGACAAGAAATATCCACACCACCAGCTGCACTTGTTCCTAGAGCAGGGCAAAATCACTTGAACACTGCCCTATGAGCTAAGCTGACAGTGCTGATGGAGGAGGGTGTGTCATGCTCCTTTTGGTGCTGGATAATGCTGACACCTGTCTGACTCATCAATCCCAAAGTTAAATATTCTGGCAGTGAAGTGAGCATGTGGCACATCTCATAAAATCACAAACAAGTGACACTTCTGGTATGTTATCTAAAGATGCTAAGCTGACGTTGCTGGACCAGAAATATATGATTGACAGATAATCACTTTATATTGCCATTATATATATATATATATATATATACATGTACACACATAAAAATATGTAATAGTGATATATTAGATATGTGTATCACTACATAAAAAGTCCCACCTTTTAACAGGAAGGTTTCCTGGCAATCCCCTTCTCAGAGTATATGTGGAGATTTCTCCCTTGAGTGGGGACACCCCTCAAGGCTGAATGAAAGAGATTGCCATGGGTGAGTAACATCAATCTTTTCTTAAAAACTGGTTTGCTAGCTTTAATATAATTGCTCCAAGATAATTTCTTTAATATAATTGCTTCAATATTTCTTCAAAAATAGTGCATTATACTTCTAGTAATTGCTACTATACTGTGTGGTAAATGATCCTGATTAATATTTTCTACTCTAATCATTATCATAATAAATAATTTATTTTTGTATAAATTTTGTTTGCCATCCTTAATCCTGCTGGACAAAGTTGGATAAAGGCTCAGTTACACCTGTATAACTCCTTGGACATAAACTATTGACAAAATCTGGGGCCAAGACTGACTCCAACTGCACGTAGGCTCCTCTCTGAGGAGTTTAGAAAGCAAGGGGGTTCTTTCCACACCTTGTGATACAAGAGAATTATGTGAAGCCAGGCAAACATGAAAATCCTGAATCTACTGGAGTTAACGATTCTAAATTCAGACTTTACAAGACTCTAGACTTTGTTCTTGCTTGAAACATTTGGAAAGACATTGGAATACACAAAAAGAGCGAAATACCTTTAAAATTACATAATCTTATTTTTTTCCCCAATAGAAAGAAATCTCATGTAAGAGAGGGATAGCCCGGTGGGGCTCACTACTGCTCTATCACTATTACTTATGCCCACTTCTGTTTAAAAATTTGAGAAGGATGTTACAGACAACTGGCAGAAGTTATTCTGCTTTAGAACAGCAGTATACAATTTCATTACACAGAAGATCCTGATGGATTTTAAACACACCACATTCACATATATTTCTTAAAGTATTTCCTTGCCAGGCAAGTTTTCTTCAACTCTAATGAGGAGCTCAGAAACAGTTACGAAGTCTTTATGAATGTTTTAAAGAGAGGAGAAATGCCAGGAAAGGTAAAGTAATTAGGTCCTTGGTGTGAAATTACTGGCTAGACTGCAGGCATGGAAAAAAAAAAAGGAAAAAGTAAAAGTTCTAGACAAAATTAATTGTCTCATATGCAGGATATAATTTCCATGCACCAGGTGAGAGAAAACCTGAAGCTAGTGAGAATGAAGAATATAATGATCATATATAATGATCATAACTGTTAATGCCATGTCCATGAAACAGACGGCAGAGAAATCACTGCCTTAATAACAGCTCCCTCTAAGGAGGAACAATCAATACCCAACTACACTACATGTCAATTATCTGTTTAATTTTCCTATATGTGTCACTACATACTCCCTATAAAGGGCTGCAAACAAATATTTGCCAGTGGTTTTCCTCAGCAAACAGATCTATCTACACTCAGGATGCATTTTCCCGTTTTCACTGCTTGTGAATCTAATTGTTAAATTTTCTCTCAGGTGACTTTTTTCCTCCATGGTTAAAAGAAAATTCTTCATTACTTACACTTGATAACTGAACAAACATCTACACCCTACTGTCTGTTAAATACAACACATATTGATCCATAATTGAATTAAATGAGTGTCGCTTTGTTTGTACAGATAAGCAGAACAGAGAACTCTAATGAGAAAAGCAGAAAATATTTTTTAAAGCCATGAGAAAAACAGTTAAAAGTGGCCCCTCAGGAGACATTGCAGCTTCAGAAAGCACTTTTGCATTGCTAAACTGAATAGAATGCTTTCATAGATCTCTGCACAGGCTCCATGGATTTTTGGCTGTGTAGTCTCAGGCTATTCTGTACACAGAGCATGGAGAGTGAACAAAACAAAGGCTGCACCAACATGTCCAATACATTTTGTGGAAGCAACCTTACAGATGCCACTTCTGGAATTCAGTGCACAGACCACATTTAACATGCACTTCTATTTTCCCAACATGCCTGCAATTCCACCTAAAAAAATGATAATCATAAATTTCTGTGTTTGGTTTGCATCTCTGGAACCGAGGCTGCTCCACCCTCCACCCCAAATCTTGGTGTGACAGTCAGTGATGGACAGCCATTGTGCTGATGTCACACTGTAAGACCCACATGTCCTACAGCACAGCGAGTCACATGCTTTGGGCACACAGAATTCACTGCACACACATGATCAGATTGGTTTATCTGATATCTGGTTGGCTAAGCATGGCACAGCATCAAAAGGAGACAGTCACTGACAAATACTAACTGAAAAATGCCATAATTTGGTGTTAAAAGCCTGGTGGCATTAAGGGACTGTTTCATTCCCATGAAAAATCATGGTGTTATACAGAACCCAGGGCACCTGAGGAATCTTCTCATTCTCTGGTGAACTCTGGTGACATATGACTAAAAGCCATTTCAGAACCTTGGCAGTGTCACACATCAATTGATCTTAGCTAACTGCAGATATTCAGTCATTTCTGTTCTTTTCTGCAGCCTCAAATTCCTCAACAAAGGAGTTCCCATAATCTTCAGTATGTTGAAGTTCTTGGAACAAAATAAAGATTGCTTCCAGATCAGCTGGGTTTCACAGTCATTTTAAGGGAGGAGTAATAGATAACATCATTCTGTTGAATTTACCATCAAACTACAAATCCATTTTTACTAAATAGTCCAACAGTGATTGAAGAATCTCAACTTGTAAGGGTGCCTAGCTTGTATGATAACTGTTAATTAAATGCAGCAAATTATTTGCCCTTTTTCAGGCTTTATTCATGGCCTGGGAATAACAATAGTCAACAGTCAGTGTGAGAAACTTTCCATGCATTGCTATAGTGTGCACTAGAATACAAACCGGCCTCTAGCTCTGGTAAAAATCTGTCTTATTTCAAAAAAACAAACATGAAACCTTAAGTCTTTGTTTTAGGTCCCATATTTGCCAGGTCACTAGAGCTTGTAAGTCGTACAGTGATTTAACAGACTATATATTGTGGAGGCCATTGAGCCAGTTGGGAAAAGAACCCTTTGCTCTCCCCTGGAGGGAAGGCCCCTAAGCGCTAGCCTCCGATGTTATGGTGAGGAGAGAGTTCCTCCCTACATGCCTCTCTGCTATATGTAGATCCTTTGCATCCTATTGGCCCTTCACCCTTGTTCCACCCCTGAGCCCTCAGCTGATTTGTTCTGTTGCTGCCTGTCCCTGCCCCCTGCTTTTCCTTTATAACTCCTGCTCTCACAGAGCCTTTTCAGAGTTTCCTGTCCCTGGACCCCTTTGTTGGCGTGCAACCCCAAACAAGACTCCCATCCCTTCTTCTGTGTCACCCGAAGCTGAAATCACAACAGAGCTGAAATCACTCAGGTGAAGGCAAGAATTGCCTGTGCGCCTGAGAGCGTCTTTCTCAAGGTGCTTCTCCAGAAAGATTGAGGCACTCTACGCCCACCGTGACAGAATATGAAAGAAAAGGAACTGCTACACAGAGCTAAGCATTTGCTAAATTCTAATGCCTGAACAAACATTTTCTCTACGTTTTTTATTTGATATGTCATGTGTATTCACCTGAGGCTGTAAGTCCAGAAAATGTGAAAAAACAACACAAGTGTGTTCAAAGTCCACATATCTTATGGTATCATTAATTTCACCACCAGGCTTACAAGGAAATGAAATCTGAGGATCACTACTGTCTGAAGAGAAAGGTTTAAATGCCACACACCCTGATTTTGCTCCTGACCAAGAGGTGACAAGAAGATGGCAGTAAGATAACCTTGTCCTCTACAGTGTTTGCTGAACTATATTCTGTACCAACCTACAGAACAAGTGGTTACAAACAGCAGAACTAACCCCCCCCTCAATATTTTGATCGAGAAAAATCTCATCCCAGTGTTAACTTTTCCTTGCCTTGCTTGATATCTAAATGCTATCACACCCTCACACTCAGGAAAAATGTTCATCCAGACAACATCCACAATAAGTGCTCCCATCAGCTCTAGAGTATGAAATCAGTTTGGGAAAAAGAGTAATAAATCTATATTGTTAAGCATTTTTTAAATCTTACAAGTAGTCTCCTTTGCCATTTTGTATCTAATATTTGGTGTCTAATATTGAATATTAAATACTTTTGTATTTAATATTTAAATATTAAACCAAATATTTAAAAAATCAGGGCACAAGAAAAGCGAGGGGGTGCTTATTTTCAGCTTTCACCTCCTGATGTAGCATTAATGTAGCAAAAGAGCCCATGGAGCCTGAAAGATCAGGCTGACAGGTTCTGCTGCCAGAGCCAGCAGGGTGGGATTGCAGCAGTGCAAGGAATTTCAATACCACCGGGCTTGTAGGCAAAGGCAACTACTCACCAGTACATACCCTGGAATCTGTCACAGGAAGCTTGCTCTTGATTGTTCTTTTGCAATCTGTAAGCGGACTTTAAAAACAGAAATAATTAAAAGTACTCACTTCTACATGCTGTTATGTTACAAAAGAAAGGATTCTGAAGTTGTGAAGCTCCTGAGTCTTCCTCACAGCATTGCCATCCATGGCTGTGCTGCACATGCAGGTTTGATGCATTCCCCCTTGGAAATCCCAATTCCCTGCTGAAATGGTCCATGCTCTGAGGCCATGGGGAACGTCTGATCCCCTCAGGGATCCTACCCTGACCCTGTCATGGATCTGAGGGGAAGCTACCTGTGTCTTCTCTCCAAACACTCACCACAGCAGTAGTGGGAAGACCCTGTGCCACAAGTTTCACTTGAGAAAGTTTCCTCTTTTTTTTTTTCTTTTTTTTTTTTTTTTTTAAATTTCCTGCCCAGTTCATCTGGTCAAGATGGAGCCTTTAGTTTGTGGAGGGTTTGCCTCACCATGCTGATAAAGGGCAGTTTCCTCAGGAGGAAAATCACCATCACAACCCAGACTGTCCAGCTCCTCAAGGAGGAGGCCTCATGTCCATCATGGCCTCAGAGGCTCTCACTGTGTGTCCCCAGGGCTCCTGCAGCCCCTCCACTGTGCTCTGGCTCCAGTCAGAAGAGCTGCCTTCCTCAAACAAATCTCCAGACCTTCCCAAAGTTTGCCTTTCTCTCCCCACACCTTCCAGAGGGTTCTCTTGCTCCTGCAGTGAGACAGCCCCGAGGAAAGGAGGGTCACAGAAAGCTGTGCTGGCCTGTGGGGTGTCCCCACTGTGGTAGCAACACAAAGCTCTGGAAAACCCTCCCTGGAAAACAGATAGAGTCTGACTTTGCAGAGGGTGGTTCTTGGAGTGGGATGGCAGTGCAGAGGAAGGTGAGATGTTGGCTCTTCCTGGGATATTTTTTCCCCATATATCTGTCTCCCTTTCAAACTAAAAATTAACTTCCAAGATTCACCAAAACACACCAGTTTTCTGGATGTTAACAATGTTCCTGCCTGTCCACGTATGATGCCTGTGATGAAGCATGTCTCTGTGAGGAATCCAGGTGCTTGGATTGATAGTTTTTCTCCACGGTGCTGCTTCCTCTAGCCCCAGACCCAAGGAGCTCAGTTGTGCTTGTTATCAGAGGGTTTATGCTCAGGGCCGCATCCATTAGTGGTGACACCTGAAATGTATCTTGATGGGTATCAGAGAAACAAAAATCCCAAACCCTACATCAACAAAACCCAGCCCTTCAAGTTTCAGTCCCAAGATGTTTAATATTCACAGGGAGAACTGATTTTGTTTGGAACGATTGCTAAACCCATCTTTTTAAGTAGCTAATTCTGTTC
Source organism: Certhia americana (assembly GCA_018697195.1). NCBI lineage: Eukaryota > Metazoa > Chordata > Aves > Passeriformes > Certhiidae > Certhia > Certhia americana. The sequence goes on from CM031860.1 coordinate 10,553,305, forward strand.
CAATGACTGAGAAGTAGGTGCCATTAAAAGAGCTTTTTTGGAAGTGCTGACTATTCACTATTCCACTGATAGGCAGAACTTCTGAAGAGAGAATCTCCTCATTTATCTTTCTTCCTTCAAGACAAAGACATTTTGGCAGGGAGGAGACCAAGGGGTATTTGGGGCAGCCAATATATTGCTGTATATTTGAATGCCATTGCTTTTTATGGCTGTGCAGATGTGAAAACTGCCAGCAAATTTCTTGTCAGCACTGCTGTGATTATTCTGTGATTTCAGTGCAAGTCTCAGCAACTCCTTACATTTCCTCCAAGCTGAGAAGCATGTCTCTGTGGAGAGGAATACAGAATATGGTATTCAAGCTGCTGCTTTATTTGTCAGCTTAATCTCACAATCCAGATGTGGCTGTTGGTTCTTTCCCTTGAAATGGCAGTCTTGCATCCCCTCCCACTGCTGCTGAGGTCATGGGGCTGGCAAGTATTCCAGTGATGGCCATACCTGCTGTGCTATCTGCCTTGCTTTCAATAACAATGATTTCTAACCTTTCCAAGTTAAAAAGCTTGATCTTATAGCTCAGCACAGGCTTTGCTATTGAATTAGCACAGAGAGGGAGCCATTAAGAGTCCCTACATGTAGCTGAAAAGTATTTTATTTACCTTTCATTTCAAAACTTCCTTTCACCAAGTAAAAAATTAAAGTAGATAAGCAGTTTGACCAATAGCCAACTTTCAATATTACTGTCGTCTGCAAATAGATTGAGGGCTACAGTCATAAATTACTTACTTACTTTTAATGTCACTGCAGAGTAAATGTTGTTGCTGGCTAAATTCAAGATGTGCTTCCTGACTGTAAAAAAGGATTTTTGGTACTGAATTTTTGCAGACTGGCAACATAGTGCAAACGTACCCAGACAACCCCACATTCACTTCCTTAAAACAGCTTTTATCTTGCTCTTCCATACCTTGAGCATCCTTGAAAATGCTTTTTCTAACACATCTTAGGCTCCTCTGTACTTTTTAAACAACAGCTTCCTTTTTCTTTCCTCAGCTGAACAGCACTGACAGCTGGCAGCTGCTGTGGCTAGGATTCAGAAATCCTAACTCTGGCTATAGGTGTCTAATTTAAACTGATTTTCAGAACTCCCTATTTAATCCCTTTCTAACTTAGATAAAGATTAGTATCTTTAGAGGACTGGTCACACATTCCTTAAAGAATTGGATTTCTGATATTTCTGGCTGTGGCCATTTTTCTTCTGGTAATGTAAATGACAATTAGACTAAATATAGACAACAGAAATGACATAAACCAAGTCTCCATTTTAACATAAAACTTTGATTATATACTTCAACTTGCTGTCTTTGAATTGTCTGTCCTAAAACTACCTCACATGAACCTGACATGGGCTAAGCTGCAAAGTGCTCCTTCCTTTATCTAATTATGGCCAAGCTTCATCTATTTCCCATGCTGAATGGTTTGCATTCAGTAGGTAACACTGGATAAAATAATCACTCCTGATGGAGGAGAGCATATGAGAAAGCTTGTAGGTGATTCCTATACATCTCACCAAGGAGTCTGTATGCACATGTGGGATATAAGTCATGGTCAGATGGGAAACATTCTGAGAAGATGGGATTATCTGGGTGTACTTTATCTGGTTCATGTCATACCACAACCAAGGGACCTAAGGAAATTTCTGGGTTTTGTAAGCAATTAATTATGCATTTCTAAAGAGTGAAGTCCTTTAGTCTAATTAATGTAATTGAGTTTGAAGTAGAAGTACCTCTTATAACATGAAGCACGGAGGAGTTCATAATTTCTTGTGGCCTCAAGTCCTAGGAAACTATTGAATAAAGTGATAGGATCTGACATGCCATAGAAGTGCACAACTATTTTTTTCCCATATCCACCTATCTGGACAATTGTTTGTCTTGTTCTCTTTATTATGGTAAACTCAGATATAAATAACCTGTAATAAAAGTCTTTACAGGGAAAAGAAACAGTGAATGAGTTATCAACTACCTACAAATATAACTAAAATATATGGACTTATAATAAAGATCCCTCTTATAAAACCCACGCCATTTTAAAATGTTATAGTCTTAATGATACCTAATTTATCAATGAGAGAAATGTGAAGATTTAATTTTCTTTTGGAAAACATTTTGATGTGTGGAATTCATCACAATTCCTCCAGCAGATAAAATGAAATAAAGCAGCATTAAATTTAGATTGCAGTCTCAGAACTGTGATGGCAATGTATTACATCTTGCATCATTTGCAAAATCTCAATGCAGTTAGCAACTTGGAAAAGTGTGATCAGTAGCATTTTCACTGCTGAAGTCTACATCTCAAACTCGAGAATATATCACCACAGTGATGGCAATTTGCTGTAGAATAAGGTATAGAGGCTAAAAGTGTTACATCTCTGTATTCCCGCTGGTGCATAATATATAGACACATACATGGTTATGGAGAAAATACATATTACTGAGGACTACACCTTTTTTACCTTTTGCTTTATGTCATTTTCTAGACAGTGGAAGAGGATGAAAATTATCAGCCAATAAAAACTGTAGCAAATACCAGACAAAGAAATAGAGGAGTTTAAAATACTGCCAACATTCCAAGGTCAAGCTCCCGTGACACGGATTGCTTTAGGGAAGCAAAGATGAGTAGCTATGAACATCCAGCTGCCTCAAATAGGAATAGATAAAAAACTCTCCTATCTGCCTTGTGTGCTGAACTGGAATTTAAGTTGCCTTAATTGCTATTAATCTTCATTTTGCTGTTTCAATAACGCATTACAGAAATAGGAGATATTATGACACATTTCCTTGTCAAATCCAGTCATGAACTGAGAAGTCCACTGGGAAAAAATGATTGAGAAAACTGTTGAGGTGGAATAAAGTTTTTAGTACCATGCAAGAGAGTTGAGCTTGCTGTTCTAGTTCTTAAGTTTGAAGCATGCTGATCAAAATGCCAGCACCCAGGATACTTAGTTTTCCTGACAGATTTGCCTAATTTTTTTAACTGTTTTCATTTGTGTAATATCTAATTTCAGATAGAATGAGTAGTATTTTTTTCCATATAAGAAATACATTACATATAAATTCTCCACTGACTTATGGCCCTAGCACAACCTGAAAATAAGGACTTTACCAGAAAAGCTGTATTAGTTATTCCCCAACTGCAACCCCTATCAAAACATTGAATCAAACCTTCCAAAATTAAATTTAGGACTAAAATACAATAATTAAGAGTGACATACCCTGTGTTCCAAATAACCAGGTATTTGCTTGATGAATTGGTTTAAATATATAAAAAGACTCCACCCAAATCCTGGTTTTGATTGTGTTATGAAAAACATTGTAAGAATGTTATTTCTAGAGCTCTTCTTTTGTTTTTCTGTTGTCAAATTTATTGTCCTATTTGAGTTCCATAAGCCCAGATTAACTTCATATTTGTGGGTGTACACTTCATTCTTATAGCAGATGGTACTTCAAAACTTTCCTGGAGGACCAGATCATTTTCTGTTAAACAGTAAATTAAATGTGCACCCACAAATGTCAAGTTTATCTAGATTCATCCTGCCTTGGATGTGAAACACAACCCCAAGTTAAGGAAACACAACAGAAGTCAGAACAATATGTGTTCTATACCTGATAGATGAAACAAATGTGCATTTTGAAGAAGGTAAGTGGCAATTATGTCTTACATTTACTGACCTGCTTTATCCTGCAGAAGATTAGGTGGGTACTAGCTGATCCCTTTGCCTCATGATTAGAATAATTTTATTACAGGTCCCAGGCTTTGGTTCTCTCACTGGAATCCACATCATAACTTTGTCTTTTTAACAAGTTTAGTGAAAATTCACTTTAAGATATAAATTTTCCAAGCCTTGGATAAGCAGATGTTTTGCTTAACATAACCTAGATCCAAAAAGGCTAATCTGCCATATTTTCCCTACTGCATAATAAAATCTGAACTGATCCAGACTCCTAGGCTTTACTGAAGTGCTTCCCAATTGCAATTGGCATATCCCAGGCAAAGCTGTCCCACAGAATTTTCTCCAGGTGGATCTGGTTCCTGCTTTTGAGGTAAAATTTGGTAGCATGACTCATACACACTGTTTGCTGAGCCTGCACTTCTGCCTTAATTTTTAAAAGTGCTCTCTGTTGAGCAATTCTGCAAGGGCTCAAAGGGCAAAGCTTGTACAACAGTTTCCTGATCCAGTTCTCCATCCAGCTTCCCAAGTTACCAGACAAGCAATGAAAGCAGGAAGCTAGATTGCAAAAAAAAAAAAAAAAATTGGCAGAGGAAAACTAGGTACCAGAAGATTCCTGTGGTGTCCTAGATCTATATTGCTGATAGTAGCAGAGATTTATTGACATAGGGATGATTCTCAGATCGAGACTCGCCAGACCATTTAATCCACAGAAGGAACTTCTTATGTGTCTGGCTGTCTTTCGTAATATCATCCTTTCTGAGGACATGAACTCATCTGCTTAAGCAGGTTAGTCATTAAATCATGAATTACTAATGAATTATTAATTTCATCATTACTTAAAAAGGAGGTAAGAGGTGTTAGAGCAAGACAAAAGGTCAGGATATTTTGTAGGCCACAGGATTATGACAGTATTTTTGATCCATGAGGGTGCAATCACAAACCATGAAAATACACAAAGGTCTTTGGATCCACATAGTTCCAGTCTCAGCTAAAGTGCCACCACCCTTCTCCCATCTCCCTGAAGGAAAGCAATGAGTTGATCTGTGTGTGTGCCCAAGATCTTGTTTTACTGAGGCTCCACAGCATTGGTGGCTAAGGGCCCTATCAGTCCTTATCAGCAGTCCATCAGACTTTGGGGCTATTTAAACTCTTGGTGCCCAAACCAATGTGGATCTGGCTGCTGCAAGTGGAGCACACCTGGGGGTAAGATCTGTTTGTAGGCCCATCACTAAAAGTCAGTGAACTACTAGTTTTCGAAGAAAAAAAAAAAAAAAAAAGTAGTATTTTAACATGCAGCGTGATTGATATTGAAATATTTAAAACATTTTATGATGCTCCTCACAGAAAGATGTATGGAGAATGAAAACCCTCATGCCAAAGATATACATTACTTGTATGGAAAACACCTTATACTAACAATAAGTAGTGGTCAGCTGAAAAAAAAATCCATAATTAGGTAATGTGCCTTTCAGAACACTAGTTATGGGAAAGAGTTCTGAATTATTGTCATATTGTAATTAAAAGAAAAATCCATTGACTCAGCCCAAAAGTCTTCCATTTAAAACCTGTCACATCATAGCAATCTCCTTCTCCAGACACCTAACAGCCATGGGAGCTGGAAGCTGCACCTCAAGCACAGAAATTAGTGGGAGTAATCTGTAATGCTGGCTTTGCAAAAGTCAGGATCCTGTATTTTGTGTGCTTCATGCTCTTGAACAGAATAATAGCATTTTTTAAACTCACAATTTCCCCTTGTGCAAATGGCTGTTTGTGTATGTTTGTGTCCGTGTGTGTAGACAGTTAATAACTTGACAGGCATTTCAGTGCCTTAGTAGTGCTAGAAGTTGTAATATTTTCATTTTAATGGTGTCCAAACAAATTATCTGTTAAAAATAAACTGCATGGTAGCACAGTGGGAAGCAGAATTTAGCAGGCAGAAGATCAAAAGGAATTAAGTGCCAGAACTCTAGCCTATGTGCTCGTAAAAATTGATTTGACTTAATAAGTTTAATGCAAAAGGGAATTGCATGGTGTGCTCTGCTTTTCTGTTGATTTTTAAGAAGTGTGGGATCACATCTCCCCTGCTGATGTCCATTAACTATGCCCATGAATATGTGAATATGATCTGGGCGCTCCACTTTTTTGTTTATTAAACTCTTATTCAGCATTTAATGGCTAAGCACACTAACTAGATTCACACACAAAAAACCTGCAAACAGCTTCTCACTCATAAAATGATTGCTTCTATTTCCCATACTGATATTAAAAAAGTAAAAACCTTGATTTTAAATTTTTTTAATAATCCTCTCTTTCAACAAAGCATGGAGGTGGTGTATCATGAGGAGGTAAAGGTAGCCATTAAAAGTATTGTTTTACACTAGCTAATGTTATTTTGTGAGTTTGGGCATTGGTTTTTTTTTGGTTTTTTTTTTTTTTTGTTTGCTGAAAATTACCTTGGTTTGTATCAAATATTCCTGTAACTTATTTAAACTTAACTGAAAGTACTTACAAGCAAGTACTTTCTATTTATATCAGGACTTGCAATCAACCTCTTAAATGTTTTGTAAGCTTCAGATGTGATGACAATTTTTATCAATCATAAAATAGATTGCCTTGATGCATTCTTGCACTCCTTGCCTTCTCAGCTGAGCACTGTCCTTGTCCCTTGCTGTGGGGAGACTGTACAAAGTAGTAAAACCATTTTTTCCTCAAAATCATTTTGCCTGTACCAGAATATTTGTGCACAATACCTGTCTGGTCAATTAGCAACAGCCCTTACAACAATCCTTTTATTTGTTCAAGGTTGTTTTTTATATTTATGTTGATAATCTTGTAGTCTATGTCCATCATAGCTGCTACCACAGTCACAAAGCAGCAAAGTCTTCCAACTCTAAGAATATTCAGGTGAAGACAGAAGTTGAATGTAGTTTAAAATGCAGAGCTTAGACATAACCTTCCTTACCTAGTCCATAGATCTCCTTGCTCCCTGATTTTATTACATGTGTTCTTATTTTTTATTACGTTTGTCTGCTGTGTGTTTCACATTATGTGCCATGAGATGAACTCTTGAGTTCCCTCACACAGCCACCACAAGACAGCTGCTCTCTGAAAAGAGAATCCACGTGCCATGAAGCAGCGATGGGGTGATGGGGGACGGTCGTGTTTGCCCATTAATTCCCAACACTGGGACATAAGTCTTGTTGCTGTGTGGTAAGAAGGCTGGGATTTATTGAGAGGTTTCTTTAGGGATTACTGAGTTCCAGTTGAGCCTGGCGGAGAGCTGCCACATCACAGAGCTGGTAGCAGAATTTGGCTGCTGGAAACCAGTCCAGATTTTAACCACAGTAACATCAGTCTCATCTTTGTCACAAAGACTTTGAGTTTCCATCTGCAAAGATAATCAAGTCAGATGACTCCATTTATATACATTGTTTGACACAACTTCTTCACTAGTTCCTGGAACTCTGACCTTGTTTGAAAAATAGCAAGAGCCAGACTGTAATATTTCATACCACAGAGAAGTTAAATTCCAATTGAGAGTATTGAGAATCTACCTATATTTAAGTAGGAAACCAGACTTAAGCTCCTATTTATGTGATGTTTTTTAAATGCTGGTAAGTACCCAAGAAAGTTGGGTACTACATCTTACTAAAAAAACCAGATTCCATTCAGATGCTTTTGAACATTTTACTTGACTAAAAAATCCTTCTGAAGATACTATATTGATGGCATATATTCCTTCCTGTGTGCAAGTTCGTTAGCATTAATAATAATAATAATTTACAGGAAACTGCCATCAACTTCCTTGCCGTAACCATGAATAAGATCTTCCTGTGTGAGGCTTTGTACAAACAAATTTTTTTTGCAGTTCTGAACCAAAGTGCAGGAATGTTAATGATTCAGAAACCACTCACAAAACCTGGTCCTTGGAATTTCTCCCCTGAAGTACCCTATTTCTGATTCTTTGCTTGTGAATAATGACTTTAGGTCCAGACCTTAAACTTTTCTGTCTCTAAAAGGAAACTTCTGAGGAATGGTATCACCCAAGGGGTGAATTCTGCTCTGCTTATCTATGACAATTGTTCTAATTCTGTTCAAGTCATCAGTCCTGTAAATTGCAGCAATAAAAATTATTGTTCCATGAAAAATGGATATAACATGTAGACTTTGCTGGGGAAAGATAGAGATATTCTTTCCTTGTTCTTCTGCTGTTATTCTCCTAGCCTTGCACCTGTGGTCTGGTACTGCTGGGCAGATACTTAGGAAAGTGATTGCTACCGGGACAGAATTAGCCCCTTCCTTCCTCATCTTCCTGTCTTCCCAGTCCATTCCCATTCCCATTCCCATTCCCATTCCCATTCCCATTCCCATTCCCATTCCC
>CM031860.1:10561419-10970697 GCA_018697195.1 Certhia americana
TTCCCATTCCCATTCCCATTCCCATTCCCATTCCCATTCCCATTCCCTTCCAATTCCCCCAACTGAGGCCTTTTTTTTCCATGAGTGACTCCAATGCACACCAAGCTCCCAGCCTGTCAGCAGAGATCTGCCCTGACCAAGCCACACTTCAGTTAGTGATGACAGAGTTATGAGAGGGAACAGCTTGAGATCTTCAAACTCCAGACAGGAATGGCAGACTCCAGTCTGGAAAACACCTTCCGTTTCCCATTTCTCTCTCTCTCTTTGTTTTTTCCTCAGAAACAACTGGAGTTGGAGAGTCAGCACATGCCACTAGGCATGCTACAAGCTAAAAGTTTGTTCATGTGAGCCACGCTTCCAATAGCAAAGCTGTATTTGACTGCTAGAAATATCAGAATTTTCATTTTTCAACTGATGATATATCACTGCTTTTTCCTATCCTATAACATATAAAAAATATTAAAATGTAATTATAATATGTGTGTATATACATGTAAATATATATATATGGAAGAAATCTTTCAATTCAACCTCTTATCCCAGCTTATTTAGAAGCTGTTTCCATCCACTCCTCTAATAATGTCAAGAATTTTCCCTGAAGCAGAGCAACTATACTTGTCATTTATGTAACGGGTTAGGACTGGGCACAGACAACCTACACAGAAATGCAAAGACTCTGTTTAGTTTGGCAGAGCAAGCAGCACACAGTCTAGTTTGCATCTAGAACCTTCTTGTCCTTAATTCCATAAACAGCATCTGTCACATACCTACTGAAGGCTGTGATTTGTACAAGATTCATCACTAAACTAACAAGAAAGCTCTTGCCGAGCAGCAGCAGCATTTGTGTACACACTCTCTTAGTGGCAGCAATGGTAAGCCCAGTGCAGAACACTGTAGACTGTGGTTCAGAAACATCAGGTCATATACTCAAGCATGCCCTGAAGTAATATTGGAAAGGGAATTGGTGAAAACATAATTTTTACTATCATATTATTCTATCTCACTACAGCTGTAGGTTCTTTCTCTTTTTCTCTCTTACATTGTTGTGAGAAAAACGTGGCTCCGTTAGACGCAGAAAATAAAATCCATAAACATGCAAAGTGAGACGAAGTAATTTTAAAAGACTTTTATTAGTAAGAGACAAAACTCCTAGGCTCCTGTTAGCTGAATGCTAACAGCCTTTTAACTTATTTCCATAAGAACCAGTAATTCCCAGTGTTTTCTAAAGGTTATCGAGAACCTTGCAAGTAATTAAAATCTCATGAAATATATCTCAATAAACTAAAAATTCTAATATATAAACAGAGATACTAAATTATGCAGCAACCTTCTACTCATAGTACTTATAGTACAGATGAGCCACATTTGATCATATACCCAAAAAAGAAGATCTGTTTGCTACATTTCAGCCAACGATGGGGTACTTACCTTTCACTGCGGTGAGAGATCATATAATAAATCTAGATACCAACAGCTCAAAAAATCAGCACAGAAGAAGCCCATACTTATTTCCCAAGGTCCATCACTGAAATGATGAAGATATAATACCAGAAAAAGCACCACACATCACCTTTTTTTTTTTTTTCTCCATTATGAAAGATGTTGATCCCACCTGAATTACAGATCAACAGTTACGTGAAAGGGATTTCCTTATGGGCATGTGAATGTTTTGTTTGCTTTGAACTAGAAAATGCACGACCCACCTGGTTCTGAGCTGAAAGTTGTGGTAAGATTAAGAAGAATAGGAAATATTAATTTTTGCCCATTGCAGGCTTTTAACTGTTGTACCAGAACTTTTCTTAAATCCCTGCTCGTAGCAGTGATGAGACCTGTGAGCGGGCTTCCACCAACTCCTTCAGGAGGGAACACACTCTCATCAGCCTGGATAATCCTCCCTCTGGGCAACACCATCGCAATGACAATGAAAAATGAATAACAAACAAAAAAGTCAGAAACATAAAAAATAAACATTACATTTATTTAAATAAAAATATACACATAGTGTACAATGGACATGGCTTACAGACAGCAATGAAACAAAAATGATAAATCCTGAAATATAAAAAGCATTGAATACCTATAGTTGTGCTTCGATGCTCTAAACAAACACATGCTGTGGACTGAAGTCCTGTTAACTTTACTTATACACAGCCCTGTGTGCTCCAGAATGTAAGACAGGAACATCACAAGGAACAGCTACACAATAGGAAAACAAGTACCAAAGTAATTTGGGATTTTAGAAGTTTTAAGAGTTTTAAGTCAGACCATTCATGAACAGAACTGCTGAAAACTTTTAAAGCATTTTGCATGCATGGAAAGAGTAACCAAACACCACTGCCAACAGTTAGAAATCTAAGTAAGAGCAGTGTGGTTCAAATCTCACCACTCTGAACCCAGCATGTCCAGGGCACTCTTTTATCATAGTCAGACTCCTACTGTAACTCTTCTTCCCAGTCAGCACAAAAATCCTGTGACTTATTTTTCAGCTCTTTGGAACACGGAGACACTGGTTCACAAGTGTCTTATAGCTTACTTATCCTGAAGTATTTGCTCATATCTGAGAAAATGCAAGTTTTTAACTTTGCACCATGAGTATCATGCTGATAGTCATGGTTGTTACATTACTTATTCAGCAGATGACATGAAAGAAAGAGGAAATAAATGTTTGAGTCCTGCAGAGTGCAAGCTCAGTGCTTGGCAACACAACAGTCGAGGTGTTGCATGACTAAGGGAAAAAAGTAATACTTTATGGACTGAAGTCTGTGAAGTTTTTTTTCTCTCTAAAAAAACATTTGTATAATTTTTTTTTTTGGTAAACATGAAATATACAAGGTAAGTTTGAGTTTTCAAGAATAGAAAATTACTTTAAAGCATTTCCATTGTAAACATCTGCTTTTAGGCGGCAAGGAAGTGAAAAGCAAGATGCAAATTCATGTCTCATGGCATTGCCTATACAGTACACTTCTTTATAATAAAAAAAGAGCATAAATATAGATGTAAATGTTTTCAAGTTTACAACATAACCAACTGACACAATATATGTTTAAGACTGGTATCTGATTACATACATTATTTCACACAAGTAATTTTGCTGAATAGTTTTCAATGCAATTGCTTTCTTTATTACACTGATTGATGTTCAGTGTGTGTTTTCTGCTTTTTTTTAAATGGACTAATAGGATTTGTTGGAACTTGTGTTTAATCTAGAAATAAATATAAGTTTTCCCTGAAAATTTTAATAGGCATACTCTATAGGCTTCAAAATGAAGTGTTGCATTTCTTTTTACCTAAATAAGTAGTGAAGATTTAGAATACCATTGCAATTAAGTCCACTCCAACTAAGTGAATTTTCATCAGGAGAGATTGATTTAGACACAGAATTGTTTGTAATTTCCTCATTCCACTTATGTAATGGCAACAATTCAGACAGTACAAAAATTAACATTGCAAAGGACTTCATTAAGGCTACTTCTCAGTTAATAATTTGTTTCAGTTGTCCGCCTAAATTATTTTTTCTTTATAACACAGGCATTGCTGAGATTCCATCAAAATACACAGCTTCACATAGACAAAAATCAGCAAACATAATTAAAAAATTTTGTTTCCTAATTGCTCCATAAAAGCCAAAGTATAAACATTAACCAGAACGTATTTTAAATTCCTCAAAAGCCTTCAGAAAAAAAGACCTGCCTGTCAAATGTCAGTCATTAGACATGTTATATATTATAACAATATTACAATCATTTCTGGGAAAAAAATTAACATTCCTTTCTTATTTTTTAAGGTATTTTAGACTAGCTCTCTATTTAGAGTCTACTGTGTGGTACAAAACCCCCCCATGTAAGTGTGTGGGGCATTGTACAAATGTTGAAAGCTAGAAGCCCTTATTTCAGGATTCCTCAAGACAGATCCTGATTTGATTTTTACAAATAGGATCTTCTGTAAGACAAGATTTGGCTTTAGATGCCAGATGTATTTTCGAATTCTCATCTTTTAGCCCTGGAGAACTGCCCTCCCCTAAAAGCAGATTATTCTATAACTTACAAAAGTTTTAAGAGAACAGGTACGGAACAGTTTTTGTGAAGCCACCACCAAAATCACTATGCTTACCTTATCCCGCTGCAAAACGAACAATGTAATTTGCTTACAAAAATTAAGTTCTTTAGTTTTACTCCTCTGATATCCACAGTGAGCTACAAGATAATGTGCAATACCCCAGTGATGATTTAACTCTTCTGTTAGGCAGTCAAACATCTCACAGGGCTGGATGCTGCTGCTACAAAGAGTAAATGTACTCCAAGTAAAGCAGCCATCAACCTGCAGCAAACCCCTCTTTGTTTCTTCATAAAAGGCAAACCAGAAAACCCATGGATTTTGATTCCCTGGTCATCTGGCAGCTCAGCTGATGGCACAGCCTCTGCCCACAGGGACCACAGTAGCCTCCAGCAGGCAGTGACCAAACAACAAAATATTGCTGTTTGGTACAACTGTTTTGGTACTGAGGCAACAAGGCTTTTCCAGGAGCACTTAGCAGGTTTTACAAAGCTCTCCTGACTTATAACAAGATGTTCCAATCCAAAAATTAGTGAGAAAAATTTCAGTATTATTTAGCACAACATCCAGCCAACTTTTTCTGTAATGGCCCAAGGACAATGAGTTTCATCAACCCACTGATGTGTTTGGGGGTTTGTCTTAATTATCTCTAGCAAATTATTTATTTAATTTGATTATTTATTTAATCTCACAGAAACATACTGTGAATGGCTGTTAAAATGAAAAGGACAGTAATCCAGTGCCATTTTTTTCTTTTTCTCATCAAATCTATGGCTTCAATGTGAAAAACAATTTCAACACAAAAATAACATGATAGTGACAATGGCAATTTAGAGTGCAGGTAGGATTAAAATGCTGAGGCAAAATCTGAAAGAGTATTTTCCTGACAAGAAAATCTAGATAATTTCATATTTTTAACTTGACAGAATGCCAATAAGACTCAGATAAAGAAGTCTAGGTACTCATAGCACCCAGCAGGGAACACCACCCCCACTGAGACTTTTGCAGATAGTTTCAGAATTACTGTACAGTGGTTGGCATTCTCTACTGCACACCTGGGGGCTATTTTAGAGATCCATGAGAATTTTATCACTATCTCAAAAATGAATGTGCAGAGCTTTTTAAGCTAATAATAAACATGTGGGGTTTTATATAAACATAGTGAGGGCTAGTGCAGCAGCCTGGCAGAAGAAAACATTTACTTATCTAGGAAGGATTAAAAACGCTCCACAAATAGTTTCATACAGATCAGCTACATTATATTCATAGACCCAAACACTAACTTATGCACATATCCAGCCACCCAATGAGTATTGTCCACTTCTACTGGTACATGACAAGAAGAAATCAAGGCATTATGTTCTCATCAGTCTAAGATTATCTGTGATGCATTGCCAACTCTTCTGACATCTACTGAAGTAATACATTCCAAGAACAAGGAAGCAATTAATGATAGCACATTATATAATAGAAATAAAAAACCTAATGCACCAAAACACTACTTAACATTACCTATTTTCTTTGAAAAAAAAGTTCCAATTAGTTAAGGTACTGTATAGGTGAATTTCTGGCTCCACTGAAATCAATGAATATTAGAATAAGGATCTCTGTCTGAGGTTTTCCTACAAACTCTAAGCAAATAGACAACTAAAACTTTTGCAAATAGACAAGATGGATTTAATTTTAGCCAAATGGTAGATCAGTTCCATGGGATCACCTAAACAATTTGCAGAATTGGGCTCTTAAATTCTGTTATAGTTACAGATTTTTACCCAGTAATGGGTATTAATGGATTAAAAGGAACAAATTATAACTCATAGAGATTTCTTTGACTTCCATAGGAGTAAGCAAACATTTACTTCTTTATCCATGGCAATTACAATTTCCTACAGATGCTCAAATTCCCAGGGTAGTTTCATTAGGATAAATTTCTCATACTTCTGCTCTAGATATGAAAAGAATGCAATACATAAAGGTCAGTAACCAGTGAATACTTTGGAGTTTTAAACTGCATTTCTCTCTGGGAGGCAGAAGAATGTAATTAGAAATATACAATGCAATTAGAAAACACAAACATTCTTTGCAAGAAAAATTTCAGGACTAACATAAGCTGGCAGAGCATTAAAATTAATTTTTATAGCTGATAGTTCTTCATCCTAGAGTGTCTACCTGCAGCATGACAAATTTCATATAAATCAGCTGCAGTGGCTAACTAGTCCTAGTTTACTTGTAACACTTATTTTAGGTTTTGTAATAACATACATGTTTTCACAGCCTAAAGATATATTAGCTCCTGTATATACAGGAGCTTATATATAACTTATTATATTATTATAACTGTATAACTTATTTTCTCTACCACTAAAGAAAATTTACTTTTAAGGGTTTACATTAAATAAGAGGTCAAATTCAGGTCACCTTACTTATGGAATTAATCTCCCTGATTTCAGTGTGATTTATGTGAAAGTGAAATAAGTGGTATTTGGCTGGGGTACAGAAAACCAGGAGTGATACATCCAAATGAACTGCAGGGAATCAGAATGGAATTACTGAAATTATAGTCTGCAATAACTAAAAACATATTATAAAGTTACCATGCTTAAGTAAAGAACCTAATTGTAATTACCAAAATTACATTTAGCCCAGGTATTAACATAAGTATCTTTCATAAACATTTTTGTGAAGGGTTTAATCATTAGTGATCAAGACCTCAGTGCTCTGCTGGTTCCAGAAAACACCTTTTCCAGCCGTAAGAGACCCCTTAAATCAATTCTCAGGGTTTGGTTTGGAGTCAGAATGCCACCTTCCAGATTACTAATCTCTGTTCCTACGGAAAATGCCATTTCTCTTTTTAATCTTCAATCAAAGGACCCCAAAAACTAATTCCAGCTGGCTTATGAGTCATAGTAAGCTTCAACTTCACAAAGATAAGCTGAGTAATTTGATTTTCAGAATATCCAGTCCATTGCTTTTTCATGGTATTTATTTCATAATAACTAACCAGATTAATTTTAATGCAAAATGGTAAAAACCTGGTAAAAATAACACCTCCACTGGTTATACATTCCTAATTCATACGTCATAAACAGCGGTCATTATATTCACTAATTAGCATGAAGTATGCTCCTGATTACACTTTTGTTAAACTTAGGTGTCAGCTTTTCCATATGTCCCCTCTGGAGGTCTGTAGTACTTTGGGAAAGCCATCAGCTGTATCATGTTGAATGCATACTTTCTGCATTTGACATTCTTCAGAACATTCTCTATGCGGCATCCTTCTCTAGTGAAAGGGGGAAAAAGTACAACTTCATGAAACACAGAATAAATAAATAAGCTTTATTAGTTCATTGCAGAGTTTCAGCAACAGTTGAAGTAAAAATAACAAAGATTCAACTCTACATTTTTGTTTTCCACGAGTGATGATACATCTTACAAAATTAAATCCAAGGCCAGGCCCAGTACAGTTATTGCCCTCAGAAATAGGTGATAAGATTTTCCATCCCCCCTAATATATCTGCCCTTGAGGTTTAAAGTTCAGTAAAAAAAATTAAATACTTTAATGATACATTTTGTTCTAATTCCAGAAATATATTTGCCTTTTAAACCTTCTCGTACCTTTTTTTCTTTTCAATTTGTTTGCTATATATGTGCGAGTATACATTGCCCTAAAATGCGCGTTCTAGGAATAAGGCATTTTGTTAAGTCTGGCCCTAGAGATTTGTGAAGGAAAGTTTCATCTCTACTTCATTTCCTGGATGTTCAGCTTTGCAATGAAAAAAAGAGAGAATGGCTTTTCAAACAGCCCAATCCACCTCTCTGCTTTATAAAGGAAGGATGTTCGTTCACATACAGTACAAAAGTCACAAGTGCCAAAGTGGTGCATCAAGACATAAACAGGACTTTGTTAAAAAGAATATAAAAGTGTCTTGAAAGCAAAAGCAACTAAAGCAACAATTACAAACAGGTTAATTTCATTACAAAACAGAACTTATTCTATTCCATTTAGTTACTCTACAGAAAAGGGTTAGTTGTAGCAAAGTAATAATCATTTATTAAACGAAAACAATCCCATCAGCTAGTAACAATGAAAAAAACACAACGAAAGATAAGTCTCACAAACCATTGCCCTGCCATATTTGTCTAGGGGTTAGTTTGTGTTGTGCAAATTCATTTTTAATTTTTTTTTTTTTTTATGTCAGACTAATTACTCTGGAAAGAGGGGTTCAAGCATTCAGGATTCCACAACTTCTATACAGTGACAGCATTGTAAGTGGGCTTTCTTTGAGCTAATTACAGCGGGAAAGCTTTACCATGAACAGAAAGAGCAAATCAATTCACTCAATGCATAGTATACTTCTTGGAGTTCAGAAAAAAAAGAATGAAAACACAGTACATTTCAGACATTGGTATCTTAAAGATGAATCCTTGGGGTCTGAGACTGTAGAAATATTACAACATAATTCCTTTTTTCTAGAGTTAGTTTGTTGCTGTTTGTAGAAAAGAAAGGAACACAAGTGAAGTTTATTGATATTTGGCTAATAGCAAAGCAAGACTCAAAATAAGCCACACAACCAGCAAGTGTGAGCTGACAAGCAGCAAGGCGACAGGATAGAAGTGTCGAGAAGTTGGCTTGTTATCAGTTAGACAGCCTGTTTCAGGATCATCCGATTCAGTCAGTGCTCCCTGGGTTTGTCTGCTGTTAAACAGGGGAAGTTAGGAACAGATAGAACAGCATTTAAGCAGCAAAGAAAGCCAACACGCAGGTATTTTGACAAAGTGAAAGTACACAGCCATTTTGATGAAAACAGATTTATCTAAGTACTTCCAATATAACACTTGTGTTCTACAGCTGGCATGGGAAGCATGACTGGGTGGCTATTAAGATATTAATCCTGCTAGGCACTTGGAGTAGTATTCACAAGCAAACATTAAATAACTCCCACAATGAACTACACTATCATTAAAATGAACACACACACTGAACAGAAATGAAATAAGGAAGTTTAAAAAAAAAGTTAAGGATGCAACGAAAAAAAAAGATCATGAGCATGTCACAATGCAACACTGAAAAAATAGTGTCTCCATGGCTTTTCAATCCTGCTTCAGTATCTATTATGAAGTTTGTTGGCAGAAATAAAAAGGCCACACACTAACAGCTATTCTAAAATAGTATTAAATGATTGTAAAATTACTTCAAAAATTCATCAGTGTTGGTGACTCAGCTTCAAAGTCAATAGCAGTTCTTTTTATTTAAAAGCTTGCACTTACATTCTTGTAAGTAAATCACCTTGTATCTTCTTCAGTCAACACAGGGAGGAACTAATCTGCTTACAAGATAGTTCTACTGAATCACTCTAAATTGTGTGGTCACTGTCCTACCAGAACAACAGGGATACTTCCACTGCCAGGCTTTCCTGTTGTACTCTTGGTAGATTCTCTATAAGTAGAATTACTCACACTTCAACCACACTTCTTCAATCCCTCTGAAGATTACTTGCATACACTCAGTGGTCCTGTTTGTAGAATTCCTTTGGGGATTAAGGACTGTGAGGATTTTTATTTTTCTATTTACTATGAATATCCTATGATGAAAAGATAACTTGCCATTTTTTTCTATGGACTTGAGAATATCCAAATATATCTAATGACAACACAGTGCCTTTTCAGACACACATGTCACAAGTATGCTCATTTTTTCAAGAAAGAAAACGCTGGTGCACATAAAGAGGCTGTGGGAAGTAAAGGTAATGTCACACAGTCTCAGGTAAGATGGAGAGGATACTCTGAAGACAGCAGCAGCCACATCACCTTACAGAAAGCCTGCCTTTCTGACTTGTGTGTTAAAAGGCAATGTTGCATTTCTTAAGCTTGGATACCAAAAGAGGTGCAACAACTGCATTCACAGGTGGAATCCTAGGCAAGGGGTTGATCAAAACCATTCCTTGCCCAATTTCTCTTTTGAACAATCCTTCCATAACAAGTTCTTAGTCTTATTCTTTGCTTTGAACATTCAATCTGTATGTTACACTAGCAAAGAAGTTGGCACATTCTATTTTAAACAGCAAAAGAAAAGACAAAAAAAAAATCCCTACTATGTTCACCTACTAAGTCAAAGCAATTGCCGGTGGCAGTGTGTCTGCTGCTTTTGGTCTACAGATTTTAAGCGTCCATGGATAGAACTTCGGCAGAACTCAAACTGTACTGTAGACATTCTCTCAGAAACTATCGAGAAATGAAGCTAATTGCATGATTTTTTGACCTTGTCAACACTGAAAAAAGCAATTCTGTATTTCTCTATCAGACTGCTCCAGTCAATGCCTCTGTCCTACGGCCCACCCACAGAACTTCCTTCCTCTTCTGCTCACAGAGACAACATGTAGTCAGCTGGGAGGACTAACTGTATTGCTCTCAGTTAATGTAGTCTTCACTATGTATTTCTATACACTTTTAGGAACCTGCTGCTTGCTGGTTTTCCTTTTTTTCTTCCTTAATCTCTGCAGCGTCCCACAGGTTTGCCCCTTTGACTCTTTTGCACTGTCCCCTCACCCCTTTCCTACTCTTCAAGGTGAGCCTGCAGGTTTCAGCTTACTCCCATTATGCCCACAATTCAGAGCTCTAGTTCAACCCTTATAGTCCTATCTCTTCCTTCCCAGTCACAGAGTCCAGGTGATTTTTGTTTGCCCTGTGTCTCTTCCATCACAGACATCATATGTGCTCCTAGGGCTGAGTGGATGCAGAGACCAAACGTTTTTGTTTCTCTGGAGAAATCCATCTGGGCAGCAGTAAAGTTGAGCATTCAGAATGTTTGCAGAGCCACTGCATTAATCAAATTGATTGGGTACATCAATCTGGAGAGCCTTGGCTTTGCATGCCAATGGTTTATTCCAAGCAGGCTGAGTCAAACACTTCCAGGTTGTCCCTACAGGGATGAACCCTCCTACTTCTGTGGTGTGCCTTGTTCTATTGGACTCCACATCTCAATAGTGTGGCTGGCTTTTCATCTGCATTGATAAAAGTCCCATTAGCATCAGTGAGATTCATGCAGGTGTAATGATGAAAATACAGATAAAAGCCATTTGATCTTTTTTTTTTTTTTCAATAGAAAAACCTACAGTACATTTATTCTTTGATATGCTGAAAAGAATGATCAGTGCCTTTTAACACAAAAAGTTCTATCTTGCCCCCAGGAAAATGACCATGAACTGGTAATGCACAGGGACTTCTGTACCACAAATTAGTCACATAATTCTATGCATGATTCAGTAAGCCATCCTCAAAATAGAGCAAGAGGATCCAACTTCATTATGAGCAGAGTAGCTAAATATGCTTTTAATTTAAGAGGAATATTTGATCGGGGTCAGATGCCTTGCTAGGCTCTGCCAATATTTTTCAATGTACTGCAGTGACACTGCCTTCCAACACACTGTAAAGTGTCCTCTGCAGTGACTATTAAACAAAGCAAGGACCTACACCCAGCTGTTAGCATCATAACATTGATTCCCTTGGCTCATCCAACCCTGGAGAAGTTTTACTGCAAACAGCAGGAATCCTGCTAGCACCCTGTCAGCTGGATTTATTTGGCTTCTGACTGACAGCACAAAAAGAACAGAATGCTACATGCTAAGGTGTGAAGACACAGCCATGGTTTCAGATGTTATCTCCATCAAAAACTAGTTTAACACCAAAGGAAAGGAAGAAGACTCCCAAAATAACCAACAAGTTTCTATTTCACAAATAATTTTAACAGGAGTAGTAAAAGCTTCTAAGTTTGTAACATCTGGAGTCATGAACACCCCACTAAACCTATCATACAATTTTTATTCATTAACTCTCAAATTGTTCATTTGAGACTTACAGCACAGCACAAATACATTGTAATAGCTGAGGGTACTGTAAGTTAATGACCATATAACCATTTCAGCCTGCCTTCTATCTCATTTGATGTTTCATCATCTTAAACTCCTATTGGGATAATGCTGCATGCTTATCTAATGAGACACAGGCAAAACAGCAGATATTTTCTGTTGTTTTCAAATTCAGATGATAAATTATTTGAACCTCAAAGCTTTGAGGATAAAGCCTCTCAAGTCCTTATGGCATCAAGCACACACGAGTGCACATTCTGGCTTTTGATTATCAGTCACATGGATGACCCTGTGCAAGGTTTTTGGACAAGATGATTTTCACACTTTGGGACATGTGCTTCTCTTTTTAGAACTTTTCCAGCTCCAGGTATTAGTGACACTGGGAATGTTGAAGTGTTCCACAGGAGTTCTTAAGGTAGAATAATTAGGCAGCTTTCTATCAACAGGAGTCCCATGTGCTAGTGGTGAATACATGTCCTACTGCACTTGTACATAATAGGAATTTTCCTTTCTTTTTGCAGACAGATTCAAGCAAGTAGTTTCTGGTCCTGCTGTGTTTTCCTTGTCAAACTTCAGTGCTGACACAGAAAAATTGCAAAAGTAAGATGCTTCTCTAGAATCCCATCTGATAACAGTAGCGACATTTCTTCAAACAGAAAGGATTGCTAACAGTTCTGAGTCTTAACTCAATTTTTATAACTTACCTATTCTTTTTATTTAAAGACAGTCAAATTCAGAAGCAACTTTCAAGAAGCAGATTCTCTACAGAAGTTTTTCGAATGAAAGCATCCTAGTTTGTACATTATACATGTTACTGGGATTGACTGAAACACTTCAGGGAATAATCAACTGTATCAATGTACAGAACTACGGTTCAAGAAGACAGCCGTAATTTTTTCAAAGAGAAAAGGTGGGATCCTTGTGAACATCTCCTAGCCATTATGAAGCTGCTGCACTATAACATCTAGAAGAATAAAACATGATTCAGAAGGAAATAAACAGGTCTCAGCCTAGTCCTGAAGGATTTCGGTATCAGAGCAGAACTCAGATAAAAGATATAAAGGGATATTGGGCAACAAAATTTTATGTTGAAAGATAAAGTTGATACTAAACCTCCAACAATTTTTAAAAACAAAAAAAATGCTTCTGCATTGTTTCAAAATGGAAGATATAGGAAGGGAACCAGCACAGACATCTTCTGTATCAATGATCTTTATAATTATTCTTTGTCTGATGCACATTGCTGTCAATAACTTACAATTTTTTTTCCTCATATCTACATGGCACTAAATAAAGTAGAAGATGCTAGAAATAATTTTTTGCTGCTTATGTGATCCTGTAATCTCAGTTCAAAACAACTAGTATTGCTGAAACTGATCAGCAGTCTCAGATCTAAGAATACTGAGGAATTCAGCCAGTGATTTAGAGACAGTTGCTATTTAAACACACACCAAAAAACCAGATTGTTTATCAAATTGTCACACTAAATCCTCTCTTCCTGTTTTTACCTTTTGTGCTGCAAGTTTTTTCCTACTCTTGTTGCTTGTGCTGGCATCCTCTATTTACCTACTCCTTTCTTCTCTCATTGTTTGGTTATAACACGTGACTTTTCTAATGCATTATTTAGGAAATAAAAAAGAAAGCATATCATATAACATGACGCTTGAGTTGGACCAAGCAGCAGATTCATGGTGCAGTAACGATGATAAGAAACCCAGATCTTGAAAAACAGGTATTATGAAATAACTGGGGGGGTTGAGCTCAAAACTATTATGGGTTTTCATAATAGTCTGTCCAGAACTAAAAATTTAATTTTGAGGAGGTGGTCAGAGACAGCAAGCTACTGTATGCTCAGCTTATGATCTTAAGCACTATTATGGACAGGCCATAACAGCTCAGTACAGAGCAACAGATTAAAAAAGAAACCCTCTTGCAGCAGTATTTAATAACAGACAAGGAGATGCTTGGTCTTACAGCCATATCATATTCAGGAAAACCCTGTTGTCTTATATGATCATATGCACAGACAGGGATCTTTTGGAAGAAATGCTGAAGTCAAAATTCAATTTACACAGTTGCTGTTTTGCTCTGCTGTGTATGTGCTCTCCTTGAAGTCAAAATAATTATAAATGTGCAAATTTCCAACCTATTTTATCAGCTTAGCTGTGTTTGGATTTCCCAGGGCAAGTGAAAGAGGCACACACTCTGCACTGCAGACAACAAAAGAACACGACTCACTCCAGCTTTGGGCCATGGAAACATCTCCCAAATTGTTGGTTAACTACTTAGCAACTTCCCTACTATTTACTTTTAATATACCATTAACTCCTAAGAATAAATGAAAAAAGGGCAGTTTCAAATTTTGTATCTAATATGCATAAAACATATGCTACTGGATAATATACATCTCTACCAGTGTTAATCCTACTTCAGAAATCTCTGCTGATTGCAGAAGAATTAATATTTTCCTTTGTGACTGCTACAGAATGCCTGCCAGAATACTCAATGTTAAGAGTATCTATGTAGCAAAAAATAACATTGACAAAATTATTATAGTGGAAATATAAGAAATATAAAGAAAAAATTCCAGTTAGAATCACAATTTTTGTCACTGGTGCATTTAAGACACCTAGAGGAGCAGGTTAAATCCACCCTCAGCAGCTGAACAGCAAAACCAAGTTGACTTTCTGTGTCTGTGTCCCTTAATCTGCCAAAATCGACAACCAGATACTGCCACATGGGAACAGTACCTTGGACATGCCAACTCCCAAACTGCCCTTGAGAGCACTCTAAATTTGCCAAAACTGCATCAGGAAACATTTAATAATTTCACTGTATAAAATGACTGAGATCATTTTATCAGAATCTATCCCCAGTGGATTTCAATTTACAAGTGTGGACAGAGGCTTCAATTCCTGCAAAGTCATTGTGGTGACTGTGTGAGAGATTAGCTTCAAAACTGAAAAGTAATGGGTTTGCAGAAGAGATTCTTCTTTACCTGTCAAGACAGCTGAGCAGTTTTTGAAACATGATTTTCACCTCTATTATACTCCAAGGAAAGGATTTGCTGTTTCATTCTGCTATTTACCAATAGTGCTCTGCAGTATTACACATCAATTCTACAAGGGTTTCTCTTTCTATCACAAAAATACTGTTCTAATAATCTTCCTAGACCCTCTTCCATAAAGTATTAGGAAGTACTTTACTTCCATAAAGTATTACATATATATGGGAATTTCTCAGGACAAAATTGCAAAAGCTTTCCTGACAAACTTCTCTTGCAAGGTTTGAAATTCAGTCCAATGTACAACCAAAACTAAAGCAAATGTGGTCTATATCTTTATGCAGGAAAACAACCAAGCAAAATCCCACAGGTTTTACCTTCGGTTAAGTTCTGAATAGCTACATTTCCCTTCCATAAGGTTACGGCACTGGCATAATTGGTTAGTGAGTCACACTGGTTCCAGACTGTTTCTGTCACAGCAAGAAAGTTTTACTGAAGCTGTGTTTATACATTTAGCCTACATAGCACAGTAAAACATAAATCCATGATAAATTCCTTCATATGCCTAATCAGGTTTAAATACTTTCTGTTGACAATGCAAATAAGTCTTTTTGAGTCATCCCTTTTCTTTTGGCACAGATTTTTTTAGTCTTTTTCCCCATGCTGTGGACAAGTAGCAAAGCTAATTTAAGAGGCAGAAAGGGCTTACTACAATAGTTAACAGACATATGTGAAAGATGATGCTTAAAATCTGTCATTCAGGTGTTCAAATCCATGGCTACGATGATAAAATTAAGATCAGGGAACGGCTGGTGAAAACAGAAGATCATTTAATCTATGTTGCATCTCTAATTTGGGTATTTTAAGGGAGGAGGGTGCCGAACAGCAGGAATTATAAATTTGAATGTTGTGACTTGCTGTTTTTTTTGCCTGAAACATCACTTTGAGATATATGAAAGAACGAATGTGACTGCTTCCCATTAATGACATCAATTCACATAGTCTCTTCATGAGATTACACTCAAAGTGTGAGTCATAAATCAGGGGCAACTGCTATTCCCTTTCAGCAAAATAATGCCAGTTCATTAAAAACTTTCACCGAACTCACTGATGCATTTTTTAAGAAACACAAAACCCGTTTGAGATCTGATCTGTTCTGATACCACCTGTTCTTTTGAGAAGCACACATAGTATGTGGGTATATTCATACAAGGGTAATTTGTGCACATATAGATTCCCCAATCACACAAAAAAATGCACCTAAATCTGATTTTAGCTGCTATCAGGAACAAAAAATGTAGCCCTGCTTTGGTTAGGTAGGGAGCTAACCATATCAACCTATCCAAAACCGCATAGGCTAGGATGCAGACTGTAGCAACCTGGAAATTGTATCTCAACAGCACTACCAGTAAACCACCTTCTCTTCTCTTTAGCAGGCAGATTTTAAGACAACTTTATAAAATGCAAGGAAAATTCTTTTTGAATCTGAAACACACTATTCTTTCTATGTACTCCCTTCAGGACAAATGACAAGGCTGGATACAATTCTCATTTAAATGCCTTGAATGCATTTATTGTCTTTTCTGGTAATAGATACAATGTGGAGACTTAAGAGGAACAAACCTTTCTATGAGAAATTAGGAGTGAATGTAATTCTTTCATCTTGTTTTGTTTTAGCATCTTTTTAGAAGATGGCCAAAGTTTTGGAGCCTGTTCTTCAGAAGAAAGCAACTTCCTTTGCCAAGTACTAAGTAGGATAACTGAAACAGAAATCTTTTAATCAATATATTGAACACAAGCTTTTTCTCTTTGGTAGTTCAGTTGCATTTATATGGAAATTTTTATTTGAATACTACTGCAGATTTGTTAAGAAGTTTATCGTATCTCACAAAGACAATATTAGCAAAGACTCAACTATTAAGCAAAAATAGCACTGCACTGACAGAGAGAATAAAGAGATGAAAACCATACTGTTTGGCCCCCAGTATCAAGAAGAAAGATTTTTGGAAGGTTTGAGATCACTAAAGACTAAAAATTCAATAAGCCATATATTTACCTTGTGCATTCCTAAACCTCTGCTGGCAGAAAGGAGTAAATAATTTATAACACAGGTGCAAATATCTTCCTCTCTGTAATAATGCTACACTTTTCTTACTGTTACAAAGAGCTGAAGAATGTGGTTTTGCTCAGTGCAGTCACAGTAATTGTCAGTTTCCCAAAGATCAAAGATGCAGCTCTCAGGATAAGCTCTATGAACTATGCTCAGGACTCCCTGAGCAGAAGAGGAGTTCACTACACTGTCAGCATCACTTAACCATGAGCTAAGACTCAGACAGATGAAAAAACCCAGCAATCTACTTTCCTGACCTGGATTGAACTATGAGATACATTAATTTTTTATAAAGTCAGTCTTTCCTGTGTTGCAGACTGTGTTCTCTTAAACACACCATCAGTAGTGAGGAAACATTCTCACTGGAGTTTTTACTACAATGCCTTGGGAACTTCTACAAAGTCTGCCAATTCCTGAAACTTTGGAGTCTCTAGATTTGAGACATTTTAAGCACATGTTCAGCAAGCCACATATGCAACTGCCAAGCAGAATAGGGATGGGGCTTTCCAATTTTGGTGGTAATTGCAATCACAAGTAAGTGGAATGGATGCTATTTTGAAATGCTTATAATTGGGAAAAGAGGGTGTTTTACTATGAAAAATCCAAAACATTTAAAAAATTTGAAACATCCAAGATTTTGTGGGATTCATCCATTATTATTTTCTTCTGAAGAGGCAGCAAGTCAGTAGCAGTGTTGGAGTATTTCTTTCTTTCCCCAGGATGGACATAGAAGGTAGCAAGTGGGTATAAATCTCACACTGGGATGGTGGTGAGTTGTCTTTGTCTACAATGCATTTTTCTACTCTATTATATGCAGTATTTATTTTACATATTGGAAGGAAAACAGTTTAAGAAACATTTCAGTGTTTCATCACCTTGTGGTGCTCCCACTTTAGATAAACACTGCTCCAATTTTCCAGAGAACCCTGTATTTTGAAATAACTTCAAAAATATTAGACAGCACTAACAGGTTGTGCTGAGGGCAATGCCAGTGCCTCCAATTTTATACCCTCTTGATAAGAATTCAGTTCTCAACACAGGTCTGAGACACATTAAATCCTGGTATTGCTCATGTTTCTGGCCATGCTTTTTTGATCACTAGGAAAACCAGTAACACTTATTCATATGCTTCAGGTGTTTGGATTGAATAAATATGAGCCAGAGGCCAGGTGTTCATACAGAAAAAGCTAAAGTGCAGCCAAAAAGCACATAGGTTGTTAATGAGAAACATTTAATCCTCTCCAAATGCCCATAATGTCAGGCCTTAAGGAATTCTGCTTCCTTTTTAATTCCTAATAAATGGTAATGCCCCTCAGATATATTGCAACTCATCCCACATTAACCTCATTGGGATTGATACTGCCTTTCCAGGTGAGTGAAGGGTGTCAGCACTCACAGTCCCCTCTAACACTTGCTCATGGCCAGTTGAGTATGAAAAGAAAGTGCAGTCACTGCCCCAAAGTCTGAGCAGGCTGATGCTGTCCTTGTTTTTTGGATAATCCTGAGCTTCTGTGGCTGTTGGACAGCACTTACAGGCTTCTGGTACCTAAACAATATTGCTTTTTAAAATATATTTCAACTATTCTTATAGCTTTATTCTCAACTACCCTTTATTAAAAACTTACATTGTAGGAACCTGGTATACACATGGAAATTAGTCTGCTTGCCTCTTTTTATTAGTATTCAGTTCTGTGTTTTTTAATATGCTATTAACGCACTGCTACCGACAGCTTACATAAATCCATAAAACACAAAAGCTGCCATTAAACAGCAAAAGCAATTTTAAAAAAAATATCTCTGCTGAGCTACAGGCATCTCTTGTTATCTCATTAATGTACACAGGGGACAGGGTTGGCTTGTGCACTGTTTATGTACCACGTGGTTCATAATATCCCTCCTACTCCCTTAGAACGTAACAGTTGGTCAGAGGAAGCACTCTGTCCTTTGGTTTTACTCCTTGCATGAATTGTTAATGATGACACATATAAGATTCAAACAAAGCTAAAGACATGTGAGTGCAGGCCAGCAGCTGCACTTGTCAGACAAGACTGCTCATCAATGCAGACAGAGTGGTACATGAAATAATAAATTACATTTTCCCAGGTATGGTGCACAGTAATGAAACATATGCAGAACACTGTAGAAAATGTAAAATATGATAATCCCCCACCAAGATGGAGTTTCTCACAGATAACAGAAATTTCAGTGGAAAAAAATGGGTTTACATTTGATCAATAATGTTCTTTTGAGTACAGAATAATTTAACAACTAAAGAAGCAACAGACAACATGAGGGCAAGGAAGGAGTTCTCTATCAGAAACTTGCTTCCATAAAGAGGACATACTTTATTTAGAAAGCTTCCTCTCCTTCCCACTTGTTCAAATGATTAGCTGCATATTTTCACTAAGGAACACTGATCAAAAGTTATTTTTCAAAAATAAACACACCAAATCACAATGGTAGAAAAATTAGAGCAACACTTAATGAAAAACAGAAAAATTATTCTTCAGTATAGAAGCATAACTTCTACACATCTATGTACTCAAAATGGCTAAATATCTGCAGAATCCGTAATGTTGCTGAAATTATTTAAGCAAATGCAACTTTGTCCAGAAGAGTTACTTCTCTGTAAAGTAAAATAAAGTTTTTCTATGAAAATAAACAACAATTTAGGATAAGGGCAATATAAGTACATTTCTTAATTGCTACTGGTTTCTGTGTAAACAAAGAAAGTAACCAAAGTGGACTTTTACCCTTATTTCAAGGCATTTATCATATGAAATGGGCAAATAAGCAAAGGAAGCAGCCAATATGTTGTAGCAGCTAAAGCTTAAACAGCAACTTAACAGTACACATTTAGCTTCTTACACGTTTCTTCTTTTTAATAACTTCTGTCTTCCTTGACCTCATGATCATAAATTAGTCTCTGGTGACAAGCATACATTTAAAAGCACAAAAGGCGCTGATGTCAGCAAAATCTTCCTCATGCTAAGTTTTGCCCTCCTGCCTTTATTTTACCTTTAACTTTTTACCATGATAACGACAGAATACACTTCTGAGATCTGATCCAACTCCTTTAAAAGGCAACATTCCCTAAACAGGAGTGGCAAGTCTTGGGTGCCAAATTATCAGGCTTCCCCTGATAAATTCTGGAGGCTGACCTGGAACAGAGACTAGACAGAGCAAAAGGATAAAGTAGGTATTAAAAGGTTTCAATGGGAACACCTGGACTGCACAAAAGTTCAGTTGGGCCACACTCAAGATGCCCCCAAAATGGTCACAAAATGGATGACCAATCATGAGGTCTCATACTTTTATAAGTTCTGGTCCATTAGAATATTAGAATCAGTTGTCCAACCATAGCTTCAGTTTATGAAGCTCTATATCCTTCTTGTTTTTTCTTCTCATTTCACTGTTGTTTTCATTCTTGGGCTTGAAAGCTGTCCTTGGTATCAAACTAGAGAAGGAATTGTTTTATCTATCTACTTTGTGAAGAGAGCTTAGAAGTGCATAATATGAAACATGAAACTACTCACTAAAACAGCACAGAGTCTAAAAAATATAATAGCTAAAACTTAAATTTCTACATCTACAGAACATCCTCAGGATGATTCAGGACCCATAAATCAGGGTACTAACCATCCCCCCAGGAGAGTGTTGGAACCTGAGTCCTTTAACTAGGCATTCTCACAATAGGTA
Source organism: Certhia americana (assembly GCA_018697195.1). Taxonomy (NCBI): domain Eukaryota; kingdom Metazoa; phylum Chordata; class Aves; order Passeriformes; family Certhiidae; genus Certhia; species Certhia americana. The sequence goes on from CM031860.1 coordinate 10,582,151, forward strand.
TCTAAAATTTTATGATAGAAACACCCTCATTATAAGTGTTGCACTGAATTCAGCGGTCTTTGGAAATAACTTCTCCAATGCCAATTGCCCAATTTTTTTCCCCCTCCTCTTCACAGAGCTTTATAATCTTCAGCCCATGCTTGCACTGCCACTGCATCACCTAAAAAATGAACCTCACAAGCCTCTGATTTTCTCTCCGGCACCATAAGCATAGTCAAACATGATGGGTAACAATATAAACTTTCAAGCTCACTTGATGACAGAATATTTTTGAAGGACAGTCTTGATTTTTATCTATAGTATGAATAAAAGAATAAACAAGAGATTTATGAGCAAGCAATTGTCTGTTTGGGGTTACATTACAATGTGGTACAGAACATTAGGTTTTGCAACAAGATTAAATGTCCTTTATTTCTCTTTTGGCATTCCATACCCTATGTATTATGGATAGCAAGCTTCAAGTTTTTATTTTTGCCATATAAGATCATTTAATTTTTTCCACTCCATTGTAGTATATATTTCATTTAACAAACCTTATAATTAAAAAAAAACCCTAGTCTATTCAAGGATTACAATTCAGAGTGGGTTCATTTAATTCCAATAGTTTTAACATCTGTGGTTTAAGTTGCAGAGAGCTTCAAAAGTAGCTATTGAAGTAATACATTGCTTCATTTACAAAGGAAATTGGATGCCTAATGCATTTTGTAGTGCAATAATAATGAAGCTGTAGTATTTGCATAAAGCAGCCCACAGTAATACCAGGTGTTGGTCCTCTCTGAGAAAAGGTCTTTAGACTTTTCCTAGCCCAGTGTGGACCCATTATTCCATCTAGTTACACATTAGCATAGAGATCAGTGAAGTCCTCACCACAGAGAGCTGCATTTGGGGAGGACTGACACCTCATTTGTGCCTGAAAAGCTGAATGCATGGGGAGAAGGTTCTTTTTAATTTAACTGTTGGTGTGGACTGTTAGTGGAGAGCAGACTGGCCAGAAAGGACTGATGACAGCATCATAAAGATCTGCATTCCCTTCCCTACTTGGCACACAGCTGGTGCGGCTGCTTGGAGCAGGGCATGGAACAAGGCTCACCAGAGACCTCTGACAGCAAATTTCTAGCCAGTGTTTGCTGCTGTCATTCTTTTGATTTTGCTAGAGCTATTCCAGTTTTATTTCAGGTAAAGGCTGTTTGTCCATAAGTGTAGTAAGTGTATGGGGCACAAGCCACTATTTTGGAAAAGACATATGTGTCTAAATTCAAAACACTTGAGGGAGGTGGTGGCTGCTGTCAACAGTACTCATTGGACTGCATAGCTGGGACTATGAAACACATTTGAGTTTTGCTTTCCAAACGGTTTTGATAGGTCTGATCATTCTGCTTCAGAGAATCAGTCTCTTTATCTTACCAACTCATTACTTGCTAGGATTACCTCATCCTGATAATCGTGATGATCATCTTTTCTTCTTTTGAGTATGTATTTATGTAGGTCTAATTCAAACCTAGGAGGTAGGAGGTGAACTCCAAATGGTGTTACTGTATTAACTGCAACAACAAGCAAAGCAGAAAATTTCAGGGTTTAATCTGCTCAAGAGTGAAACACTCTCAGAATAGAACTGTGTCTGGAAAATATATGTCCTGTGCTTGAGCATCTGTGTAAGCATGCAGGTGGTAATCTGTACTGAATTCAAGTTCATTACCACCTCATCGCAAGTTTTTTATATTGGAATTAAGTCGAGACTGAAATGAGTTTTGTTATCCCTGTTGTGCTGCACAAAAGAAGATTCTTTGTGACAGCAGGAAGAAATCTCTTTCCTTTGGGATAGAAAAATATAAAATTTACCATACATCTGTCACAAAATGACTTTTAAAAAGTCAGCTAAGCCTACAAATACTTTTCTAGACTATGGTGCTCAGCACTCTCTTGCCAGTGAATATCCTTGATGTGTGAAAGTGAGAAAATGTGTCTGATTTGAAAAATGTTACTCCACTTAAGTTTCCCTGCAAAACCAAGAACAAGAGCTTGAACACATTATATGAAATGACCACATTTTCCTAGAGCTTCTATCCCACCAAAATATTCATAAACAAACAAAGATCATCACATGACTATAGTAAACGTACAGGGCAATATAGGATATAAAAGTCTCAAGTGTTTCAATTACCTTTTAATTGCCAATCAGAAACCACAGTGATACAGAAATTAAGTACTCTAAAGCCAGTTGCCTGTCTTGGAACAACATTTGCAAAGTTTGTAAGCCATTTTAAATAATTTACTTCATTAAATCACATAATTAATCATCAATGTGATAAACTAAAATGTACCGATTCCTAAATTTCTATATTTCCATATAATTATGTGTGTGTGTGCATATTATGTGCACTGTCACACAGACCAACATACTTGAGAGGCAAAGCTTTGATACTGCCTTGTCAAGCATCACCAAAAGGTGATTTCAATCCCCTTTTGCCAGAAAAATATTTTATTGATTTTTTGATATGCCATATTGAAATTATTCAAATTACCCTCAGACAGACAATAACCACAGTCACAACAGAAGATTCTAATTCTTCTGTAGAGCAAAGACAGCATGAGGCATAAGGCTGTATTCACACAAAGGATTCCTCATCCCTTGGAATGTTCAAGGCCAGGTTGGATGGGGCTTGGAGCAACCTGGTCTAGTGGAAGATGTCCCTGCCCATGGCAGGGGTTGGAATGAGGTGACTGTTAAGCTCCTTTCCAACTCAAGCCATCCCATGATTCTGTGAAGGAATGTACTTTTCCCTCTGAGAAAGAGCAGAAGGATGTAAGTTTCTACAAGAGCACAACAGTATTTACAGAGTGCAGCAATGCAAGTTACCAGAGGAAAAACAATACTACAGAAGCAAAAGCAAAATCCCTCTACCTGGCAGCACATCTTGGACTGCTTGCTCTGAGAGAAAATAAACAGCATCATATTGGTCTGATATGTGCTAACTCACTTTAAAAATAAATTCAAAAAGTGTCTTCACATGGCAAATGCTATGCATCTATGTAACAGGAATGTCAAACTGATTTTAAAGTGATTGTCTACAAATTTGCTGATTGTACCATTGTGGTAGCAAATTTTTACAGAGAAAGGTGACATAGGGAGCAGACTACTCCCTGAGGCAACCATGCAGCAAGAAAGCAAGAGAGGACTTTATTCAGGATGATGTTGAGGGAAGACTATCCATCAACACTCAAAAGCTTACACACCAGTTCATCAGTGTCCAGAAGGCAGAGAGCCTTGAACTGCGCAGCCAGCATTGCTGCACTTGCTATGTCAGCATGAACCCAAGTAGCAAAAAGGAGTGTGAAAAAATTAGAATTAGTAATATGCAGAATAGTGAATGTCAGTAAGCTAATGAACATTATTTATAAGCTTTGCTATTGCACACTCAAGTGCAGCAACAGGACTCTTATTTAAAGCAAAACAGCCTATAAGAAGAGGTCCTTTTAAAGAAAAATTAGATTCAAAATTAATTTTGAACAAAGGAAGAAGTCATAAGGGACTTGGCACCTCTATACTAGCTTTCTCCCACTTTAAAATTGAAAGAGATACAAGTGCATTTCTTTCTCTCAACCTTTGCTTGATAATTATAAGCTTTTAAAGTAAAAAATATTTGACTTTAAAATTGTGAATGGAATAAATATTCTAACCAGTTATAACCAATATTATTAAAGCAGATTCTTGTGGATTTTCAGAATCATTTCATGGATCCTCAAGAATGAGATATTGCTGTAGCTGCTTGCCTCTTCCTGATGCTACATTGATAACTTCAAAACCAGCCAATAATGCCTCTGCCACAGTGCCAGTTTAGCCATTTTTATTTGCTTTCCTAAGGCTTTCAATGTAACAGCCATTTAGCAGAAATAATCTTAGAACAGAGACCATACCAGTCTTGGTTAAACTATGTGAGCTAAAACCCAAACAAAACAAAACCCCAAAACCATATGAAAAACATTTCACAACAACCTACTGTGGACCCTCCCATCTTCTACTTACCACACCACCACAAGGCTGTTTGCTGGAAGTTGCAAACATTTCCGTGCTGATTACTTTGCATTCTGCAGATGTTCTGCTGTCAACAGTTATGAATGAGTTATAAAGGTATTTAAATGAAAAAATCACCAACTTTGGAGCATTGACGAATGATTTTTGCAAAATGAATATAGAACCCAACATTATTTTGACAGGAATTATATACTTCCATCAGACTTGTCAGTTCACCCAAGTCTCAAACTATTAACCAGATGATCCTACAACAGGGTTTTATAAAATACATGACTGTGTGATCAGATTACACCTTAGTCTTCTCAATGTTTTAGTAACCTAAACAAGTTCCTCAAGTCTGAAAATGCTGACTGGAGTGGGGCTGCAGAGTAAATACATATGTTTTATAAAGCCCAGTGTATCTCACTGATCTACTGCTGATTAGCTGATGACTTCCTAGCTTGTCTTTCACTAGAAGCAAAGGGTACATGCTAGCTCTTGGTGAGAGGGGAAGGAGCAGGAATCTGTGCATTCTCTCTTTGGGCACAGGGTCTGAGTTCAGCTAAATTGAAATGAGGGATAAGAAGCCTCAAACATTACAGTGTTCTCACAAGTGTAAGGAAATGTGCAGTAAAGGGGGAGGTTGTAGCATGAAATTAAAGCTGATGATATGTCAGGAAACCCATATGATGAATGAGAGGGGCAGAAAAGGAAGATTACTTATACATGTACTATGCAACAGTTTCACAGAATAATAAGTGAAGTTCCTGAGTACCACACACAGAGGCATCATCTGCCTCATTAACAGGTAACCTAACAAGGAGGCTGGGTCATATACCAAAGTATTTCATCCCTTGACAGAAGAGAGAGGGAACAGTGATTCCCTTCCCACTCTCTGACCTCACTGCTCTAAGGGACTTTAAATCTTGGCGGAGCCTTGCCTGAAATCACAAGACTCTGCAGAGGTAGAAGCTTGCTCTGGCACCTTCCTGGGGCTTTAGAACCATCTTGAACAGAGAAGAAAAGCCAGGTGCTTTTCCCACTGCAGGAAGGCAGCATCCAGGCTGAGGAGAGGAGACAAGCTGGGAGGGAAGTAAGCCCAGAGCAAGGCACAGGAACAGCACTGCAGATGCACAGCCAAAGCAGTGCCCAGTGATTTTGGCACTGGGGTATGTTTAGAGCCACAGTGCAACTGCAGAACCACTAAGTCTCAGGACTGCAGAAACTACTTTAACTGTTCTAACATTAAGAGCCAACTGTGGAGTTGGCTGTGCACTTTGGGAGGACTCCAACATTTCTCTTGCATTAACTTTCTTATAAACACATGCTTCCTATTCAAACAACTTATAGTAGAAACTTCAGCTATTAAGAATGCAAATTCCCAGGACTATCTCCCAGATTTATCTCTGGATAATCCAGAGAACAGGATAGCAATACAATGCTGCTGGCTTCATTACTGGGTGTAGTTCCAGTTGACTATAGATAACATCATGAAAGTAGGAAATACGTAATAGGTACATAATAATACAAACAGAAACTCCCCTGGTCACTCCACTGCAAACAGCTACCAGGACTTGTTCTGCAGGTTAACACTGAGAAAGAACTTGTTGCTGCCAGTGGCTGCTGCAATGATAAGGATACACTTATGAAATGTCACTCACCAAACCAGAGCTGCCATAGAAACTAACAACTAGAAACTAGTACTAAAACTAACTCCCTCAGCTGAGCTGAGAAAGGCCACTGTTAAAAGAGTTTCTATCAAAATATCATACACCAAGACGTTACTGCAAAAGAGTTAGAAACAGGGAAATGCTCACTGTAAAAGAAAACCATGGCAGACTGAAGGGAGAAAACCCCCCTACATCAAAGATAGTCCCTCAAATCATGGTTATAAAATACGGGGGGGGGGGGAGGAATGACAACACACAATTACATCTTTCCTTCTATTTTGGTATCCAGTATGATTTCAGATTGTTTCCCTAAAGAAGCTGAGATAAAAAAATTTCAGATCCAGTGGCTGAAGTTAAACAGGACCATAACTATTTGAAAGCACATTTGTGTAACAGAATGTGCCAGGTCGCCTTATGAATGAACAATAACAAAAATAAATGGAAAAACAGAATATGGAGCTTGAATGCCGGATTCTCTCATGTCATGTACGTAACAAGCACCAGGCCATTTCCCAGAGATGGTGGCTGCCCTAAGCCTGCAAAGCCTCCCAAGGGATGGAACTTATGAAAGGAAACTGAAACTGGGATTCTGGACAAGAAGAGACGATTATCCAACCAGGGAGCATTCCTACAAAAAAGAAACTAAATTTGTGAAGGGATGAAGGGAGCCTAAAATGAGAGCAAAGATAAACCTAGAAGTGTCTGTTACCAGCTTCCTACTTAAGTCAAACAGAGCTGTAGCCTGACACTCCATCATCTTTCTCCTGAAGAAATGCAGAATCTTCTAATACAAACCCACCTTTTTGGAAGAGCAGCTGGGACCATGGACAGGAAGTTATGAGCCCTCTCTGCTCAAGTTATATTACTCTGAGAAGAACATTGTTTTAGAGGCCAATAACTTCTTGAAGAGATTGCATATTTGATAGCTTTAACTAGCTACTGTATGCTACTACTGCCCTCTTACTCTCATTTCCTGCTTCTTTCTTACCTAAATTTTAGACTTGGCAGTGTTATTTTTCCTGAGATTTAGCTGAACTTTGCCAAAGCCATGGTAATTCAGCTGTAGGACTTGGATTTTCTTGAGATAATAAACATGCATCCAGGACTTTTCCCACATACACTCTTGCAGGAAATCTTAAAGTGCAATATAACAGAAAGAAACCTGGTAATCACCAGAAATCAGTGTGGTGATTATTATACATTTGGTCTTTGATTTCTGGTAACACCTAGTCTTTCATGGAAGCTCTAAATAAGCAATAAAGCATTAAATGAATGAGAAAATTAATCAAGTTTTCCATAAACAACTAGAAGAATCTCAAAAGTGAACACCAAACAATATTTTACAATAATTGAACTACTTGCATGCTAGATTTGTCTAACCATGACAGGTGAAATCCAGAACTATGGCCCTGCAATATATGTATGGAAAAAAATGATATAAACACTTTCCAATAGATGAGGTTTTTAGGAAGCATTTTCCTTTTCCTTTTTTTTTTTTTTTTAAATTATTCTGTAATTAATCAAATGCAGTGTTTAAATTAACTTCTGCATTATTAAGCATCCCATCACAGACTGTGGCACTAAATGGGAAAGCAAATTTATTGGATAAGGCTTTTCATTTGGCTGGTTTTAAAAACTAAGTGACCATAGAGTGCACATGGTAATTAATTAAATTAATTACACACACGTCTCACTGTCTATACTGAATAATTAAAACATTCACAGAGAGCAAAGACAAAGCTCAGTTCTATGTACTCTCATTTGGATCAAGACATGACAAATACTAATTTGGGCTACTTAACAGATTGTTTACCTCTTCAATATCTCAGTGAGAAATAAAAAGTAAAATCAGAACTCAACAACTCAGACTAGGGCAAGTCTTTGATTAGAATTCCATGAATCCAGCTCTTCATGGGAGAACTGGGGCTCACACAATCTGAAGCCAAAGGGTAAAGGGGTCCTTCAGCAAAAAGATCACAGGGAATCAAGTGTTGCTTCTTGTCACAAAGATGAAAGCTAAATGTTGCCTAACATTTTCTTTTTCAATTGAAAAGGAATTTCTTTTAATATACAATAAAATATTGTACACTGCAATTCATAGATTAGTATGTTTTTCTATTTTATAAAATTTACCGTCAAGTTCTGAGTCCTCTAGAAGTGCTCACTTTCCCTAAGCAGTCACTGAAGGAGCAGGTGCATTTCAAGCACTGACTGCCCAAACACTGGTGTAAAAATTTAGACACAATACTGATTTCTATTGGCTCTTCCTTCCCCTCACGCACTGATAGGAAAAGTAAGCATTATTTCAGAATTCTTGTTTACTGCCTGCTACATTGATGTGGACTGAGTGACTTCCCAAATATTCCTTGCAAAGAGTGGCAAAGGTTTTCATTGCTTTCCCTTGAACACCCCTTTTCTGCCAACTGATTGGTCCAAGGATAATATTACAGGTTCCAGGGAAAAGGTAAGGCTACACAAAGGTTTCCATTAAGAATCTACTCGCAATTATTAGTTTTGAATGGGGAAAATTCAAATTTACAATGTCATTTAGAGAAGAAACAGATACAGCTTTTTTCACCCCTTGTTTTTTGAAAGAACTACTAGTACCTCCCTGCCAAAGAACAGGAATTGATACTGTGCACCAAGATTATAAAGATGCAAGAGATGCAACTATCAAAAGTGCCTGCTCTTGCAAGACTCTCAAATCTCTTCCTACCAAAGCCTTGTTAAAATCCAGCAGGTACATACTTTGAGTATTCAACATGTGCCAGGTCAAAGAGCTGGACAAGGCTTTTACTTGCTTTTCTTTTCCCTGGCAGAGGACAACTGCTAAAACATGAACCCAAAACCATGAGGCAGGGGACTGGCTCTGATTTCCTCTCTGTGCTGTGACTGAGGGCAGTGCCCAAATTCCGGACAGGAGAAGAGTCAGCCACATGTATCACAGAGAAAGGAGGGACATATTCAAGCAAAAGTGTAGTAAAAAAGAGGAAGATGAAAAAGATCACATGAGAGAGTTCTCAGGACTCTGACTAGTGTGTTGATCAGAAAGAAGTCTGAAAACGGCACTTAGGAAGAACTTAGAGAAATGAGGTCCAGAATAAGGAGAATGAAGCTTCTGTAGTCATCTAAAGAACATTCCCTTGCAAAACATGAACTCAAACATCTGACCTCAGTGAACCAGACAAAACTGGGTCGTATAGGGTGAGGCTATATTACAAAACAATTGTCAGTTATGCTTACTTAATTTGCCCAAGTACAAGCCTGAACCTCAGGACCTTCCAGAGTGCAAATAAAGTGTGTGTGAGTTACTTTTATTTTTTCCCTTGGTTTAAGTCTTTAAAACCTAAGACTTGCTCTAAAGATATGTTATAAAGTTCAATTCTGTGAAATTCAGAAGTTATTAGAAAATCTTAGATTTATCACAGCCTTTTCAATACTGTTTGATACTTTGCCCACAATGATTGTCTATAATCCTCCTCCTCCTCCTTCCAGAAGGATGGTCAGAAATAGACCTTAATTCTAAAAGGCCACAGCAAGGTGTCAATAGCATTACAATCTCATTACATCTTGTGGCCTTCTCTCACCATTTTGTTTTCTCTTCCACTGCATACTGTGGCTATTAAAGAACCTCAGAGCAGTAATTTAGTTTTAGAAAACAAAATTGATAGTGGTTCAATGCACCAAAACTGGATCTTACTGTTCCTTAATGCCCAGGCTTCTATTAGTACATCAGGTGATGCAAATCATCTACAGTTTCTACCTCAAAAGAGAGATGTTAAGTTTCTAAAGAGACATAAAATGATATAAAAAACCTATACTGGAAGTCAGCCTCTCCTTTTTTAAGCTTTGTTTACACTGTGCTTATACTTTTAGAAGAAAAAAGAAAAGGTGGAGAAGGTCAGATGGGCTGGGAAAAAGCTTAGAGGAGAACTTGTGCCTCCTCTTCTGTGTGAATCCTCATGTGCTGCATCTATTGCCACAAGCTCACAGGGGCAGAGTGAAAGCTGGGAGATGGGAAAAAGGCACAGAGAGATTTGCACATGGATCATCCCTGTCTCTAATCCTGTCCCTTTGCTCCTGCTTCCTAGTCCATGTGGCAACTGCAGCTCTGGTCTTTGGTACACGATCTTCCCTGGCCAAGGTCCATCTCAGTGCCCAGAACATCTGAAAGTCCCTGATTAAACAGCTATTACAGCTATTCATCCTCTTCAACTCACTCATCTTTAAGAAAAGCTGTCCTCAAACAGCTCTTTAAAAAAAGAAGATATTTTCTTCATAATTGGCTCATCAAAAGCCCAATACTTGTTGCCCAGATCATTCATTCTTTGAACTTGTGCTTCAATGAGATTTTTGATCGGCAATTTATCTAAAATACCCTGAAATATCCTTAACTATTTCAAGTGGAAACGGTGTGTTCCACATTGAGTCAAATTTTGTATTCAGTGTCAGAAATATGTGACATGTGGTGCGCCCTGCTAAGAATGATGATAAGGCTGACAGCATGGATGATTTGCCATAGATAGTGGACTTATCATTTCCTTTGTTTGCTACTACTTTTGAGGCTTTATTGGAAACCTGATCAATGACAGGAGATTCTGAGGTTGTTCACTACCCACAGCCTCGAAAAGGTATCCTGTCACTGAAACAACATAGTTAAATAGATTCTGAAAAGAAATGAAATTTTTAAAAGGAAAAAAAAAATATTTTTTTTCTACAGAGCTGCTCCATTATGTGCTGCCCACTGGGGTCCATTCTCCCTTAACAGTAGCCAGCTCTAAAGACAAAAAATAGAATTACATGACAGATACTGCAATGAACTCAGATAAATCAGTTTTGTGCCTCTACTGTCTCTTGGAATAGAGTTAACACTGAATGATAGGAAACATTCATGTATTAGTGAAGGGAAAAATAAGAATATTGATGCCTGTAAAAAAATGACTTGGAAGCGGCAGTGACATTATAAACAGTATTTTAATATGATGCGAATTACAAGCACTTGATACAGAGGGATGATATATTTATTTTTCTCATTCTGCACTATGCTTGTCACTAAGATCAATGGAAGCCACAAACCTATATCAAGGAAATTATAATATGTGGAATTATTTATAGAATGGCTGCTTCGGGTACACACCAATTGCAGCATGATAATGGCCAGACATATAACTGAGGACAAAGTAATCATTCACTCATTCACATATTGTAAACGATAAAGCGTGCATTCCCACCATTTCACCACATTTTTCATAAGTGAAAGGAAGAACTAATACAAGGATTCTTGTACAGCCTTTTTTTATTAAGAAGCAATAAACATTGTATAGTTTATCACTAAAGGACAATGATCCCACTTACAAACTAAGTAATTAAAAAACAGCTACGGGCAGTATTTTCTAGGGTTATGCAATGTACACCTAAACAGCAAATATGCTGAAACTATGGAATCCCTTTTGGATTGCTCAAAATTCTGGGGACCTCAAAGAAGCTGAAAAGCAGCACCACACAAGTCCAGCATCTCCAACCTTCTGGTGGCAAGAAAGAATGAACCTGTAATGCTTCCCTTTCTCAACAGTCAGCAAAGCTGTGTCAGCACTGGCATGAAAAGAAAAAGCCTTATGGCTACACAGGCACCTTTATAATTTTCATATCTCAAAATTATGGCATTTCCAATAAAGGCTGCCTTTTGAGTCACCATTTACTTTTACAGCTCACTTAGTTTCACAGCAGTCTCTATCCCCTACTGTTAACTCTTAAAAGAAGCCTTTCAAAGATCAATCCAAAAGGATTCTGGATGTTAAAATTGAATTTTTCAAGTCTACTTGTTCTTTTGAAAGGCTTAAAAGCAATTTGTGGCAATCAGCACAAAGAAATTTGATTGACAAAGTTTAACAAAGTGATCTAGAGAAGATTCATTGGGGGAAAAACTGCTAAAATTGCAAATTAAATGGCAAATAGCTTTTCTCTGTCTGCCCTTGAAACAAAATAGGTTCTTTTAGATGTGAAATTCACTTTAAAAGCTTCTAAAAGTACCTAATGAAAATTTTAGAAATGCACAGCATTATCTTTCAGATCTGCAAAAGTAATCAAATAAAAAAGAAACCACAAAAGGGCAAGTGCCACAATGGCGTCCAAACAAGTCTGTTGACCTTGTTCACACAAACCTCAAAAAACACAGTTGGCCAAACTTCCCTCAAATGAAATACAGGACATTTAGCTGAAATACCTGTGGAAATCAAAGTTTTTTTCCCCTCCCCTCCTTTGCCTATCTGCTCTTTCCTTCCCAGTTGCTGTCTCAAAATGCCTTTCTCTGCAATGCTCCTTTCTCCATCTGTCAACAGGAGCAGCACCCAGCTGGAAGGTCCTGCCAGGCCACCCAGGCAGCAGTGCTGAGCAGAATTCCCTGTTGAATGTCTGTAGCACCAAAGACACACACACACACACACACACACACACACACACACACACACACACACACACACACCCAATCCATAGACACATCTTAAACTGCCAGGCCAACTCTCAATGCGAGCATCATGGAGTGAAGTGCTATGCTCCCATTTGACATTTTTACTCTTCTGTTCTGAATTTTTGGGCTTTCATTGACCAACTCATGAGGAAAAAAGAGTAATTTGGGAGGGAGAAAGAGTAATTTAGCTGTTTCTTTCTAAATTTTATTTTGAAACCTCTAGTAATGTGAATAGTGTTAGACTGATAGCAACTAGCATAGTTAGAAGATTTATTTGTTTATTATCCTGATGGTGCAAATTATTTTGTACGCTACTGCCACTACTTGCAAAGCCTTTGCTTTAATCTTTAGACAATCCTACCACCAGAGTCAAAGTTATTGCCTCCCATCCAACACATCTTCCACCTACTTTGGTTCAAGTCTGCAATTCATTTACAGGGTAAGAGCAGGATAAAGCCTTTCTCTGTTTGAAACTACAGCATAACCGATAGATTTTACATTTTTGTAATGGTGCTTCAACCTCATATACCCATCTGCTTATTTAATTTTTAAGTATTATTCAGAATTTTTTGGCTTTACACCATTCTTTTGTGACTTCAAATTACTGTTACCTGCAAATATAACTAATGTGTTAATCTTCTCAATTTTCAAATCACATGACATAAACCCACTCAAAATCATTTATATTTTGATCTACAAATACCCACTAGGTTTTTGTACTAACAAATTAGGGAGTTTTTAAAATCATACTTATGTCTGTGAAAATTTTCCAATCCACTATTCTACTCATAATGCTATTCTAACATTATGGCGATTTTATGCAATTAGTTTTCCTGTATCTAGTAACTTACTGTAGCTTACACACTTCTGTATTTATTGGAGACATAACAGAAAAAAAAAAAAAAAGCATTTGAAATGCCAAGAAATGAAATTTAACACAGAAAACTCAAAATTCACTAGTGATAAAACATGTAGTTATGAAAGACTGCATAAAAGTCATTCACTCACTGAATTACTACAGAGACTGAGGGATTTATGCAAAGTAACAATACATCTAAAACAATACAGCTCAGTTCAACACACTACATCTCACTTCATTAGCAGCACCTTGTGAACCAAACCTACAACTGAGCCATCTTGGCTCATTTGCTCTTTATAAAATTATGTTTTTTCTTTAGAACAGCTATCTTTGCCGAAGGACAAAAGGACACTATGTGGGTAAACCTACAGTATTAACCTACACATTAAACACCTATTTTGGCAATAATAAATATGAAGGTCCAGAATTACCCATTACAGACTGTAAACATGATTGTTTACTTAGTATGATCTTTACAAATCCACCATAGAAAGAATTTGTGTTTCACAAAAGTCCAAGATACAATTCAGTTACATCTTTACAGGTTGACCAAAATATTTCCTATTTGTTCTGCAGTGAACTTTGTTATGTATTTTTCTAGTGTTGTGGATACATGTTTTAAAACTCCTATAGACAATATGATTAGAACTGTTATGATATGATTAAAACTATATGATGAAGCTCATTAAAACCAATGATGAAAGTTTCTTTAGACAATCTAGCATCTGGATTCATTTTATGATCAAAATCTGTTTGCTCAATGAAGTTTTTCATTCAAAAAAAGACTCAGGTAATGAGAAATCTTTAAATATCTAATTACACATTCCTGATAACATCAGCCTCAATTTCTGCTTAGTAGCAATTTAGAATAAAACATATTTTAATTAATTAATTATTTTTAAAGCACAAGTAAAGATTTTATCAGATATTAATGGCAACCACCACCAGTCCAAACCTACTTGGATGTTTCTTTTCAATAACAGAGACTGGTAAGAATTGCCATCTGTAACAAATGCTTCTTCTGCTTTCTCAGTATTTGTGTAAATATTGTACAAATTATTTAATGACTGTGCAATTTTTTTTAAAAAATACCCTCAAAACTGAAATATAACTTTTTTTAAAGCACCTGCTGTTCAGACTGCTGCTCAGATTCTAGTCGGTGAGCTGGCCCTTGCAAGGTTTCACATATCTATCTCAGAAACTGCTGATTACCAATAAAACACACAGCTGAAAAAACCCTGCACTCCCGAGGTGATTTACTGTCGGGCTACTGCTCAGCCAGGCCAGGGCTCTACTGGGCTCTATTCAGAACCAGATTTAGCCCCTCTGTGCTGGTGGTCCTAGCCTAGCTCCAGGTGCACGGAACCCCACCTACCTCCTCATGCAATCCAGCGCCCGAATGAAGAAGTCTTTGTGCAGCTGGTGCTCATCCCTCAGGATGGAGCACTGCTCCAACGTCACCGACATGGACGTCCTGTCTTTGGCACTTTTGCAGCAGGTGAAGCGCACTCCGTTCAGCTTCCGGCAAATCTGAAACACAGGCAGGCCACACAGGTTGGCCCTTCCCCAAGCAGGCAGGCTCTGCAGCCCCTACAACTCTGCAAGCCCAGAAAGTGCATCCAGAGAGCTACGACATTTCTCAAGAAGAAAGCACCTACTAAAAGTTAGCACCGATACATTCAGTTCCTGAATTTGAAATAGGATTTTTATAACTATACAAGAAACTTTTTTATAACTATAAAAGAAATAGTTCCCTCACTGTTTTCTCATTTAATCTAGCAACCACCCTATGTTCAGTGAAAGCTTAATTGTCTGAATACCTAATGAATAAACAAAAACCTTGATAACTCACGAAAATGAATGCAGCAGACTTGTGAAGGTATGGAGTCAGACACATCTGAACTTAAATAGTTTTTATTTTCAACAGGTAAACTTCTCAATGTATGACTCACAATTAATAAAGTTTGCTATGGTGTGTCTACTTATACTTTGAAAAAGTTATACGGCATAAGGGAAACATGACATTTTTGAGGATGATTTCTTCCCTTAAGAATCAATCTGTGCTTGTACCAGAACATTAATTTATACTTCAGTTTCAAACAGTATTTTACTAGAAACAGAAAAATTTGAAGGAGAACTGCTGTGCCCAAGTGTGGGTCTACCTTTCCCCAGATATAATTTATCCTGAAAAAAGGTAATACTTTGCTTACACATATCCCTAGAGAATCACAGGCAAATCCATATGAAGCCCAAAAATGTTTGTGAGAATAGGGCAAGGCAATAAATTACAGCAGTAATCACAAAAAGGGATTAAAAAACTCCCACATTGGCTATCATGGGAGAGCTTGCAGGATGAACTTGGAACATGATCTCCACAATATCAGCTCAGCAAATAAGCATTTATTCATCTATTACTTGCATTCTCAGAAATTCTGTTAAAATCAATGGCCTAGAAAATACTTCGAGCCTTTAAGTTCTTTGTGATACCATGGTGAGGACAATCTCGAAAGTTTAATTTAGGGAATCAATTAAGGGAATCTTACTTAGAACCCAAAGAGGTACAGGATAGTGAAGAAGTACCTATGAGTGTTTCTTCCATACTATAATTTAAAATTTTAAAAGTTAATTCTGTTTAAAAATTTGGACAATTACACTGAGCTTAAAATAAAGTACTATATGATAATTTTCTTAAATAATGGTGTGAAAAAAGTTAACTGTTTATTTGAAGAGATTAATTCTCTTTACACTAGTATCTCTGGAAGTCCATGAGTCATGGGGTCTATTCAATGTGAATAAGTCCTAAAAAATTAAATATATTAAAAATCATAAAAGAAATAAATCCCAGGTAATTATTCTGGATGAGTGATGGGCTCTGATGTAGGGAAGACATAGGAGGAGAAGAAACAGGCTTAACTTCTATTAAATTTATTCTTACAGTCCAATTATATCAGGGATTATGTGCAGGTACAGATACATACATGGAATCTCATACACCTACTGCAATAAAAAAGCACAGCTACTGCACTGACAAAGTTTTATTCTTACATCATTTTCAAGAATTTCAAAATTTTTTGAAAAGATTTCAAGAAATAAATGGAACATAGTATAACAGTGTATAGATCATTGGAACCAGAATTACGCATTTCAGGAAGTTAAAGTAAGGGAACCTAAAAAGAAATAGAATTCAGTGAATGAAAAACCTGAAACACTTTGTATGTCCAAAGCATGCTTTTTACCCATGAAATTATTTTCAGGGAACCCCAAGGAGATGGTAAAATACAATTTTCTATACCAAAAAATGTAGCACGTTCTTTTGTAACTCATTTTATACTGTATCTTTTAATTTTTTAAAAGTGTTTCATAGCAATTGCAGGACTGGTACTGCTAGAAAAATTTATATTTTTACTTACAAAGGATTTGTATTATTACTACTACTGTAGTAGCATGTGATAATATTTATTAACCACAAGGAAAAATGTTATTAGTGATATGAAAGTTACAACAGTGTTATTAATACAAAGATATGGTTAGGATTGTCTTTTCCCTGGTGTTAATAAAAAGTCATGGAAAATGTTATTAATAATTTTGTATCAAATATTTATTTGCCTTGAAGGGTATATACATTTGAAAGTCTCCCAAAATGCAAAGCCTTGCTTCACGTTCAGTAGATACCAAAAAAACTCCCTGCTGGTATATAAGGGGGCAGAGATACCAAGGGTACTTTTCTAAACAAGGCAACTACCTGGGTGAATTTCACATTCCTGAAAAGCCTGAGCTCTTTACAAACATCTAAGAGTTGTTTTTCCTGGCCTTTTTAAAAATATGTATATGCAAAACCCACAGAATTGGGAAACAGAAAAGGAATTATGTGGAAAAAGGAAAGTAAGTATTAATCATTATTAGCTAAAAAAATTTGTGTTCTCTCTGTGTCTGATTGTCTGTCCTTTGCATGGCTTTTGCAACAGTTATTTGTGAAATTAATTCAGTTACAGAAAATCAAAAGTTGAATGCAAAAAAAAAAAAAAGCCAGCGCAAGTAATCATGTCCCACATCATACCTCAAGGACACTAAAGAAAAGAAATTTTGAGTAATTTTATATTATCAAAGAATGGATATGAAACAAATTGCTCAAATTCTAGTGGGTTCTACCAGTTTAAAAGTGAGAAAAAGAAGTTGTTTGCAATTTAAGTGGAGGAAGAAGAGACAAATTTATGAGTGGAATAAATGACTATGAGAATGAGTATTTTAGAAAACCACTTCAGCACATCTGCCGCCTTTCACCAGTGAGTTCTCTAATCATATCCTTTAAATCCATTGCACTTACAATATCAGCAAGGCTTATGAAAATGAGTTCATCATTAGTTCATCAATTTCTTTGAAACAAGAGAGCTTACCGTTGCAGCTAGCCACATGATTTCAACATTCTTTTTCTTTTTGGCCTGGATATTTTGATGAAGGCTTTCTAGCAATCCCTTTAAATCATTTTGTTCTTGAAAATGTGGTAAACCTGGAACAAAAGGATGATAAAGTTGCTCATTATGATAAGGTTGGTGATATGGTTGTCCTGACTAAAGAATGCTCATGGTGAAGAACAGGTCTTTTTTTTTTACAGCTGTGTTTGGGAACACAGGATGGAAATTACCAGCTAAATATTTAAGAAATAAGCAAATCTTATGTCTTTCTGAGTATTGAGTTATCTTCCGTAAGATCTTCATGTGGAAATTTAAAGTGTCTTCAACATTTATCTTATAAATGGATGGTGAAAAGGAAATAAAATCCCTGCTGCAGTTCTGTTCATCAGTTATTACAGACATTCAATGGAAATCAGAAAAAAAACCCCTGAGTATATTAAAACCTTGATGATGTTTTTATTTTAAAATAAAAAATGTTGGTTTTGTTTTCAAATTGAAACATCTAATTATTAATTTGAAATGTGCCTTAGTTTTTCATATAATGTAGCTTAAGGATTAAACAGCACTAAGTAACACCTCTAAAATGTACCAAAGTGTATATCTCAGTCTGAAATTAAACAGGGCTTTATTTTGAAGTAAAAAGTAAGTTCAGGTTTAGTTAAAATTCAAAATTTTACCTGCTTGTTCTGAGTATGGCATCTAATCTGAAGTTTAATTTATCCTACATCTCCAGCAAAAATTCAAGAGTAGGCAATTTAATTTCCCTCTCGGTTTCACAGGCATACATAGAAGGGTTTTTTTTCTAATATTACATTTATCTTCACTAGTTTTGAAAATCAATACAAAAAAGCAGAATCTGTTTTCTGAAATGATTTCTTATAGTGGTGAACTAAAAAGAATTTTAATTATAGATATCACCAAAAAAAGGGCAGAATTAAGTGAAACAAAGTAAAACTAAATTGATCAATGGATACAGTTTCTTCAAGCAGAGAAAGTAAATTGTCCATCCAGTGAGGGAAAACCCCCCACAAGCCAGGCCTCAAAACTAAGCTCAAAAACTTACACTCAATTGAAAGAATAAAGATCAGGGAAGTATTAATGAAGGTCAATATCCATTCTCCTAATGTGAACCAAGTTGGAATAATACCTCTTAGCAAAAGGCTTTTAACTTTCATATCTAATAAATTCTTTAGTTTCCCTTATCCATGCTTCATAGTAAGAAGTAATTTAAATATATTCAAAAAGACCTAAGTTGCTTCACTCAGACTGTGCTGTCTAAAACAAACAAACAAAACAACAAAATAAAAAGAAAAGGAGGAAAAAGTACATCCAAACCAGTTTTGCAATAATCTCAATGTGGATTGTTTTAACTGTGTATTACAAGTTCTGATTGTACACTTACATAATGCACAGCACACATAAAAACATATCACACTCTGCTAGATTATTACACTTATGGATGCATGTGTTTCTTTAAAACACAGAGCACACAATGACAAAGATGCTTTGAGATTATGCAAATGTATCACTAAACATTTTATTGCTTCCAGACAGCTTTCCTTTGTTCACAGCATAAAATGCAACAATGAAGGGATGACTTCACCACAAATACATCAAAAGTCTCCTATTTTATAGTACTGCCAAATGAGTTGCACACCTTGACTGGAAATGATCCATTGCTTAAACTTCTTGGGTCCCCCACAAATCAGGCTCATAGATTATAAGGGGGAGGAACCTGGGAGTACCAAACAGCCTTGTTGTTTTCAGTTAATTATGTACTACTAAACAACAATCTTACATTTTTGGACCCTTACTGTCCTTAGCATTTCTATAAAAGCAGTACTATTTTAGTGCCTCAAACAGAGCCATATTTGGTCAGCATTTTTGGTAGGAATCTTTCTGGGAACACACTCTTATTTTCACTTTCTGCTAAAAGAATTTGAGAGGTTAAGAAATGGATAAATGACAAAGTATATGTTCACCTTATAGAAGATTGAAAGTCAGTGTATGCTTAGTTAGCAAGAATATTATTGGCAAAGGGAAATACAGACACAAGAGGAAAACTAATACCTTTCTGGAAGTGGAAAATTGAATTCTTTGAAAGGGAATATATGAATGAAGCAGCAGGCAAGGGAGGCTGCCAAGGGTAGATGCAACAGCCTGGCAAACAGGACTGTGAGTCATCAAATTCTGCTGGGCTTTATGAGCACTGTTTGGAACTGACAAATTTGGGATTTGGCACTGCAGGAAATTATCTGGAAAGGTGGGACAAACCATCAAAGAGCCATGAATACTGACTGCCTCTCACTTGGCCCCAGCACCAGGGCTGCTGCCAATCTTGTATGGAGGTTTGGGGGAACAGGAATAAGTCCTTCCCCAAATGAACAAGTTTGAGAACTTCAATTTTTCCCAGAGGGCTGGTTTAAAGGCACATTTCTCCAAGGCAAAAGAGTGATTCCACATACTGGGAAGGGCAGTAGAATCAAGAGGTGCTTTGTGTTCCATAAAAATTTGTATAAAGAAGAGACTCAGTTCTTAAAGGTAGAGAAAAAAGCAAGAAGGTTATAACAATCAGAAAACACATGATGAACTAGACAAGATTAGTTCTCAAAAGTCTGCAGTCTGGAAGAAATCCACGAACTGTGTGGCTCACTAATAATCCTGCAGGAAGGCAGTACAAGTTTAAATTCTGTTAATAAAAAAGAGCCAATACTATCTGTATGGAAATTTTTGCTTTTCTATAATCAAATCCATTTATGAAGTAGCAGATCTACTTTAGCCCTAACCTGGATGAGGCTAGATTTTCGAGGATATTTTCTTGGCAAGATTCCCCTACATTAATTACCCAGCCTGTTGTATGAGTTTCTCTGTAGACATCCTAGAAATACTAGGTCTGTGGGTGGATGGATGGGCACCCTGCTCACCATTTAGGAGGAGAGCTTTTGATTCTGTCAAAATTATTAACAAATTAAAATCATCCTGATATAAGAATAAACGTATTCATACACAGTGATGTATCAAAGCTTTACATAGGATTTAAAAATCAGACAGTTAAATCTGCAACATTTGGGACTATAGTTTGGGCACTAAAACAGCTTTAACAGGATTAGATTGATATAAATGTCTTTTCAGTCCTTGCTTTTGGCAACAAGAGTAACAGCATAGTAACGTTTCTGTTTATGATATGGAATTTCTATAAAAGTGGAATACAGGGCTTTTTCTTTCATTTCATTCTAATGAAACCTTGTTATTTATATCATGATGATGTGGCTCATTGCTTGTATTTGCATCTGCAGATTTCTCAGTGGTTCACCAAACCTCAACACATTTTTAGAATAAGAGCAGAGGGAATTACTGAAGCTGATGAAATTTTCCTCCAAGTATTTCTGTACAAATACAGTAGGTATAGACTGTTCTCTACTTGAAATATTAGGAAATTTATTATTTTAATAACTTAAGATAGCTGTTCAGTTTATCCTTCCTCTGTTTCATTCTCTCTGTACTTTCTGCTGTGGCATTGGTCCTGAAATCACTCTTGAGATCAGCAGGGCTATATACAGAAACAAAATGTTTAAATTTATGGAACAAGTTATGGAATTCTGCTAATATTACTGTCTTATAACCTTTTACCCATCAAAGCTTTTCAAAGCCATTTGGACATCGCTTTATTTTGTACTCACAATCAGGAGGCATTTTTTCCATAAATAACTTGTAATACTCTTCAAGAAGTTCTAAGTTTTCCTGGTTAATGTTTTCCTGCAAAGTTGTATCTCCAAACCTATGAAAATACACAATAAATTATGAAAAAACCCCAAACCCCACAAAACAAAACGAAGATAAATTATCCTTCATAATCGTTTCTTTGCAAAAAGAAATAACTTTGATTTTTATTACTTATTTTACAGTGCTGAATGTATTAGATTTTGTAAAACATGTGGTAGTTAAGTTCTTGTCTGTTTTGGAACTAATTTTTGGAAATGAGATCATCACTGATGGATAATTCTTCCAAAAATTTATTAACAAAGCAATCCATTTACAAACATAAGGCATTTATTCTTTTTGTCCTCACAAATCCTGAATAAATGGAAACGCACTTTGGGGAAATTCCAATGGGATCACAGGCAAAGAACATCAACTCCTCCAGCTCTTAGTGCTGCTCTTGCTTAAGCATATTATTGTCTATAAGAGCTGGACAATATGGAAGTGACACAAGATGGAAAAGAAGCTTATCTACAAATAAATTATAGGTATATAAACAAATACCTTTTTCTCTGAGAACATGATTTCTACAAGAGCCACATTTCACATGCCAAGGAAATAAATCTAATGGTACTACAGCAGATTTGATTGTAAAGACAGGAATGAGGTCTCCTGGGCAGTTAGGGCCAATTTCTTGCAATTCATTTTAGAATAGTTCAGAAATGGAAATGGAGGAGTACAGGAAGAGAGGCATGGGCAAGTAAGTGAGAAACTCAGGTAGAGAGAAGGGGACACAGATAAGAAGATACCAAATATACTATTATATTGTGTACAAGGGAAGCAAATATTTCAATGGGCCAAAGGGAGAAGACTTGACTACTTCCTCAGTACCCATTGCTGCACTGCCACGTGAGAATGTTTCTTTTAAATCAGAAATATTCTCAAGTGTATTCTATCAAAAAAAAAAAAAAAAAAGATGGTTTTTTTTATCTCACAGAGTAACATTTCCTAGAAATTTGCCACAAAAACGTTTTTTTTTATTCTCATGTCCTATATCCCACAAAACGCCCCGTATTTTTAGCCAAAAATCATGTGCAGTACTTTCAGTGTCAAAAACAAATGTGCAACTTTAGGAGTTAAGCAATATTTTGAATTAAGACAAAACCAGACTGTAACTGGATTCAGAAAATCTGTTTCTGCATTGAATTGATTTGCTTGGTAGATATTAGTATATGTGAATATTGTGTTTTCTCTCATGGCTTTCTTTGTGTACAATGTAAAATCACCACTGGGAACAATAGCTCCTGCCACTTCACCTGCAAGCCAGGCACCAACTCTGCTACAAGCCCCTGGATAATCAGACTATTTCTAAACCTTGCCAAATTTTTCTTCAGAACATTTGTAATCCTCAGTCCTTCCTGCCTATCCCACACAAGTAAGCTCTCACCAGCTTGCTTCTTGGTTACCACATCAAACCTTCTCTCTTATTGGAAAATGAGATGTGTCCCACTCAAAACTGTCATGAGTGGTTTCATTGGTTTTGCACATTATGACTTTGACCATGTCATTCCTCTCAGTGCTTTCCTCTTTATGGCATCAAGGATAACCTATCTTCATTTTCAAGAAATATCCAAGTTCTCTAAAGAACTATCCAACTCTTTCACTGGTAAAATTCCAGTTTTTACTGTATTTTGATTCAGTCTATGTTGACCATTTCAATTTTCTGCCTAAATTTGTCTCACATATCACCACTCAACTTGGAAAAGTCTTTCATAAACATTTACAAAGGTTCTTGATGGCAATCTTTAGTAGTCTCCTTTAAATGACTGATTTTACTTGGCTGTCTACAAAGAGCAGGAGGTGAAACTCCTGTGGTGCTTAACTTCTTGCCTATTGTCCAGGTTAAGGATTTTCACTGTCTCCCTCTATTACTCCAGCTACACTTTTGCTGTAAGCTTTTCGCTTACAGCGAACGCAGCCTCAAGTTAGGTATTACATATTTTGGAGGCTCTGTTCATAAAAGCAGCTAAAAGAAAAGAAGTTTAAAAAAAGTAGCTGTCTGTGTGGACATCTTGACTTCTACCTTGCAGTTTTAGCACTGCACAAATGTGGTAATTTAACATAACCGACAGATTTCTCTTGGAAGAGAAAATTAATACATTGGTGAAACTTTGACTATTATTATACTAATTAATTAGTTTCCAGCAATCTGTTGCAGAAGAGTACTAATAACATGTCAGAACTTTATCAGCCTTCATTTTTCTACAAACATACTACTAATGCATTCTCTATTATTAACTACCACTCCAAAACCCTGGGAAAAAAAAAAACAAACTAAAAAACTGAGAAAATTTCTCTAGCTTATGACTTGTTCAGACTCTTCAACCCCACTTTCAAGATATAAGCATTTTGAATTTTCAAACTCTTGTTTGATAATTTCAAAGTACTGCATACAAACAAAGTTCTGCATCTGTGAAATAGAAATCCATTTTGCATCTGCATCCAAGAGAAACATGGCACCAACTCTGCGAAATGGAGCCCTGCTTATGGTCCTATCTTCATCTGGACATTGTTCTGCATTGCCCCAAAGCTTCTGTTTGTTTCCTTTAATACTTTTTAAAATACACACTGAGTCAATGTGAGATGGTCCAAGAGCAAATAACAAAGAAGATTTATTTCTAATCCTGAGAGAAATCCTGTACCAGCATGGAGTACTTGGACAGAAAATGAAACATGACTTTTTCTTACCTCTCTGCCAGTGTTTGCTGTTCATTGATTCCAACGTTAAAGAGCACTGGATACATGCGAAGCAGCTTTCCTTCTTTAATCTCTTGTGGCAGCAGTTCAAACATCTTTGCTGGAAGCTGGACCTCTATAATGTAATGTTCGCTAAGAAAAATAAAAACTAGGATAAGGATGGTATTCTTGATTGGTTTGCTTTAAAATAATCTTCCTAAATTATAGACAATGTGTAGACTTACAAATCCCTCCCTTTTTCCTCTTAATTGAACCATAAAAAGGGATGATTCAGCTTGCTTGTTCTAAGAGCATAACCAAGCTATATGAAGAAAGGCAGGAATAACTGTATATAACTATAAACTAACTTCTTCACTGAAGTGAAAATAGGACTAAGAATGAAAGCAGCAAAAAAGTGCTCTGCTACCAAAATATCAGGAAGAATACCTCAACTCTTAAAATGCATCTTGCTGAGCTACAAAAAAACTTACTGCCAAAGTCACAACTTGATCTGGTATACACTGTAAAAGTAATATGAGCAAAAACCTTTCACAAAAACCCAAAGTAAAACTTGCATTTTCTTCAGTAGCTGGATTTTCTCCCTGGGGGTAGAATGCACCACCAGTAACAAAATTGTCTCTGTGAAAATAATGACTGAAGGCTCATTACACAAACATGAATCCTGTTTTAGGAGAAGTGATATGATATATAGCAGTGCTGGGCTTATATTTGTGTTTGGTCTGACTTTATGGAAAATGTGCTGCTTTGGCTGCCAGGCCAAATTCTAATCACATGGAAGCCCCAAGTTGGATTTCACCTGCCTTTGAGAACTGATGCCTGACCCCACAACAGAAACAAAGCTTTGTTCGTAGCTTTCTTTGCATTGTTAGACCAACCAATCTAAATGAACAAAGAACAGACTAGAAGCAAACCCATTTGTTTCCAGGATCTGGTATTTTAAACAGAGTGCTGACTGACAATGGAGGAAATTTTCACTCTTGCAGAGAACATCTGGAATATGACACCAGCAACAAGGGGTATTACAGCAACAGGAGGGAACGAAGATTTATCCTGCCTACAGAAGTCAGGCTAAGGAAGTCACACAAGTTTTGTATGTAAATATAAGATGGATAATTGTTTGCACCTATTCAAATAATCATGAAGTCCCTCCAACTCTTCAATCATGTACTTGCTAAAGAATAAAAATGCCATCTGGATTTCCCACATGGAGAATTTTGGTGAGAAAGGCAGAAAAACCTTGAAGAAAAAGGTCAGTTTCTGCAGTAGCTCTGACACCTTGGCAAGCTTGAGGGATGACTGGCACCAGCTAAAATGTTTGGAAAAACAGGTTCCGCTTGGAAGAGCCAGCGGTCATGTTTAAACTTTATCCTGGTCATATACCTGAGAACAAAGTAAAATAGACCCAGTGCAGACCTGTGACTGCAATTTAATTGCATTCAGCAAGGGCAGCAGCATCTGCTTGGTACAAACTAGAACTGGTGCATAATCTTTGAGCAATCCCCCCCTGACATGTAGTATCACTCCTGAATGGAGAATACATGTCTTAGGGAAGGGGGAAAATAAACAAAATAGTTCTACTTTCCAGGTAAGTTTGTGTTTTATTTAATTATTTCACCCATGCAAAAGAAATAGAATTAGCAAAAAAGATAGTACAGAATGTGGTTCCCATCACTTCTGCATAGCAACATTAATTCTCAGCCTGCCTGAGAGCCCTCCTGGCTACTGTCAAGTGCTACCAGAACACTTCTGTGATGGACTGCTTTGATGAGCTTGAGAAGAAATGTTGGTTTAGTCTAATTCAAAGAGCATACGCTACAGAACCAAAATGCCACCAAATCACTGCATTGTTACATTTCACTACTCCCAAAATCACTACAAATCTCTGCATGTGAAAGAACACTGAGAAATGCTGATATTTAGGCATGATAAATTAGTATCGAAAAAAATTTATACTTTCCTCCTTGTTTGTTTTTTTTTTCCTTTTTCAAACATTTTTTTTTGAAGTCTCAGAGATAATACTTGGTAACTTTAAAAAGTCTGTTATCAGTTGCACAATGAAAACAATGCATTTCTAATTATGGAAAGAAAAGTCTAGAAAGCTACAACAGAGATGTCCTGAAAGCCCAGGAATAGTAGTGAAGACAAGTGGAGGCAAAAAAAGAAACAATTCAAGGTAAAATCTGGAGGACTGAAATCTGGAGGACTTGTTTAACATCAGTTTGCCAAAGATCTTTAAGTAGGACTATAATCCTACTTACAGAAGAAAAAGAAATATAACAGTAAATTTTACTGTCATATGCTTTCTCTCTTTTATGGGTAGATCCAGTGCAGAACTATCAGGTGATTTTGGCAGGAGATGGATTAGGTGGGTACAATATTTTCCAATCAATTGGAAAAATCAGTACATAATTTTTAACATTTAATGACCTTTCAGGAAAACAGAGTGAAGAAAGCAAGCATGTGTTTTAAGAGACTAAATAATAAATCTTCATCAATTTAAGGAGAGATAGATAAATTCAGATTTTAAATATTTAAATGGATATGATTTACCTAAACAGGACAGCTTAAAAATATCCCTCTCTAATTTTCTTTGCTTTATTCTCTAATATTAGCCACCATCACATAGGAAGAGAGACAACCACTTGTCCTTTTAGAACACTTCTAACATGGCTGGGGGATCGTGGATCCTGCAGCTGTTTTGAGTTGGCTGAAATTGCACACCTTTAGGTCATTGCAGCAAACCCAAAACAAGTCACCTACATGGACCTTGTTTTGTAAAAGAAAAAAAAAATGCACATGTGGTCAGTCACAGCAACTCAGCTTGGAGGTTCTTTACTCAGCTCTTCTTTCAGCTGAGTGCAATGTTTTAGAACCCTTCAGTGTGGCCTTAAGTGCTAGTCCAGTTTGGGGATTTCTTGAAAACATGGCATGAGACTGAGAACTCAAAG
The DNA here is from genome assembly GCA_018697195.1 of Certhia americana. Taxonomy (NCBI): domain Eukaryota; kingdom Metazoa; phylum Chordata; class Aves; order Passeriformes; family Certhiidae; genus Certhia; species Certhia americana. Next base: position 10,608,974 of record CM031860.1, read on the forward strand.
TTCATGTGCATAATCATAGAATGGTTTGGGTTGGAAGGGACCTTAAAGATCATCTAATTTCAACTACTCTGCCATGGGCAGAGACACCTTGCAGTAGACCACGTTGCTCAGAGCTCCATCTGACCTGGTCACAAACACTTCCAGGGATGGGGCATCAACAACTTCATAGTGCAATCTGTTTCAGTCCCTCACAGCAAAAAATTTCCTCCTAACATCTAATCTAAACCTACCCTCTTTTAGACTGAATCCATTCCTCCTTGTCTCATCTCTCCATGCCCATGTAAAAAGTCCCTCTCTGGCTCTCATGTAGTCCCTGGTACTGGAAGATGCTGTAAGGTCTCCCTCAAGCCTTATCTTCTCCAAGCTGAACAAAGACAAGTTTCTCAGCCTCTCTCCATGAAAAATGCTCCAGCCATCTGATCATCTTCATTAAGTCCCCTGGACTCCAATAGGTCTATAACCTTCCTCGGTGAGGTCCCAGAGCTGCATGCAGTACTGCAGGTGGGGTCTCATGAGAGTAGAATAGAGGTGGAAAGCCATCTCCCTTGACCAGTGCTGGCCACGCTGCTTGTGAATGAGCTCAGGAATATGGTCAGCTTTCTGAGCCACATTCTATCAAATGAACCCATCTAGTTGATTCAGGAAAGCCAGTAGAGGTAACCTTTTTGGACTTCAGCAAAGCTTTGGATACAGTCTGTCACAGTGTCCTTCTGGACAAAATGTCCAGCTAGACACAACTAGATAACCGTGTTACACAATGGGTGAGCAACTGGCTTACGGGTTGGGCATAAAGGATTATAGGGAGTGGGGTGTGGTAGAAAGGTAAATAACTTCTAAGAGAAAGACCTCATAAAATCAGGCCTTGCTCTGCCAAATTAATAGCTAGCTTGCCATTTCTATGTGCAGCTAAAGTAGCTTGCAAGTTCTCATGGGAAAACAGTCTTGGGAATGAGAGTTTGTTAAAAAACTAGTCATGGGTGAAAAACAACTGCACCTACAGTAAATAAGAAATCTGTCTCATGGGAATCAGGGAACAAAACAACTAACTAACTAACCAGGAATAGAGAGATTTGATGGACAAACAAAATACCTTTTACTAACTGATGAGTGAAGTGCATGTCTTTGGTGAAAGCAATGTATAAAAGGGAAAACACAGTTGAAATAAAACGTTTTTTCTGCCTTGGAAACTTTTGGTAGTTATTGTGTCACGACCACCTCTACAGCAACAATGGGGTGACATCAGGCTGGTGTCCCATCACTACTGGGGTTCTGCTGGGCTCCCTCCTTGGCCCTGTGCTCTTCAATGTCTTCATTAACAACCTGGATACAGGACTCAAATGAATGCTAAGTAAGTTTCCTGACGACAGTAGATTGGAAAGAGTTGTTAACTCCCTTGAGGGCAGAGAAGCCCTTCAGAGAGACCTCAACAAATCAGAGAGCTGGGCAATCATCAGTTGTAGAAAGTTTAACAAGGGCAAGTGCCAGATTCTCCACCTGGGATGGGGCAACCCTGGTATACAGACAGACTGGGGAATGAGAGGCTGGAGAGCAGCACTGTGCAAAGGGACCTGAGGGTCCTGGTCAATGGAAAGTTGGATGTGAGTCAGCAGTGCCCTGGCAGCCAGGAGGGCAGCTGTGTCCCGGGGGGCATCAGGCACAGCATTGCCAGCCAGGAAAGGGAAGGGATTGTCCCTCTCTGCTCTGCCCTGGGGCAGCCTCACCTCGAGTGTTGGGGGCAGTTTGGGGTGTTACAATATAAGAAAGATAATAATCCATTAGGGAGTGTCCAAGGGAGGGCCATGAGGATGGTGAAGGGCCTTGAGGGGGAGTTGTAAGAGGAGTGGCTGAGGTTACTTGATTTGTCCAGCCTGGAGGAGACTGAGGGCAGACCTCATCAGGAGGGGAAATGGCAGAGCAGGCACTGATCTCTTCTCTCTCCAGTGAGCAGTGACAGGACTTGAGAAAACAGCCTGAAGAGGAGGAGGTTTAGGCTGGACGCCAGGAAAAGTTTTTTCAGCCAGAGAGTGGTTGAGCAGGTTGAACCGGCTCACCAGGGAAGTATCACAGCACCAAGCCCAGCAGAGTTCAAGAAACATTTGAACAAAGCTCTCAGACGCCAGGTGTGACTCTTGAAATGACCTGTGCATGGCCAGGATTTGGACTTGACGATGCTTGTGGGTCCCTTCCAACTCAAAATATTCTGTGATTCTGTATAGAATGTTTGAAAAGTGCACATTTTTGGCCTCTAATAAAATAATATGAGTTCCTGAACAGAACTTCACCTCCCCTGGGTGGCTGGAGACAGCTACCCACACCAGCAGGTCAGTGCACTGCTAGACAGTGCCACACACTTTGGATTGATTTATTTGTTCACACAGAATCTCAGGCTTAAGCACTTCCCTAGAAAAAACAATTACAAGTGAATATGCTGACTCGTCAAGATAAGAATTCGTAGTTTGATTTTCTGTCTTGTGTTTCTACAGTCTTTTAGTTGCATTTATTGAGCGACACCATATAACAACCGAACTGATTTAAAAATTGAAGGTTTCTTAAACAATTATTAGAAAATAACTAGGTTTTTTACCATCTTCTCTTTTCATGGTTGACTTCCAATGCTGTCTGATAGGAGCAGTCTCATCACAGCTCTAAGAGAAATGGGACTCCTCTACATAAGCCTTATAGCTTTTATTTTTTTCTGATACCAAACCCATTCAGTGAATATCTGCCAGTAAGTACAGTACAGCAATCACAGGCTGTAACTCTTCTTCCTAAACACTCATTGCTCCTTCAATCCAAAATACCTGAGGTAGTTGAAAGCTCAGGTTGTCTTCAAAGCCAGGACCTCCTAGTGGAATATCTTTGTGTATCACAGTAATGGCAGCAAGGCATTGCTTGGATTTTTCAGGATTTTTGACTGCTGTGATTTACAAAGAATGTATTTCTTCTGTTTTATACACACATTATAATTATTCTTAATTATTCCCAATATGTTGCCTATCATACTCCAGCCTTCCTGTTATTTATTTCAATCCTTTCTCAGAAAGCCCATACAGTGAGAGTGAATCATCCAGAATAAAGTAAGTCAGTGGTGAAAGCCCCCTTCAAAGGAAACATATTTTCTAAAAGCTGCTGCTTTTAGCTGAATTTAATTTATAGTCATCTTAAGAATAATGATATTATTAAGGAAGTGATTTCTGCAGAAGTAAAAACATTTGGAGCTTCAGACTAGAATAATAATAAAGATGAAAAAATCAATTCCAATCTTGTTAACCCTCAAATAGCCAAAATTAATGGAATGTTGTAGTTTATGTCCTGATAAAGCAGTACTTATGTGAGATTCATAAAGTATAAGTGATTTTGTGCAAGGATTTTTGAGATTGTGTATGTCCTGTGTGATTTTCAGCATCTAAAAAAGATTTCCTTTTTTAGAAGTGACCACTAGGTTTTGAATGCTAAGTGGCATCTCAGTTTTTGGTTTCCATCTTAAAAACAATCAATGCCTAACTCTTGGAATTGAAATTTCATTTCTCACATTGAAACGCAAATTCTGGACATTCAGAACCAAAGTTTCTCAGTTAGAGGCAACATTTGTCAGTAGTGACCTTGTCACTTGCCTAGGTTCCAGTATGTGTGTGTGATTAATGCACCAGCAGCTCTGCACAACACAGACGTCGTTCTGATTAGTTTGTACTAGTAACTGGAACTTTAAGCTTTTTATCAGGAGAGTAACCCAGAGTTTACTAGACTTTAAAATCCCTACTACCTCACCTTCTGACAAGTAAAACTACTGAACTTTCCATAAAATACAATTCAGCAACAAGAAAACCATTAGCTGGGTTTCGTGGGATACAAATTTAAACTGTAGCTTTGTTTCCTGGGCTCTAGTAAACAAAGTACTTACCGCCTTCCTGTTATAATAGGCAAAAAATCTTCTGATTTGGCTACAATTACTTTAAACATTACTTTCTGCAAATCTGAAATGCCCACAGCCATGTCTTCTAGCATCCCTGCTTCTTCACCTACATGACAAGATTAAAGAGATTATTAACAGAGTTGGCAGATCAGTCACTGTATAGGTTAGAGTAAAGCAATATGAGGATTATATTTTCCAGTCTGTACACCTAAAAATTACAGTTCTAAATCCACATTACAGTAACTACATAAAACCAGACTGATTTCTAGAACTGCTGACAATTCTGTGGCCTAAATGGGAACTATGAGTATTAAGCAACTCTGAAAATCAGCCTGCTCTATATAGGCATAGAATAACCTCAGAAAAGCCATTTTTCTGGCTTTTATTATTTTATTTGTCTATTCTTCAAGTGTCTAAAAGGATGTCCTGCTGATGGAGGACAAAGGTTTTGAGAATAACAATGAGCATCATGCAAAATGGAGAAGACAGCAATCTCCAAGTGAGCAACTACATTACAAAGCTGTACAAATGCTGAATTCTTCTACTTTGGTCAAAATCTCTGATTTGGGGAATGATTCCAATAGATCTAGTTGAAAGTTTGAAACATTAGGCAATTTCTCCCTCAAAATTACCTTTTAAATACCTATCAAATAATGGCACCTGTAACACACTACAAATTAAACAGTTCTCACGCCATCTTCATATCATCAGCACTGGTGATCAGGGCCAAGGCTGATAGAGGCAGTAACTGTTAAAATCTGCTGTTTGGATTAGCTTCACAAACCTGGTGTTTTGGGTCAGGTCTGCATGGAACAATTAGCAGGTCGTGTTTCTCTGAGGAACTTGAAATAGATTATTAATTTTTGCCACAGAATTGACCAACACAGTAACAATGACTTCAGCTGTGCTATTATGTGCAAGTCTACTGTCTTGTAAGGACAATATTTGATTCAACAAGCCAAATTACTGGAAACAAAGCAGAGATTAAAATAAGAAATTCCTGGGTAAACATCTGGGCTGGGTATATAAGGAACTTTGTCCAAGAACAATACTTACTATATGTACTAAGGAGTCCTTCATATTGCACGAGCAATCCAACAGTATGAAGCTGTTGTAAAAATCCTTGATCGTGTAAACCTGTGTGCAATTTGATTACAAACCCACAGACCAATCCAGCAAGCTGTAAAAATAATTAAACATGTGTAATAAAAGGGTGTACTGTACAAGACAAATAGTTGAAATGAGGCTAGCTATAATTATACACAACAGAGGTAACACCTACATATTTGAGAAAATGGCATAGGTACTTCTGTTTAGTGACTATATACATAATTTCATAATAATATATTATTGATGCTATTTTTTTTTCTTTTTGGTGTATAAAGTACTGAAATATTTCATTAATTTATATTAGATAAGCTTAATTTGTTTTGTTGCATTGTGTGTTATTTACACTGACATAAATCAGACCAGACCCTCACTGTTCAGGCTTTAAACACAGAAGACTGTGAATTATGATGGATTTGAAAGTAGTTCAACATCTAATGCAACTGAATCTCATTGGCAGTTGCAACATATAACTTAAGGGAGAAATTATGTGAAATATTTAGAGAAAAATCTATCTGAAAAAATATGATCTACAGGAGAAGACATAAAGAGCTTCGGTTGTTTGCCAAGAGAAGACAGTTCTAAGGAAAGACATGCTAGTCTTTAAACACTTAAAATACTGCTACAAACTGAAAACAAATAATCTTCTCTCTGATTTCCAAGGTGACCAGGAGAAAAAAAACCTCCCTGCCTTGAATGCTGGCTAGTCAGTGCCCCGTGTAGCCACACCTTGAGTGCTGTGTTCAATTCTGGGCTCATTAGGACAGGAAAGACAAGGAGCTACTGGAGACAGTCCAGAGGAGGGACACAAATTTGATGAGGGATCTGGAGCATCTCTCTTATGAGGAGAGACTGTGGGAGCTGGCCTGTTCAATCAGGAGAAGACTGAAGGCCATCTCATTAATGCATATAAATACCTCAAAGGTGAGTGCCAGGAGGATGTGCTAGACTCTTTTCATTGGTTCTCAGTGATAGGATGAGGAGCAAAGGCCATAAACTAAAACACAAGATGTTCCACCTCGACATGCACTTTGCACTGAAGGTGGCAGAGCACTAGAACAGACTGACCCACACCTAGGTGTGTTCCTGTATCACCTGCTCCAGGGGTGGTTGGACTGGATGCTCTCCAGAGGTCCCTTAACCCTACCTATTCTGTGATTCTGTGATTATGAGTATCAGCAAGACACATTCAAAGCTAAATGTCAGAACTACATAATCTAGAAAGTCTAAAAATAGATTTCTGTATCTTTCTTTGTGAAAAGGGAGGATTAGGCAACTCTTCCAGTCCATTGAAGACCTGCTTCTCTGATTCAGTGATAGAAGTACTGTGGATTTCTATTTACTATTTCATTTCTTATCACATTATAAAATACTCAGGTGAATATCACGGAAAACAAATAAAAAGTTGTGTCAAATTTGAAACAAAATAAAACCAAAACAAAATGAAACCCTAAAACACTGGCATGAGCAGTATGCTTACAATTACAGCGACAGAAGGAAGTAAGTGACACAAGACAACCTACTGCTTGGCTAAAGACGATGTCTCTTCTTAGGGTCAGCATCAAACACTGGGGCAAACCACAGGCAAGTTCCTGGAGCAGAACAAATGCCATGGACTGCTTGGCCCTGGTCACCACCTCTCCCATGCAGTCCTTCAGTGTAATCACCAGTGGGTACAGCTGTTCATACCAGTCACCTAGAACAAAACAGGTCATCTGTTCCAAAGTGCAAAACTTGCAGTGGAAAACCCTTTTCTGTGAGGAAGGATGGCTACAGCAGCTGTGTAGATCACCCTTCCCTTTAAAACAACCCCGCAGTTCTCCCCAGACCATTGTAGGACCAGAAATGCCACTGGAGAAAATGTTTATAAAGTAGGACTCCATCTTACCACTGGGACTGAGGTTAAATTCCTGGCCTGAATCAAAATTTGACCTGGCCTGAATCAAACTGCACTGTGAAGCAATGGCCATTTTTAACAGTCCCAGCATCTCTGTAAAACTTGTATTTAAGTGTCACAAACAGAGTATACAGGAAAACACATAAAACCTCATTTAGCACATAAAGATAAACACAGTGGAGATGAAGATTTCCTGTTCTTTCCAGGACTTACAACTGGCTACATGAAAAATGAAGTAGAATCAAAAATGCAAAATCAGGGAGAATAACCATATAGTTAAGAAAAAGTGGTTGCTGGAGGGCAAAACACAGTAATAAATAGGTATCTGGAAGGGTATCACCTTCTTAATGTAAAGGCTGGAAATATAATAAGCTTTAGATCATAGCCTTTTTTTTTTTTTAGCTTCTTTCTATGTTGTTCTCTTTAAATATTTAGAGATATTGAACTCATTTTTAGCTATGTCTAACAGAGAGATGTAGAACTATTTGAAACATATTTTGGTCTGTTAAAATATATGATAGGAATATCAGTAAAAAAAATCCTAATGAAATGCTTGAAAAATGTGATTCCTTAATACATTACAAATGAAACAATGATAACTAGGAATGGAGGAAAATCAGAACACCTTACACAAATTTGCCCAATAATCCCAGCTGTTCATGAATTTTACAAGATTTAATAAAACCGGTTCTGCACTGTAGTTGCATATGGATTTGCCTACCCCCTAAACTGAGCAAATAATAAAATCAAACAAATAAATCCCTCTCCTTCAGAATCTACATGTCAGTTTCACTGTACAGTTTAAAATGAGAGAAATCAACACTCTAGAAGAATCTGTATAAAAGTTGGGAATGCAACTGACTTAATACAGTCCATAATTGGCTCATATTTTCTGTAGATTAGTGTAATTAAGAATCAATGATCAAAACCTGTTGTAATTAGATGCAAGACAGCAGCATATTGTTTTAGGTAACATTCTGAGTCAAGCCAGTGAAAACTCGCTACTACTGAGGAAGTTCTTTAGGCAGGAAGACACAGCTGCCTGTTGCCAGACAATTTGGGTGCGCTCCAGAAAAACACAAATTAATAAAATTGTAGCCAAAAAGACTGGAGAGATCTTTGAAAGCTGGGAGAATTTACAGAAAGTAAGGAGCAGGAAAGGGGAACAAGGACAAAGCAGGCACAGAGAGAAACCTGAGTTCCTTTACTGTCTCTGTGGTCAGACAACGTGTTTTAACACAGTCATACATATCTAACCATGAGTAGTACAGATTGAGGAAGCATTTCCTGGAAAACAGCAGTTCCGAAGCGAGTGTCATCCTGACAAAACAGATCATAAGCCACCCCTAGGTACAAGCTCCAGCAAAAAGAGGTGGTTTTGTACATGTCATTGACTAACAGAGCGATGCCACACCGCGTGCCAAGGTCTGGTGTACAGGTTTTAAAGAGACTGCTGGCAAAATGGAGAGCTTGCACAGCAGAGCTTCCAAGATTTAGAGTTTAATCTCCTTAAGCTGATGAAAAATGCTGAGCAGCAACTTGATTTCCCCTCTTCATGAGGAGAAAATAACAAGGACTAACTGGGGTGTTTATTCTAGGGAACAAAAGCAAAAGAACAACCAGAATCTGCTGCAAATCACAAATGAGTTTAGAAAAAAGATAGACAAAAAGGTGTGATGTACTGGAAGTCAGTGTAGACAGACCAGGCAGTCTAAACTCTCCTTTCAAGTCAAATTCCAATCATTTATTACTTTGATCAATAAACGTATGGCAATAAAAGCAACAGCAGCAAAAGAAGGTCAAAAAGATGTAATGCACGCTGAACCAATAAGCAGGGCTATATGTGGTAAGAATAGTTAGTTGGTCACTTCTTACTTGAGCAAATAATGACAAAGATTATACTTGGCCATTTTAAATTGGACTTGAAGGTACAGCAAACAGACATCTGTTCCTCTTCCATGGAAAAGAAGAGCTGAATACGGACACAGCCAAGGATTTGGCAAATACTCTGATATCCAGGGCAGAAAAAACAGAATTTCTAGAACTACGCATGCTTCTTGAACCTGCTATTACAATTTCAGGTTACGTGGATAGGGCTAAAGAGTATTTCAGACAGCCTTTTGCATAAAAGAAGAGCATGTATGGACAGGAGAAGGGGGAATGGATTCCAACTGAAAGAGAGTAGGTTTAGATTGGATATTAGGACAGAATTTTTCACAGTGAGGATGCCCCATCCCTGGAGGTGTCCAGAGCAGCTGTGGATGCCCCATCCCTGGAGGTGTTCAAGGCCAGGCTTGATGGGGCTCTGAGCAACCTGGTCTAGTGGAAGGTGCCCCTGCCCAACTGCTGCAGATGGGTTGGAATGAGAAGCTCTTTAAGGACCCTTCCAACCCAAACCATTCTGTAATTAATGGAGGGGGTCACATACCAGCCACAAGTCACATAATATTTCAGTCTGTTTTTACTGAGCTTCCATTTAACCAGCCCACCTGCACTGAGGATTTCTGTTTCTTCAGGAACATAACTTTGTATTTCTCCTTGCTGAACTGCATCCTAATATTTCAGTGCAATGTTTCATCAGAATCCATTCTAATCCTGCTCCCACAGTGCTTAAAGCCTCTCCCAGCTTTAAGCACCTGCAAATTTTATAAGCATCATCCATATTTCATAAGGCAAGTTAGTAATAAAAATACTGAATAATACTGGACCCAGGACAAATGTAAGTGGATTCACCTCCATGCAGCCTTCCAGGTTGGCAGTAAACAACTGATAACCACCTTCTATAATGATTTTCTAAATTATTTTGCACATACCTTGTTGTAGCTTCAAGATAATTTTCTCACAACATTTTCTGAGGGGAGACTACATGTTTGGAATACTAACTTATTAATTTACTAACATAAGTACTTTTTGTCTGTAATAATTGCATTAAAAAGAAATTCAAAGATTTGAAATTCTCAAGGCCATTTTTTCATTAGAGAACATTCATACTAAATTTATTAAAAACAAATCCTATTGAGTAATTAATGTCCCAAAGGATACAGAACCTTATTTACATATGTATTTGGATTTTTGGTAAACAACAGAATTATAAGTTTGTAGAAATCTTTACCCTAGCAACTGAAAAAATATAAATTTCTATAGAATATAGAGTTGCACATGTCACCAGTAAAGAAGATAACTTTGACTAAGTTTTCCAAAACAATCTTCTACTCCTTGCTCACACTGAAACTTCTCAATCTCAGTTATTAAAGATGTCCAATCCCCAGAAGGTGGAGCTAGTTGGCAAATCTGAGAGGGCTTGTATTGTTTCTTGAAAAAAAAAAAAAAAAAGAATGTTCATGAATGGACAAGTATAATCTCATGCTTATGCTTTATTTAAAACCAAAATAAGAGGTCTGTCAGAGACTGAGATCTTAAAAAAGCCAACTCTTGGAAAAAACCCCAAGGTTCTTAATCTTTGCTCTGCTAAAATTGCACGGTATCACTTGTGATTCAGGATATCCTGCTGCAAATACTCCAGCAGGAATATGAATGAGGATCATTCATTAAAAATTAACAACAGGCCAAAAATCCAGCAATAACACCTACTTTATACATATATGTATTGAAGCATGTAAGTTGTTCGTTGAAACTGAGAAGCATTGTGAAACTGAAGTTTGTGAAATAAACATATAAATAAAAATTGTATTTTGAAGCTTCCAAGTAAATTTAGTTGATTTTGGAAAAAAAAGATTATCTTGTATGCAAGGCATAAATGTATAATACTAATGCAATTCATAAATAGATATTATTTGTAAAGGGAGCTGACATGTCTAAAGGAGTTCTCTTAGAGTTCTCTGTAGAATCACTCTGTATACATTTTAGAATGTAGTATCTTTGAGAATACCTTTGTAGAAACAGTTCAGAAAAGGAATAATACAAATTATTGACTTTAACACATCCAGGGATCCACACACACTGACTCTTCAATCTCAACTTTCTTTTAAATTAAACTAGCAAGATTTGCATCCACAATACAGTGGAAAATCCTTTGATAAAGGCTAAAGAATTAACTGAACGAATAAACATCTGTAAAAAGACATTAGGAGCAAGAACAGAAGCAACAAGGAGACTCCAGGATGATTGTCAGGCCGTTAAAATGACATGGGCAGCCTGTCAGTTTGGAACACTTAGCATCCAGAGGAACTGTCAGAGCCTCCAGATGAAGCAAAGAAACTCAGTACAAAAATTGTGCTAGTCAGTCACTGGGAACTAAAACAAGGCATAAAAATTACACATATTAAAATAAAGAATAGATGGATGAAATTAAAAAGATACACTGCCATGCAGATAGAATGAGATTAAAACAAAAATGCATGTTCAGCAAAGCACTGAGTAAATATTCCATGTCCATTGCCAAGAGAGTGGTGGCAGTTCAGTCAGTGACAGGATTTGCCCTTTGGTTACTGGAAAATGCCCTTCAGTCCCATGTTCCCATAATCAACAGGCCTGCACAGGCAAATGACCTGCTTAGCACCGAGCTAGTCAGTTCTGCATGCTTATATCCAAGTTGTAATACATCAAACCACATGTTAAATTTGATCAAGTTTGGCAGAAAAGCAAGCTCCTGCTCTTTTCAAAGTCAGGCTCACTGAAATGCTTATTAAAATATACTGGTAACCAAAAAGGAAAAGCATTGATGGTTCAGCACAGCACTTCCTATCTTCTTCTGCCCCTAGCAACAGATAAAAAACCCAATTTTGTCACTGTTGTTCATGCTACCTAAAATCCATGAATGGCTTTAAGTCACTTCAAAACTCAAATGGTATGAAGCAAAAAACTCAGCCTTAAATAAAAAGCAGAAGAACGCCTAATGTACTCTTAAAGCAAAGGAGGGCACTACAGACATATAAATGTAACAGCAGATACACATGAGGGAACCTTTCACTTGAGTTAATCACTTACTACCTGTTCATAAAAATAATTCATAACAGAATTGAAATAATAGAGGTAAAACAACATAAATTAGTTGTCTTGATATCGCAAATTGAACATTAGAGAAACTCTGTTTTAAGGAAAAAGGAAGGCAAATCAAACCAAACAACCAATACAGAGCAGCAGTAAATCCCTAAAAACAGCATGAAATAATTAACCCAGCATTTGATTTTACTCACCTAGGATAGGAACAGTCCTTTAATTTATAATTTTTTAAAGGGAGGTTTAAAAAGACTGACTTAGAAGAGTTCACATATTCAACTTTGCACCATAAAAAGGTCAGTCAATTTTTTTATTTTGCCACTCAGCTCTTGGAGCTCAGTGTATCTCCAGCTGAGGGCTAAGCTCTTTGAGGAAGGAGGAAGCTTTATTCTCATAATGCTGCATCAGTTCTCACAGGAACAACAAAAACCTGAATAAGTTTTCCTGGTATTCCTGCACTTTAAAGCAGTGGTTTACTTTGCACAGTTTGGGTGTCCAGAAAAGTGATTTTGAATTCTTGGGATTTATTATTCCATTGCAATCATCCAATATTTTTTACACTCTCATATGAGTTAATAGTTGAACCCAAGACCACCTAAACATACACTTAGTATGATAGATAGATACAAGTATCTCAGCATGCTTAGTCACAGTGAAAACAGAAGGAGAAGACAAAGGTAATAAAAGACAAAGCTAAGGATATCTAATACTCTTTAAACATAGGAGTAATGGATAAATTCCTGCTCTGTGAATGCTGTGCAACTAAATATTTTTATGTCTTGTTTTAGTTTGTTGATTCAGTTTAACAGTCTTTCCCTTACACATTTTTCAGCTTCTGTTTATAGCTAAAGTACTTAGAGAAAGTACTACTGAAGGGGTTTTGCATTGCTGGGCTACATTCAGCCCAGGTAAGATTCCTATCAAAAAGAAAAGGATGACACAGGAGTGAGAGGGAAAAGGAAAAAAGTGAAATTGATACAAAGACAAGCTTAAGAGAAAGGGAAAGAAAAATGTGAGAAAGAGGAAGGGAAGAGAAAGCTTTTCACATGTGATTGCTCTAAATAAATTATGTCTGCTACTCAAGGAGATACAGACCACAGGAGACTTTTTCATCTTCCTGACTAGATGATATTTTCTAATAAAAGATTTTCTGAAGATGCAAATAAAACTAGAACATGACTTTATTTCCCACTTCTAACAGCATTGCATTGGAAGGGATGCACTGAAAGATGCAGTGCCAATCTCCAGGGCACTGAAAATCAGAAATTTTGAATCTAGACTTTTATAGTCACCAACAGGTATCAGATAAAACAAGAAAAATTAACCCACATATGTCTGTAGCAGTGTGGGTATGAACAGAAGTTTCCTCTAATTTCAGCTAGGAAATGTGGCAATGTTCTCCTGGTGCTCTTTGCTACCTTTGCTGAAGGTTATCAGTGGCCAATTCACAGAGCTCACAATTCCATAATTCACTTAAAGGCAAAATCCAGGTGCAATCACACTAGCAACTCAAATTGTTTGAGATAATGTGGTGGATCCTGTCTGTATCAATCAAATTAGGGAGTTCTCACCCAGAGCCAGTGGAGGAATAGCTGGGTGGGAGCTCTGACAGGATAGTACAAGGAGCAGATGGAAACAACAGCCACTTTCAGCAGCCAGACATGGAGATCTGTCAGGGGTTGTGTAAGCACAAGAGCAAACTGCTGTGTTTCACTGGCACCTCTAATGCTGCAGGACAGGCTTTCACATTCCAACTCTCATGGAAAATGAAAAGGCAAAAATAAAAAAGAATTTAATGTTGTCACATATTTCTCCAGGGCAAACCAGACTAGAGTTAAAAGAACAACAAAAAAACCCCATCTTCTTAAAAATCCTTCTACTCGTCCTGATTTATCCTGCAGAGGATTCATAATCCTGCAACTGATGAAACCACAGCATGTTACCTTGGTAACTGTAACTCAAATTCAGTCTTTAGAATACACTCAAAGGTCAGACCGCATGAGAAGTTAAGGCTAAGGAAGGTATAATTCACACTGAAAGGCAGAGTACAGAAAAAAAAAAGTGCTCCAATATTTCCAATTACAAAGATTCCAAACAATAAATATAAACATGTTTGGAAAAAAAAAATAAGATCACACAATGTCACCACTGAGACTGAAAATATAAACCTACTTTAGGAAACTCTGAATATAAGTAATAACAACATCTATGTTTATATGAAGATGTTTTTGCATTAAACTATTGTCACAACATTTTCTATCACCTAAAATGAACACATGTATATTCTTTGAAAGGTTTTTCACTGCTATATGCTATAAAAAAACCAGTCAGGTTCACTAAATAAGCAAAAATTTCATCTCATACTTTAAGGCGTATTTGTCAATATTTTGTTCAAAACTCTGTATTCTTTTTTCTTACAAAAGCAGCCCAATTTTTCTGAGCATTAACTGCAGCACTTCAAACTAAAGCAGTTTCAGACTCAAAGATCAATCTGTGCCCATACATTTGCAGCATTAATGAAATACATTATGCTCAAACATGCTCAAATTATGTATAATAAATAATAGCAAGATGTAGCAAGCTTTTAATTTATGTCATGTTTGTGAATTTGCACAAAAGCCTGTAATTTTAGAAATGTATCTATGGGTGTACCCATAGTCTGATTTTGTATCTAGGAAAATGCTGTGAACTCATAACCAAGTGTAAAATTACGCAGAATTGAGGCCAAATTTGTAACTGTAAACTTGGAATCAGCCTCTGTGTAGGTGCTTCACAGAGCACCCCTAGGGTTTCATGTTAAATTTCTGAGAGGGAGATGCAGAGAAAAACAAACATCTAAACCCACACTCTCATAGAGAAGTCAAGCATGAAAAATTCTGCCCCCAAAGTTTGGATAATCATTAGGCAACCAACTTCAGTACACTCCTGGATAGCTCTTCAGAAAGTTCTATCTTTAAAGTCAGTTCTATAAAAGAAAGCAATTTTAAAAGGTCTCTATTTCTATATGACCTCGAAAGTCCTATAAACTGTCCAAGGCATTCCAAAAGTGATGTCTTACTCAAAAAGAACATGAAAACACAGCAGTCTTCCCCACAAATCTCTACAGGTCTCATGTGAGGGAGTGTTACAGAACTTTCAGGACAGCTCAACAAAAGCACTGACTACTCTCACTGAAGGACACCTGTACTGATTCAAGAGAAACAAGGATGACTCTGAAATGTAGGAAAAAGGATGAATTTATTGCAGCACCTTAGAAATGGGATATTTTTTGTGTCCTTGGCTCATCAGCTCCAGAAGACAACTTCTCAGCTGGGTGAAACTCACCTACAATTTTCTAACCATTACAGTTATCATTATTTCTCTAGCAAGAGCTACCTTTCACTCTACTTGATGGCTGCTTATTGACTGCTACTACTTAAAATGATGCAACTTTCTTTTTTTTCTTTTGGCTTGTGACCTAAAAGCTCTAACCAATATTCCATTTGCCCGTGTAGGGTGTGAGCATGAATCAAAGCTATGAGCATGCTAGAATTAAAGACTCAAATGGACTGGTTAAATCTGTATCATGGTGTATAGCAGAGGACATGTTCAGGGGGTTGAAGAGAGTGAAGGAAATAATGTAAAAGTTCATGTTGGCATGAACTAGGCATGTTAGAAAGCTTTCCAAAATAATTATCCTAAACCATACCTTTTCTATCAGATAGAAGAAGGAGGTCTGGAAATCTGAACTTTTGTTCCATAACTGTGAAATACAGACAAAACCCATGATATGTATGTCCATGCATACATGCACAAATGCACTGCAGTCACTTGGGGGAAAGTTTTGGTGGTAGTGTACTACTACTACTTTACCTGCAAAACATTTCTACAAGACATACTGGACTTCTAACAATAGCAGGAAAGCTTGTTAGCACCACAGGGAAGAGAATGGAGTTACGAACAAGAACAATATTCAGTTTTTCTATTTTAATCACAATGAATATGCTTGGGTTCACCATCTAAGGATTCTTATTTCAAAATTACACCTATGTGGTTGTTCAATATTTGTACCTTCTCTGAGGAAGGCAAGAAAGGTGTAGAAACTGTTGATATTTTTCACCTGCAAGCCTTCACTAGAGAACAGAGATGATATCATCTACCTCTCTAACATTGCATGCCAGGTAGATAGAAACTTAAGACAACCAAACAGATAAGGAATAAGCTGCTCTCTGGACTATTCACACAAAATCAAGTCCAACATATCTGGCACTGAAAACAAGAATTCCAGGACTCCAGCACAAACCTCTCATACCGGTAAAAATGCAGATATTACAGCTGCATTAAAAAGCAATACTACAACCAGAATCTCACAGAACTCACAAGTATTGCACAAACAACATAGTGCTAAAAAAGTAATTTTAATTCTTGTTATGTAAGAAAGAAATTACAAGTGCATACTGATAACTTTAAAACTCTTGATATAAAATGATGTCATTAAATTCTATGGAGAACATGTGAGGAAAGATACAGTATAAAATGTACAATGAAAAAAAAAAAACCAAAATACACAAAGCTCCGTAAATTAAAATAGTTGTGTTGGTTTGTCGTTTTGTATGGGGAGTTGTTTTATTTAGCTGAAGAGTGGTACAAAGGTTGGCTCTGATTTCCCTGCATTAGGACTACCACCACATTCACTAAGGATGTTTCATTTGTTGCAACACACCTTCAGACTAGAAAGCCTCATCAGACTTATTAAGCAGATCTAACCTATGCATCAAAGAATGCAAACTTGAATAAGCCATAGGAGATCAGAAGATTTGGTGGCAAGGACCCGCCTTGGACAAAGTTTTCTTTACATCGTCCCATGGAATTATTCCACTTGGCCTTTTGAGACAGGCTGACAGGTATCTTCAAGTAAGCATGAATTTTATCAAATCAGAAAATAAAAATCAGTATACCACCTCAGAAAAGTGGAAGGGTTTGCAGGAGAATGACACTGATACAGAATGTTCACCTTTCCTTACAAGTTTTCTATAGGGTAAGACACAGTCCAGGTTTTTTTTTTCCTCAAAATACTACATGCAAGTAAAATCTAAAGTAAATTAAATTATATCATCCTTCAAAAACAAAACATTGTGGCTTCAAAAGGTTTACCCTCTAGCACAAACAATTGAGCATGGCAAACAGTCTGAGCAACACAATAAAGCTGTACTTTGATAAATAACCCTCCTACAGGTGTGCAAAACCTTGCTACTAGCACTCACATCAAAGATACTATGGAGTCTTCTTTAGACGACTTTTTTGTAGCTATTTAAATTTTTATTTACTCTTGTCAATGATTTAAAAACAATATATATATTTGGGGGGGTTGCTTACCACCTGTATGCAACACCTTGCAATCTGCTGCTGAAGGTTCATTTTCACCCTCTTTAATGTTGCTGAGGTTGTCTTTTTCAAGCAGTCTGTCCACCATGGCAATAAGGCAGTTCAAACTCTTTGCCACATTGGCCCACACCCTGTCCTGAAAAGAGCAGAATTATCACTTCGTGTTACTGAAGAAGAAAAAAAAAAAAAAAAAAGAGAGACAACAGTAACTTATTAACCCCTTAAAGTCGAGACAGACATGTGCAAATTACTAGAAATATTAGATGTCAGCATATGACTCTTTCTCTCATCCTTCAGCCTATTACCAACCTGAGCCTTTTTCACAGAGAATTTTCTTGCAGTGTAAATGAACCTAAACTCTTATGGTTTTAGACAATGGAGAACACGTGCTTCAAACTTGACATGAAAATGCAGACAAACTTTCAGGTCTAATAGCAAGGAACTGAGCAGTGTGTCTCTTTAAATGAAACCTCAAGTGTAGATACACTCAAAGACTTGCCAAATCAAACCTAGTGTGGGACTGCCAGTCTTTTCATAGTACTTAAAAACTTCTTTTTGATAATTCAACATATCCTGTATTTTATCACATCAGTTACTCTGCTGAAGCAAATGTTAAATTCAAGGACTAGAATGAGGACTGTGTTACCTAATAAACATGCCTGCTGTCATGGCATATTTATTAGGTAACAATTTCAGTTTCATTCCTCACCTCTCAGATAAACTGCAACCATCATGCTTAACTGAGTTTATAATAAATAAGGGAATTACAGAAGTAATAGAGTGGTAGAAGTTCTGTATGAACAGAGAACAAAAGAAATAATGTAGAGCATAAGAAAGAGCTGTTATGGAACGGAGATAAAGGGAGGGTCCTTCAGGAGCTGGATGCTGCAGAAATCAAAGCTCTTGCACCTACTTTTGTAGCACTGAATGAGAAGGAAAAAACCAAGCCATACAAGAAATGAGGCTGCACACAAGACATCAATCAGACTAAAACGAAATCATAACAAACCCACAGAACGCACCCCCCACCCCTCCCACCATGTACATGTTTCAATGCTGAGCCATTCTGAAAATAATGCAGAGCAACCAGAGTTTGCTTGAGGGTCAAAAATGGGAAGATAATATCACTCCTTTTTTTGTACTTTACAGTGCCAGAAGCAATATGTATACATGAGATCTTCAGGCACAAAACTGAAGTTGCAAAAATACCAAGAGAGGTTAAATAAAACTGAAAACTCTGAGAAATACCGCAGTTCCATATAAATGGCAACACTTGGATTTTGTGTGAAGGCACATCTAGAACCACTAAGGCAAACATTTAAATCTAATGTTAGTTTTCAACTATACACCACACTTAAGCCCTTATCATGACTAGAGGGATCTGATCTTTCCCCGTTCCCTCCTCCTGAGGACACAACCTGTGACAAGTGGCATCCTGACCTAAGAGATATCATGTGGGCCTGCAGGCAGAAGCATGGACTTGCCCAACCTGTACAACAGTGTTCCTCTCCTCCAGCTCCTCATACCTGGAGCATTCCTGTGGGCTGCCTTAAGGACAATGAGCATCCAGTTTACAGGTGAACATGGAAACAGTGGTTGAATTTTCTCTCCCTAGATAAACCCATGCTTTAACCATACTATGAAAAAATACTGTTGATCTACAAGAAGTAGGTCACACCTGAGCAGAACTGCATTTATTCCACAATTATTTTAAGTGCTGAATGTACAATGCAACATGTGGAAATATCTGCACCTGTACATGAAACAAACCATTAGACACGTGAGTATTTGATATTTACATGCTTAGATACAATTAAAAGTCAAAAGACAGAGGGCAGGTACAGATTCCTTCAAAAGTTTCCTTCTATATGCACCTCAAGCAATCCTGATAAAACATTTAGAATGTGTGTGAAACTACTATGTGTGATATTTTACCACCACAAGTATAATTTTGGGGAGAAGGATACTATGAAGTGCAGTGAAACACTGTGAATATTAAAAATTCTGTCTCCAAGTATCAGTAAGTTTTACCAGAGAGTATCAGGGAGCTTCAAGTCACTGAAGTTCCTCAGGAATATGCAACTCAAGTTGCTCAGCGAGGCTGCTGCAATGTAATTTCCTTTCCTCTGTCTGCTGGGGGAGTTTAATCCCCACACAAAAAGCACTAAGCTCATACTGAGCATCTGGAGTTATTGCACAAGCAACACAAATATGAACCCTTGTTTCACTTTGGAAAGAGCACTTTGCTCTTTTCAAACCAACTATTAACCCAGCATTGAGATTATGTCTATGCAATATTCACACAAACATTCCCTGTGGGTTTAGAAGCAAAATTCATACACATCTGTTGAAAGCTCACTCTTATTACCAGGTATCTGGCTTTTTTACATACAAGCAAGAGGGATGAAGAGCAGTCTCACAGCTCTTTTTCTCCACATAGGAGGTTCCTGGGATTGTGAGCAGATAGAAAATGTAGAGGTATCTATCATTCATTGAGATGTTATTATTCTGTTTGCACCAAAGGCAGACACATTTTTCTAAGAAGGCTGTTGAAATTCTGCTGTTTGGCAGGAACAATTTTCAAGTAAAAATGCAGTTTCTAATCAGTGAAAATCAAGTGGCTTTCTATGATTCTCCATAAGAAGAAATTTCCATTTCATATTTTCATCCTTTACTATTTCCAGAATATTCTCCTGTAGCCTAGCACGCTTTCCACCAACCTTTCATCTCTTTAAGCAGTGTATTTTCAATTTGCCCAAGAACAACATCACAAGTGACTTTACAGCATGTGCCAGGTTAAAGGATGAAATGCAGTCCATGCAGCCTCTTAAGTAAGCATTCTTATAAACCCTCTGTGTCAAGTGATGGATCAGGAGAAATATTTCTTGATACACTGAAATACACTAAGACCCTAGTTTCCTAAGCAGGATACTTTTCCCTTGATCACATGTTTTCCACTAGTTGCTGGAGCAATGTGGATGGTAAGTATGTGGTATGGAAGAATGAGAGACACAAAATCTCTGTCTTCCTCTCATTCCTGCTTCTTTAAGCACAAAAGTCAAGGAAATTACAGGGAAGGTGGAAATCTGTCATAGGTCTTGACCCCACTGAGACAAGGCAGTACCCATTTACATCTTCTACTTCTTCCAAACTTCAGAAGCCATCTGAAATGTTATGGAGTCCTGGCTCATGTAGCTAGGTGTTGCTAGGTAGAAATGACCATAGTCACACTTCTACTATCACCTCTGCTGTGACACTGGCAAGCACACATGCCCACTGAAAGATCTCCATGGAAAGCTAGGCCTTGGCATCAGTGAAAGCTGGGCACTTCTCCTAGGACAATTGAAAATGAAATAATTCTGTAAATAATTGTAAAATAATTGTAAAATAATTGTAAAATAATTCTCTTTCATTCACCCATCTGAAAAAAATGTAATTAATTTCCATCTGATCTGAAAGTAGCATTAAAAAGTAGGACAACTTCCTCATTTCAGAAAGCAGGAGTGGATGTCTATCTCTTTTCTGTCACTGCACCTAACTCAATGTATTACTTCTAAACACTGCCAGCCAGTGGAGTCTCAGAGGCTATATCTGTTTTAAAGGATTCTCAGCCTTTCTGAGCTCCACAGTTATTTCTTGTTCCTCTATATACACCACTGCAATTGTGTGCTTTACTTGTGCTAGGTATGACACAGCATCTGCACTTCCCAGTGCTCTGAAGATGCTGTGTGTCCTTCATGCAAGTGGATATTCAGATATTTCCTTAAGGTCCTTTTGAGCTCTGTTCAGAGAGAAAGGAAATATTTTAAGTGATGTGCATGATTTACACTCCCTTGTGCTGTGGCACATGGAATGGAGTAGATCACACACATCAGTCTTTCAGCTCCATGTCTGATCACCACATTAGAATTTGTAGCGAGCTTATTGGAAATGCCATTTTATCTGCTCTTTGTAGCTCCAGCCCTGTTAACAAGTCAGAAGTGTAGAGCAGAGTCAGCTCCACGTGGCAATGTGCCCACCTTTTCTTGTATTATACATGAAAACTTGCTTTGTGCCCTCCTGCAGGGAGGTTCTAGGATAGCAGAAGCAGCTGGTGAGAGAAGAGAATATCTACCTAGAGGCAATGTAAAACTCTCAAGTTAAATATTTTTCCTTCGGCAGTGATGCTTTCCTGCTGCCTGTGCATAGTGCACCAATATAAATAGCTCAATCCATACTGCTGCCAGTGACTCTGGGATGAGTCTTCATACTTCTGTGATGGTCAAAAGGTTACACAGTCATGTGAAGTGGATGGAACAGGGTCAGCTCAAAGAGTTGTTTAAGGATTTAGATGTTAGGCAAAACCAAAAATTCCAATTGCAAAAACATATCACTAGTGCTTGATAATGGTGAGAAAAAAAAACACAATAGCAAAGGAGGATAGAGCACTGTGCATACAAAACAACGTATCTCAATTTTTTTTCCTTTATAGTTGAGTTTCACAGTAGATTGAGTGCTTTTTCAAATTTTATATGCATTTATTCTTTCTCTTTCCATCATGCTAATGACAATTTGATTATTAAAACTCATATTATTTATCACATCTTCTGACAGAAAGAACTGAAATCTATCCAAAGCCTAATGGTTCAAATTCAGAAAAAAATCACAAAATTTCTCCAGGCTCAAGTTTGACAGTGACTCTGACTCAGTTTATCTCAGAAAACAGTGAAACACTCTTAATTTTGAATCAAGATAATCTTACTAATTCAGCAGAAAAAAATAAATGCCATTTAAAATGACCCATTTATGCAATTTAATAGGTGAGGATCAAGCACATGGCAGATTTTTTGCATCAGTAATGAAATAGAGCAAAGCTACCTTCTCTTCAGAGATGCTAAATTGCAGTACTAAATTAAAATACAGCTTCCAAAAAGTGCCACTATTCCAGTGCACAATTTATCTCTTTCATGAAAACTATTGTGTTATTTACATTTCTGAATGTTTCAACAGCTGAAAACAAATATTTTGGCTTTAGTTCAAGGAAAGAACCACCATTCCAGCCCTTCAGGTTGTAGAGAAAACAAGAAAAAGTGAATTAAAGACTCTAAAACCCGAGCACAAATAAAAGAATGAGTTATTTATTGTTTAAATCTCATGACTACTTAATGCATGGGGCTGGAAATAATTGCCTTTCTTCTAGAAGAAATATATTCTTCTTCCTTTATTTTTCATGTGGATAAAAATTACAGTTCAGGTGCAATACCATAGCTCACACAAGTTATTAATTATTTACAATAGAGATGAATATGCTGGCATCCTTTACGTTTATGAGAATTCAGTGATGAACTCAAAGTATGAGCCTCGATTGAACAAAAATATAGCTTGAGTACATATGTAACAAAGTAACAGATCTATTATGAAGGCATCTACCAAAATAATTGATTTATAAAATCTCAGCCATATAAATAATACATATCTTTGAAAGATGTGCTAAGATGTAAAAATCTAAAAGTTATATTTAATTCTTTTACACAACCTCAGACACCCTTTAAGAACAGAGTCTAAGGGCAAAGGGTTCTGTTTGGCTGAGGGTTAATTCATGTGTATTTAAAATGGTTACAGCCTGAGGGTTGGAGAGGGGTGTTGAAGGGATGGAGAAGAAAAGAACATTTCCCTCTGAACAGCATATGCTGTTCCAGATCCTTAAATCCACCCCACTACAGTCCCCAACAGGGACTATTTTTCTGTCTAGGCAAGAAAATACTCATCATTTTCACTGTTATATGCACAACCAGGCAGTCTCAGAGCAGCACACTGTACTTAGGAAAACCCTTTGACTTTAGCTTCAAAATCTGCTCATCAAAAGATGCCTCTGAAAAACACAATTTTACAGTTCTGCACCCCTTTCCCTTCTGCAATGACATGTAACAAAGACACGCAGGGCTTGAGCTTGTTTATGCTGATTTGTAGGGTTTTGCATTGAACACCAACCAAAGGTTTCTGGCTACTTACCCACTCTTCCTCATCATACTCAGAATGGTGAGGTATAGAGTCCTGCCTTTTAATCTGAGAAGGAGGATCCTGGTGCTGTGTATCAGCCCCTTCTTCTGCACTGTTTCTAGGCACAGCTGGTTTCTTGATGACACAGCCAGGCCGGGCTGTGTACAGTGCTAAAAGGGCACTTCTGACCAGCTGGTCCTTGAATGCGTGCACAAATAACTCCGTCTAGGGCAAAACCAAACAAATGAAAAGGTTAGACCAAAGAAGGCAGTACTGCAGCAAAGGTGTATAACACTGAATTACCCTTAGGCAGAGTGGGTATTTGTTCCAGGCCTGCCTGGGGGGCAGAAAAAAAGGTAGGCCAACAAATAATGAGGAACATTTCAAGGGTTTTAGGCATATCATCTCATTCTACAATCCTAGTGATCAAAGGTTTAACACAAGGGTACATTATCTATCACAGAGATCATCATCTTTTCACATTTTACTCAAATTCCTAATTTCGCCTCAGAGGCGAGCCTCAACAAGAACCAGTTCCAAGAGTAACCAACCACAGCACAATAATTTCTGAATAAGTGTTAGATAAAACATGATTAACCAGTTTAATTATCTCCCTAAATAAAACCCACCACTCTACACTACTGAAATAGCAGTATCTGTGAAAGCAGTGTTTCCAGAGATTAATTTCATTACCTGTAGGTATCAACCCAGATATCAGGGTAGGTGATATCTGATTTCAAGCTTGATTTTATGTATATTTTAAGGAAAAGAAACTCTGAAGTAGTTTTCTTGGATCTTCTGAAAATGCTACTCAGTCTTTGTATCATTTTTCTTTGTTGGCCGTTACAGCTAGAATTTTACCATATTTTTTAAATCCTTCAACCACCCTGCATTATTTGTCTCCCTTCCACCTCAACAAGAAAAGTAAAATGCTTTCTGCATATAGGCTTCACCATGTCCAGATTACAACCATACAACAGCACTTGCTGTTCCACCAGTGTGACACACATGCCCATCTCCTTTGTCTCAAACACGGGGCCCCATCTCCCCCGGGAGAATTGGATTATTCACTCCATCAGCTGGCAGAACCTAGGGAAGAGGAGCAGATGAAGTGCAAGGATGCTCCCTTTCACTTCAGGGAGTAACAACTAACAAAGCCACAGCGACAGCTTGGGAGAGTCCCAGTTTTGGTTACTTCAACAACATTGAACATCTGTTGAACAACATTGAACATTGTTCATCTGTCAGAGTAGGGAGAGAGGGCACACTCCCTGCTGTCACAGCACATCCCACCCAGAACTCCCCTCCCCAGATAGAAGTCCTGGTTCACAGGGGATGATGAAAATTTCTTTCACAGCACAATTATCTGAATTTATTTATCCCAGGTCAGTGGGATTTTATTTATCCCAGGTCAATGGAATTTAGTTCCCTTCCTACTTTCCCAGAACACAGCGGATTGCCATATGCAGGCAATTCAGGTGCTGAAGTGCTTTTGTGCACACAATCTTAATTAAACAGGGATGTGGAAGCTATGTAGATAAGAGTCAGAGGAACCAGCCTAAACAAGCAGGAAATACTAGAAATAAAGGTTGTCCAGCCAAGCTTTGTTCAGCCCTAATGTGCTGCTTATGCAGAAGCTGGAGAAAAAGTAGCAAAAAACCCCCAAACCAAACAAGTTTCAAGCATCAACATCTCCCTGAAACTCCTGAGAAGACTACTGGAAATCTTTCTCCTAGTTTCTGCACTTCTATTCTTATCCTATCCCTTTTTCATACTACCTGTTCCTCTTTTGTATGCATCCACTCCTACTCAACTTCTTTTTCTTGTCTTCCTGTCTCAATACCCTCTCAAAAGTTTACGGATATTTAAGACAAAAAGGCTCTAAAAAACCATCTAAAAAAGATGGTTTTCTTAAGTCTCCTGCAGCTGGGTTAGGTACTTGTATGAGATGTTTCTGATTTTCCCCATCTTCATTATGTTTAGGAAAAAATATTTTCTGAATGGTTGCACGTGGAAAGGCTGAAAACTTTAACTGCAAATAAATCTCTACAGTTTTAAAAATAAAAACCTCAGGTATTTCTAAGATAAATTATTAATTTTTTAAACCAAAATCAAACCTGACTTGGGATTCTTTAGACTTGGCAACACTACTCATCTCCCTGGCAATTTTATCAGACCCATTCCTTCTCCTCCTTAACAACTTGGTGCCTGAGGGAAAGAGTGTTTTTTAACAGTTTTCTTATATGCAGCCCCTTAGGATTGTCTTTTCATAGTCCTGCATTGCTCTGCAGGACAATTTCAGTTTTCCACATTTCCAACCTCCAGATGGTGCAGGCTTGGATAATTAATTAGTCTTTGGGAAACAGTGCTATCAAACCCTAAAATTCTTTGCCTTACCATGGCAAAATGAGATTTGAGGGACTGCATGGTAACAGCAAAGATCCTCTTCAAGACCCTTCTACAGTTCCATATCAAGAGAGTTGAAACTCCATTACTACTCTATCCTTAAAAACAGCAATATCATGGTTTTGCTGAGGTTTCATACCTATCTTCCCCACAATGTCTGTCTGAGATCATTTCAGGTCTCTGGATTAGGCACAGCAGACTCCAAAAAACTTTAAATTTCACAAAATCATGAGTATCGGACAACTTGATGTAAAGAATGCCCACTATGACTACAACATATATTAGATAATGACCTGAAAAGTTTAAGTAATACAATTGAATAGAATTATTTTATAGGGAAAATTAATTTTTAAAGAAAATCAGTACAGAAATGAGACTCCATTTTTTCATGCAGAAATTAAAATGATTCTGTAATTAAATTCTATTCAGGGATCTCATTGGTTTAACAGCAGTCTACATTTTAACCTCATTTTCTAACAGCTCAGTACAGCTAAATTTGCTGAACATCACTATTTATGAAATTGCATTGAAATCACAAAACCAGTCTACACAAAAAAATGGAAACTTTGCAAATTCTTTTAGATACTCTACTAAAGAGTATTTCTGCAAACAAAGATAGGCATAGCTGGAAAATGAATTTATCAAGCCTTCTGCAAGCTGCAAATGCTGATACACTGGTTGACAGCTAAAGGCTTCCTTAATCAATTAGAAAAAAATGGTGATAAAAGGTTAGTCTCAGGAAAATACTACAGTAAATTGCAAATTATATATGGAGAAGTAAAATCATTCTTAAGATGAGAAAATAAGCTCCATTTAAGAAGAAGTAGTGGAATTATTTGATTTAATTTTCCACATTCAATCCCTGCAGCCAGTCCTTCCATTTCCAACACGAACACTTAAATGTAATTCGCATTATTGGTAGCTCAGATTTACTCACTGCTACCTAATAATTACAGAAAGAATTATTATATATATCAATTGATATGTTTTTTAATAAACTTGTGGAAGTTAATCACCAGGCAAATCATTTTTATGACTTCTTCAAACATCTGTTTAATTTCTAAATTTCTATCAAGTTAAAATACAAGAGCATTTATTTTTTACATTTAAAAAGTATAGGAAAGATGGAATAGCAAAAGCACTACACATGCCTCAGGAATACAAGTAGGTATCATGTAATTATATTCAGCAGAGCATGTCCTACTCTGTCTTAAATATCTGATAGTCTTGGTTCTCCAGTACTGTACCAGATTATACAGACAGATTATTTTAAGACATCAGTACAAGGCTTTGAATTAACTATGAGGGATCTAATTTCAGTATTGTGTGGGTTCACTGAGTTTAGGGCTTTGAAATGGTATTTCTCTTCCCTGAAGTGGTTTCTTGGTCTTTCCTGCCCATCTCTCTTCCCCTCTTTACAAGAAGCTATCCCACCACACTTGCTTCCTCAGCAATCCACCCCATTTCTCCATTATCCATCTTTTCCTAAGAGTAAATTTGGTAATAGACAGGGAAGCAGGTATTGAACCACTCCTGCTGCATTTGTTCAGACAACTGGATTAGTCTCTTCCAAGCAAAAGGTGGAGGCTAGACAAACATCCACGGAGTACATCGGGTGAGACTCTTTCTTCTGGGAACCTGAGCTCATGTATTAACAGCAATTTAATTCACAACCTGAAAAGTTGATATGAACGTACACAAGTAAGTCACCAGCTATACATGTAAAATACCTACGACTTTTGAAAACTCAATGAATTGTCTTTTTTGGCCCTTTCCTATAGCCAGTCTTCAGCAGGCTATGGTTCAAGCAGTGCCTTAGGCCAACTGCAGCCCCTCTGAAATCATCCTCCCCTCCTGCCCAGAGGCAAATGGCCAGAGCAAACACACACATGCCTTAGCAAGGATACTTGGCTCTTCAGAACAAACACTTCTTTGTCTGATTTGCTTTACCTGTGCATACAGATGTCTTTGAACTAACCACTAACAGCGCAGCTCCACTTGTTCTATGCACACCTGAAAATGCCCTCCTACATACAAAGGTACACTATAATTGCTACAACCCTCTCCCTAAATTCCTATTTCATTTCCAGGCTGAATTCTGCTTTCTTCCATTATGCCTGACACTCACAGTGACTCCAGTGTTCTCAGAGTTACTGTGGATTTACACATCTGCAACTGAGCTCAATATTCAGATATGAAACTCTCCCACTGAACAAGGAACTGCTGAGAAAATGGTGCTCAACAGACCACAAGGGCTGTCACTTCCCAATAGCTGAAGATATACTGAAATGGTTATTGATCATGTTATTAAGCCATACTGGGACCATGTTACTGAAGGGGTGGCCTATGGAGCAATGGGAAAAACTTCACAACCTCTCAGGTCACAGCTACAGTGCTTAATATTTTTATAGGCTAACATAAAGTTATGAAGCTGGGAAGTACTACAGGCTTCAGCTAATATCCATCATCAGTCTGTGAGACAGGTGGGAAATATTATCTTCCCTAATTTAGAACTAAAGGAACTAAGATGAGAAAGAGCCTACAGCTACAGATGGATATAACTGGAGAAAGAGAATTAAAATTTGAGATCCCCTGGAGGCAATTTCCCAGCTCCTCCTTCCAGGCTACATCATCATTTCTGTTCATGCTTTTTTCCTACACCTTCTACACAAACTTGGCTTCAACTACATCCCATAATCAGCAGAAATATAACAGAAAGAGAACAAAAAATAATGATTTGTCATACTACAAAATTATTTATAAATTTTGATAGTTTGATAAACTCCATGAGGATAAAAAAGATACATGAAATTAAATTAATTACACTTTTAAATAAAGGCAATCTTTACAGATTTCATTAATTTTCTATATGGAAAGCCTACAGATATGTTAAATAACATTATTTTTCTAATAACAACATTTTGATGCTTATTTTAGCCAAGTTTATTTAACATTTCATGATGCTGTGAAAGTCACTTTATGCAGAGATTCCCCCCCCTCTTCCCCCCCAACATTTAAAGAGACTTGGTTATTCCTTTTTCCATTGCAGTGAAGATTTGAATCTTACTTTTTCTGAAAGCATCTTTAAAGAATTCTTCAAGCTGTCTGGAGAACGCTGGCTTGCAGAGCTAAGCAGCAGGTCTGCATGGCTTGATATGAGAGGTTGCAGATGATTGATGTTGCTGAGAACTTCTTTTGCCTTGGCTGTGTTTTCAGGTGAATAGTAAATACACTGGTATCCAGTACTGTGATAACAAAGAGTCAGAATGTCAAATTCATTTCTGCCATTAATAGCAATGCTTACACTACTAAAAATCTTACCACTACTTTTGGGGAAAAAAAAAAAAAAAAAAAAAAAGCCAGATGCCTGAACTTTATAGATACCACTGAAATGCTCCTGCCTTTAAGGGTAAAAACAAACCATTCCTTGAACAGTAGCATAAAACAGACTACCCACCACCACATGCTCCAAGTAGTACAGTACAAAATTCCTTTGAGTGACTGAACATAAAATCCCCATATGTTTATGTGTTTCTTTTAAACACTGTATTTCTAGAGATAGAAAATATTTGACAAAGTCAGATAATGATACCAGAGAGCTTATTTTTTCAACTGAACTCTCCAACAGCCTATTAACTAATTCACTTAGTCTTTCAAAATGTGCCATTAATGTTTAATTGATCAGTGGCCCACACTGTGTTTTGATTAGCCTCAGGCTAATGTCCAGGAAGTGATGACAAACAGAGCTATCTCCAGTAAAAAACAGGTGCCTGATTTGCAAGAAGAGACATAGCAATGAGGTGTGGGAGTTAATTACTTCAAAACCACACAAACGCACCCTGCAAACGTCCTACTTTCAGCTGTTCAAACTACAACAATTCTTTTGCAGGACTTGTTCTCCTATCCCTCTTTCCCCTTCCCCCTTTTACTAATTATGCAATATCTTATACCATTGTTTCAAAATACCATTTCAGATAGCATCCACATGCCCACTGGCTCTTGCCTGTCATGCATAGCTTCTCACTTAAACCTCTTGTACACAACTCTTCCTTTTATAAAGCCATGCTTCAGTCTTTCAGAGAAACTAACCAAAATCTTTTGAAGCTTCCGACTAGCACAGGAAAAAAGAAACAAAGCACCTGCTGGCACATCACCAATGACAGAGGAATGCACATACTGCTCCCAGCTGGTCCTGTTTGTGTCTCACTTCTCTCCTCTTGTGTCTTTTGGTCATAAGTACTTCAGTCCCTTCAACCCTTGCACCACTGACTTCTTTCTTAATCTTGCATACCAAGACCCAAATATTGACACCTGTTTAATCCTCTGAATTTCATGCATTGAGTTTCATTTCAGCCTTTTTCCAGATTTCTTCACTCCCCCACTTCCCCTTTGTGTCTTCTATTGAGTCTTCCAGTTCCTTCTCATTAGTTTTCTACAAATTAGAAATTAAATCTGGATAGGTCCATTCCAATTCAACATTTTCTATGATTTTGGCAAATAAGGATTGCTTCAAGCAGTCTTAAAATTAAGGCTCTTGCTTACATATTTTGCTGAGTTACAGTTCCAAATTCCCCAATACCTATTCTATTTTTCTGTTTTCACCAATGTCTTCATTTCTAGATGCAATTGTCTGTAGAGGCAGACAGCATGAATAGCATCTAAGTGAGCAAAGCTCAGCCACGCTACCAGACACATCTAAACTACAATGCATATCCAACTTACATGAGCTACTAGATTCATGTCTAGTAGAAGTCAAAAATTCTGAATATTTCAGCAAAATGAATCATATAAACTGTCTCTCCTAATGAATTAGGAAAAAAAAAACCAACTCTGTCCCTTTGAGTAATGAGGAAACTGTCACAGTTCTACCTTTGAGGTGGACACACTGTTTAGTGAGATGGACTTCCAGAGGCAGACCTAGCACTACATTCACTGGAACACTCAAGCTACCAATCTTAGTAGACAGGGTAAGGACAAAGTGCAACAGTCTATGCTAATTGCAGTGTAGACATTGTCTTAAAAGTCTTGATACTTCTCTAATTCTCCATCAGGCTTTTACCTCCCTTTATCAAACAGTCTTTTTTGCAGGCTGAATCTGGCTATTGCTGTTATCAAACTCACCATGCACATACTCCTTTCTGGGATTTCCCTCAGTCTTTAAATCCCAGATAATTTTCATTCATCTCCCACAGCTCTAAGCTCCACTGAATATTGCAGCAGAAAAGCTACAGCCACCACTGTAAGAAAGAGTGGAGAGTGACACTAAAGGTGTGGGAAGTTCTCATTGCAATAAAGTAAATCATGGCTTTTAAGTAAAGAAATTAGTGAAGAGAGAATGACTCTTCAGAATGAAGTGTATTACCAGACTTCATTATTTGGCTAATTTAAACACTTCTCAACCCCAGAAACTTCGAATATTTCATTTCTCTTATAATTTGAGGGCACCTTCCTCCATCCCCCTAGGAAAATGTGCAATTATTTTTCAGAAACAACATATTTGGGAGTATTTGAAGTTTCTAACTGTTGTCTTCACACTGTTGCACCTATGGCTAGCTGAGGTTTTCTTTGGCCTTCCCCTTCATGAAAAGACATTACTACTTACAAGTCAGTGACATTCCATCTACAACTGCTTTTAAAGCTTACTGCTCTATATAGCTCTGGTATGTAAGTACTATCAGTTAGAAGAGGCAGTTGCCAATAGAACTTACAGAGAAAGTTTCACAAGAGTCCTAAGGCACAAGCTAGATGATTGCATTAGGGTACAGGCCACATGGGTAGGGCCAGTGCAGAATTATCAGCAGCATAATGAAAACCTACCTCTGATATGTAAATTATGACTCACATACCTTTTGAAAAATTCTATAATAATGCCTTCTGGGTTAAGTTTCAGAGCTTTCACTAAGCATATAAAACCACACTTGATCATTTCCATATATCGGCACTATCATTAACGATGAACACGTGACTATCAGCAGTCATCTCAGTTCTAAAATTGCTTTAAGGACATTCTTGTGTAATTTGATGTACTGGGGATGGCTTATATCCCACATCCATTTTTTGTTTTGTTTTTTTTTTTTGTTGTTTTGTGTCTGGAATAGTCACTGTCTCTCCTGGCTCTGGGAGTATTGTGATGTGTGAGGGACAGCCCGGGATCCTGCGTGGCTTGGGGGCCAGGGAAGCTCATCCTTCTGGTGGGGTGATTGACACAGCTGACACACTTCACGGTGCCTCTGACTCGATGCCCTGTGGTTTTTGACTATTTCTTTCTTTTCTTTTTCCTTTGGCATTGTGACTGGGGCTTGCTTCTCTTCTCCTCTGTTTTCTTGAGAGCCATAGGCTGGTGCAAGTTGCCTCAGGAGCTGGGAGCCCTCCCCGCCCGGAGGTTCCCTCTGCGTGGAGGCGCAACCCCGGGACCACCATTGCTGGTCAGCTATCCAGGGGAGTGATTTATATTCTAGCAAAGAATTGTTATGCCTTTTCTCATATCTTTGCCTGAAAGCCCTGTAATTTCAAAGTGATAATAATTTGGAAGGAAAGGGGTCATATTTTCCATTCCAAGGGAGGTTCCCACCTTCCTTGGAAGACACTTGTCTCTCAAACCGTGACATTTGAATAATTACGAAATTGGCTACATTTTAATTCTAGATTAACAAAAATTTTGCCTGAGAATAAATAATGCAATATGGTAAATGTCTAATTTATAATGCACCTCTGAATCACTCGACTCCCACTGTTAACTGTGTAATTTGTGTCACTGACGTAAATTGTCACCATCTGTGACTGGCTTAAAATCTTCCAACAATGAACATTTGACCTCCCATTTTTCACAGCCAAACCCACAGACATTAGCATCAAGAATACAGTTAAAGCATAGACAGCAAGTGAATCTACCCCTAAATATCTGAATGTTATGTATATTACTGAAAATACCAGTTCACTGGTTTACTTATGGATCATATGTATTCTGCCTAAAGTGGGAACTTATGATCAAAAATAACTTGCTACATAAAAACTCTGGATAATTCACAGTCTAAGGAAATAAAACTAAACCAGTGCTGAGGTTATGAAAACAGGCTTGAAAGAAATTAGAAGCTTGAATTTGCTTTTTTTATTTCCTTAAGATTGTCTTGCTAACCTGGAAATTCTTGAATATGGGGAAAATAGAATGCTGCTATTAGTTCTGAGATGATCAAATGTCCACAAATCCTTGAGGAAAATGACTAAGGCTGTATGCACAGAACATTTTCTGCTGCTCCTCTATTTTATTTCATTCCTAACTCCATGAAGTCAAATGTCTCTCACACAGATGTATACATGTGAAAAATAGGGTAAAGTGAGCAAAGAATAACATGGAAATTGTCAGGCATGATAGGCATTTCCTTTGAGAATAAAGGTTACAATTAGATCAAACAAAGATCTTTATTATTTCAATATCTCTGTGACTTTCTGTGAAATGGTACCATTTCCTATTCCTCGGAGAATGGAAATTGGTTGAAGGCTACAAAATTCAAGCAACAGGAACACAGAATTATTGCAACATTAATAAAATCTCTGGTCAGCAAACAGGTACGTTACTGAAGGAGCACACCTCATATCTTTACTAAAAATCTAGGCCACAAACAGAAATAGTCCTTTTAGACTGCTCAAACCCAAATTAAATTATTATAGCTTTGGGGAAAAAAAAACCTAACAGAAAATCCTTTTCAGCAGTGTTCCAGTTTTAATATTTTGCAAATTTTAAACAGGGTCACTTCCAAACAGCTTGCTAGAAATTATATATAAAATCACAGTGAATCACAGCATCTAATGCAGCTTGTGGGACACCTTTTTTTCTTGATGGTTACAGCTGGGGAATTAAAAAATTTGCAATCATAAGTCTATGTGTTTTGGTTAAAACAGAGGTGATTAAATTAGATTTTAAATAAGAAAAGAAGTCCTTTGTGTATCTTGAAAGTGATTTATGAACACTTCAAGCAGTGAGGCATTATATGGGTATAACTTAGAGAATATCTGATTTAAATGTTTCTGCACAACTGAGCTCTAAAAACAATAATTTGCTGTGCCATCTAGACTGATGAGAAGACAAGCCCTTCCATTTGCTGGAAGGAGAAATAATTTATACTAGCAAGCCAAAAAAGACTATCTGAACAACTGACTGACTTTTTTTTTACATAGAAATAGGAAAGGAAAAAATGAAAAGAACATACCAATACAGAATAATGAAAAATATTCTAAAATAAAAGTATATCACATACAGGTAATTAATATTCCACTATTATTTACCATACTTTATGTAAATCTTATCATGCCTACACAAAATTTTTAACAAGTATCAATTGTTCTCACTTGTCTTATGAAATTCACTACTTGCTACTAAACAGACAGACATACTAGAGCAATACCTTATGATGTTTATAGTGGAAGGGCCTTTGATCTATCTTTTTTGGTACAGATAAAGAATAGTATGTGAATGGGTTACAAAGCAATGGAACGGGCTTCAGATCACATATCAGAAAGTTCTATATTTTTCACCTAAAAGAAAAGCCTTTCTTGCCCTTATTTCAGACCATACTTTTTTTAAAAATATGCCCAGTTAAAAAATTGAATATGACCTTCCTGATGGTTTAAAAATTAAATAAGAATTGCAAAAACACTGCATTCTTTGTAAATATTATTATGCAGGGCTTTCCCTTTGTGTCTGCACAAAGATGCATATTCTGTGTAATAGAAAACATGCCAGAACTATCTTCAGATACACATTTTCCACATTCATCTGTTTGAAAAACTTTCACGAAACATATGTCTCAATCCTGTTTTTGTTTGGCAACTGCAAATGCTACTAGATAACAGTTCCTCTTGTCTGTTAATTCCACAAGTCTAAGATTGAGCAAGAAATATTTACAATATGCTGACACTGCTGAATATTTTGATAAACTGTTGTAATAATCAGACTGAAGGTCAAAGACATCAAGGCATTCTCTCACATCTTGAAAGCTAACAGGATTGGCTGAGAACTAATCTCTTCCCATATCTTCCTCTAGGTCTTCAGCTCAGTTAGCTTAGAGGAAATGGCTGCTGAATCTGCATTTTTTTCTGTTCAGTCTATAGTCTAACTGATATCTCAAGGTGTCACTTCTTTCTTGAAAAAAATCTGCAGGAAAATCTGCCCCCATTGTAAAGCAGAAAATTTAAATTGCAAAAGGTCCCCCTGTGGATGCTTTATGTCCTCAAAGCATCTTTATGCAGGGAAATAAACAGGTGTGTGCAAAATAATACTGTTGACAGCACAGTGAAATAAATTTCTCCATGATAAGATTGAGAATGGTGGCTTCATATATTTATTTAAAGCAGACCCCCTCCTGAATATTCATTAAGTGAGATTGTATTGAGAGCTTGCTTACTCCTGTCTTTCAACTCACACAAATTCTAAAAGTTGAAAAACCAAAACATGGAGTTTTATCTGAGCTGCCCTCAAAGATAGCAGGGAAGACAAATTTTGGAGGCTTCCTTCTTTCTGCTTAGTGGGAATTCATACACAAGTGACCATTTCCCCAGCTCTGGCAAGTGATTAGCTGAAAAATGCAGTGCACTGTTTTCAGTGCTCAAACTTTAATTTACTAGCCAAACTCGGGTTCTTTTTTAGGAAGAGTCTGACAGGATAGTAGCATAGCTACCCTAGTTATATCATCCTGAAGACAGACTTTTACTTTTCCAGGAGAACCCAGAAACACGAAGGAAATTGTCAAGAGTAAACTTGTACCCTGTCCTTAAAAATTTCCAAAACACAGGAGTTTCTGAGGGATGCAGGAAAATCTAAGCAGCAGGGAAAATGTAAGATGATGTGCAGGCTCTTGAAATAGGCCTGAAATGCCTTGATAGAACCTGCACAAAGCTCTCACCCATCATCTCCTTTCCCCTATTACCAGCAATTAAGAAACACGGGCATTGTCTAGCAATGCCTATGAGATACTGCAATGTGTGTTCTTCAAGGAAGACATTATCTTCCTTATAAGGCATTTTCTCTTTTCTCCAATGAAGAGAAATTACAGACAATAATTTGTCTCACAGCTATCCTCCATTTTGGGAAGTCGCACTCTGCCAGCATGGATATGCTGCAGGACTGAGAAATGGTTCATTTTCTGAAAGCTGAGCACTGTGAGAACTGTAATGTTCTTTATATCATATGACTTTAAAGGATTATGTCTATTATATGATTTATATCTTGCGGCTTCAGTAATAAATTATAATCAAAACCCAAAAGCCACTATTGCAACTACATTAATCAGATAGTAAAGGAGCAGATACTTTGAGAAATGTCTGAAATTTTCTTCAGCAGAAAACATGTACTTTTTAGGCCTGCATATGATGGAGATAAGGCTGCCCATACCAGTTTACTGACAGCAAAATATTAACACAAAGTTCATGTGATGAATGTACATGTTTCATTTGAAGGTTTCAGCATCAGAGGTGGTCAGGGAAATGAAATATTTTTGAAGATTTAACAGGGCTTTTATATTGTGTACTGCAAGCAAGACACCCGTAATAATACAGCTTTCAAAGCACCTAGATCTGCTAGGGATTGTTTATTTTTAATATTGATACCAATTCCCATTCAACCTAGAAGTCAACAGCAGATTTGTATAATTTTCCTTTCATTCTTTAGGATATTGTATTTCTATTTAAGACAGAAACTTTTGTGAGCATTGAATATAATGGAATTAATTTTCTGTGGACTGTCATGATAATTTAGATCAGAGTACTTCCTTCCTGCATTCTCTTTGGAATGCTGTAACACTGCAGATAGCACCATCAGTTGAAGAACTGAGCAGTCACAACTACGGGTGGTGCCAGTGACAGCTGTGCTTGCTTGAAAATCTTAATAGCCATAGCAACAAACACAAATGTATCCAATTCTTAGGAAAAGATGTAACTAACACTTTGTGCATGTTCAACAGTGAACAAAGCATTTGAGTTCCACGATAAACTGAAACCTTTATTTTTGATTTGGCTTTCTGAAGAATAAGAATAGTTTGTTTTTTCACAGTGTACTAAAAATAGTTTTTTCTTACATACACCCAGGGCTGTCAGAAATAAAGTTGCTACCTTAAGCCACAGTTTCTGTATTTAAAAAATGTCTACAGGTATATTCCTCTTAGCACAAGAATTGCCAAAGAGATACTTCATTCTGAACAGTAAGTTTTCAAGCACTCATATACCTCCAGCTTCATGAAATACAAGGAAAAATGTCAAAATTTTGAATCATTAATGTTGCAAAAGACCTCCAAGATCATTGAATCCAACCTTTGACAGAACAACCACCATATCAACTAAACCATAGCACCGAGTGCCAAGTCCTGTCTTTTCTTGAACACTTCCATGGATGATGATTCCACCACTTCCCTGGAAAGCCTGTTTCAATGCACAACAACCCTTTCCATGAAGAAATCCTTCCTGATGACCAGTGTGAACATCCTCTGGCACAGCTGGAGGCCATTTCCTAGGTTATTCAAAATTATTCTTAACATTAAAAGTAGACCATGCTTCAATTTTCAGCAAAGCAGGGAAAATAAAGGAAATATTTTATTAATGCAATGTCCAATACTACTAGATTTTAATCTTCCATTTATTCATTTGGATAAACTGCTTTGTTACTCAGTGAGCTCACAGCATTTTAATGCAACTTTAGTGCAACTTTTTAATGCAACATTTTTTAGCTACCGGTAAGAATACTTACTTTCGTCTTTCTGCCTCAAATTTGCTCAGCAGTTTCCGGAGACCACCATTCTTAAATCCTTGGAAATGTGCTGCTGGAGCTCCCACAGTGATAACATCGTACAGAGCATCTGGAATGGGAATAGAGAAACATAAACATTTGAATGCTTCTATCCTCAAGTCATGGCAACACTGTGACATCTACTCTACAAAAAGTAAGGACAAGTTTATATCATTTCCAGGGACTAATTGATAATCCATGTCCCAAGAAGGCTGGAGAGCTAATCAATCTTTTCATACAGCCACCTGCACACTTTAAAAAGTTCATCTGATTTATGGATATATCTAAATTATGTGCCGCAGTGTAGAACAATATTCCAGCTCTGCAGTTTACAAAGCTGCCAAGAAAATTGGCCCATTGTGTATTTCACTTTATTGCCCCTTTCATTATTTAACTTGTAGTCATGTTGAGATGCACAGATTCAAGCATTTTAGAGTCAAAAGAGACCATTATGATGGAATAGTGTGACTGAATAATAGAGGCTACAGAATTACAGCTAATGATTCCTGCATCAAGCTTATGTCTCTTGGTGGAGTGAAGACATCTCTTTGTTTAGGCATCTAATCTTGATTTAAAGACTGCAAGTGTCAATGAATTCACTGCATTCCCACAGAAGTCAATCAGACTAGTAAAATTCCCTACTTCTTTTCTAGTTTGAATTTGTTTAGATATAATGCTAGTGTACTTTCAGATATAATGCTGTTTAATGCTAAATTGGAGAGCCCTGCTCTATGCCATAGAATAACTTTTTTTATATGTTTATGGACACAGAGAAAGCCAGTTGTTCTTGGCTGAGAAGCTACCAGAATAGGAAATAAACCATACCTCTATAATTCCTTCTGAGAAAACAAACTGTTGCCTCTTTCTGTATATACCTGATGTCTTATGACATAGGGGATGAACTTTTTTTGTGGATATATGTTTACAGAACTGGAGGTGAAACATAATTTTTAAAAGATCTTGTTCTTGATTGTCAGCGCAGAGATGAAGATTTAATTATGTCCCATACCACAATAATTATTTCTTCAAAGTTTTAAATTTACATTTACACTAAGTACCTGTTTTATACCTGAACTTGCTGAAGGTCTAAAAATACAGCTCAGAATGCCTCATTCTTCAAATGTATTTCTAAAGGAAACATTACAGAATGTTTTTTGAGGACTGTTTTATTCATCAAGGAAGATTCCCATGCAAATTAAAATCTAGTCCTCTCCTAAAATAGAACTTTTATTGTATTCTGATGATAAATATCCCTAGAAGCAAGAACACTGTACAAATGATTCACAGTTAATGAACTATGCTTTACTTCCCAAGATGAATCTCAGAACATATTTGCTCAAATAGATTTGAGCTCTAATGAGTTGGTGACTCTTCAATATCCACTTAAAAGGAGAAGGGACATAATTTCCTCAGCCTAAGGTGAGCTTCAAGATTCTTAAATAGACCATTCTTTCAGGTCTTAATACAGATTTATCCCTAATATATACACTTTGGCTATTAGAGCTCCATTGGTACTTGAAAATAAGGAGTTCAATTGCTTAAAACAGCAGTGGCTTGAAATCAAGATAAGAGATGA
Organism: Certhia americana; assembly: GCA_018697195.1. Lineage (NCBI taxonomy): Eukaryota > Metazoa > Chordata > Aves > Passeriformes > Certhiidae > Certhia > Certhia americana. The sequence goes on from CM031860.1 coordinate 10,647,948, forward strand.
ACTGATCAGGGTTCTGAATACGTTTAGAGATAACTCATGAAACAGCAGGAAAACATTTAAAAGACTAAACCCTGGTTCTGACTGTCTTAAAAATAGACATGACCCTGTTTACAGTTACTTTTGGAGGGGGGGATTTATCCAGAAGGGAGCCTTTATTCAGCCTGTGGTCTCTTCTCAGCATGGTTGAGGAGCAGCTGTCTGAGACAAACACACCCAGCACAGCTGAGCACCTGCCTCACACAACCTACACGGGAGAATGAGGATGATGAAGGATGAGGAGCAAACATCCACACCTGGTGATGGGCACAGGGCAATCTCACTCCCACTTCCCAGAGAACAGTGCAGCAGAGAGTGCTGCAAGGCTTGGAAGGAATGCCTTGTGACGTGCTCTACTTACACATCAGTGGAGCTCCTTGGAAAGGACGTGCTGTGTCAGCATCAGTATACTGCTACAGGAGTGCTCCATAACCATCAAGCAAGAGCAGGCTACTGCTGACACCCCTCTACAGTGAAGACAGAGCTTAAAATGCAACAGAGTGCCACAGGAGCTGTGTCCTATTGTCAAGAACAGCTCAATTCCAATTTCAAGTCAATCTGCCGGCCTCCACAGGAGACAGTCAGTGTCTCAAACTGGCCAGATGCAAACCAAAAATAAAATTCAGTTCACTAAATCCATTTAAAACAAGCACATATTGGAAACAGGAACCAAAGCAAAGCTATGTCAATATATAAATTTAAGCTCCCTAGTATGATGCTCTGTGAACAGAGCACAATATGGTGTTTATCAAATGGATAAGGAATACCCTAGACCCATAGGGGAATAGCTTTTTCTCAAAGCTATTCCTTCTGAAAGTTTAAGCACATTTTCTCTTCCATGTCAGTACCCAATAACAACTCAAATCAAAGTTCAGGAAAAGTAAACGTCAAACACAAAAAAAGCACTTACCAATGTATACATACAACAGAGGAGATTAAAATCTATTTTGCATTCCCAAAATTAAGATATACGATAGTATAAGGGTTAATGACACCTTTAAGGATCATTAGCTAATTTAAATGCTACCTCTATGAATTTTTATTCTCCCCCTTCCAAAGTCATTCTCCTGGTTATATTCCAGGTGTCCTTTGATATATGCCAAGCAAAGCATAAGCTGAAAAAGACAGCCTTAATATTGAAGTGCTGCCTTCTCCAGATTGATTAGCAATTGCTAGAAACTGTTCAGACTGTATATATCTAAAATAATGTTCACTGTGTCTTGTATAAGTAATACAGGTAGAGTTCTATAATTTAAAGATCCAAATTTAGAAGACAACTAAAACAATTCTAACATTTATCTCTTTCTATCCCCTTTTAGATTATGGATTCACCATGTGCGGCAAGAAAAATGGTTTCTGAGAGGAGGGAGAATATTCATAAAACACGAAAACAAAATTCCAATGCTGTAAAGGTTGTGGGTGTTTGAGTAAGACATATTTCATTCCACTTTTAATTTAGCAAATAGACATACAGTGTCCTGTTCACAAAGAGGTTTTCTTGAAAAGACACAATATTAACCTTCTGGCCACCATCACAAACCTAAAAATGCTTTTGAGTTAACTAATTAACTTCAAAACATTGAATTAAAATCTGTGCTGTCACATCATGTCACTATAAATCCCCATCTTGTTGAAATGCTTGGAGGCACAGTTTTTAAGTAAAAGAAATAACAAAATATTGAACCAACCAGTATCTAACAGATACTTGGAAGTCCCTGAGTTCCATCTTGGAATTGGATGAATGTCAGCCTCACACACTCTAAAACAGGAGTTTTATCAAAGCTTTTATTTACTGTTTTACAGTGAAGCCAAAATAATAAGCCAAAAACCTTACAGAATGTAATTTCTGTGTTTGTAATGATGGCAAATTTAACATATCTCAACTTATCAACAAATTATTCACTGTGCCATGATTTGGTCATATATATGTATCAGTATAATCTTTGGTCTGTAAAGGAGGCTGCTAAAATCATATGCAAGCAGCAACAACAGAATTCTGTGTTAAAAAGAACCACACATGATGTTACAGAAAGTTATCCCCCTTTCCAGGAGATGTTGGAAGTTTACAGTATTTTCAGCATAATCAGTGAGGAATTTTCAGCATGACGCTGAGCGAATTCTTACATGGGGTAGGTGGGCATGACAGGGTAGAGCTGCATAAGCTGATTTAGAACCAAGCAGTGCTGGGCTCACTACAACTTCGTAAGAAATAGGATATTAAGTTTAGAAGTAATACTGTCCTTTATGGAACCATGTAACCCCCATCATCTGGGCTAGTGAGCTCATCCCAGCAATCTCTGGGAGAAAAAGCACTGTATTGTTCTTTATTACTATCTCTGGTGGCAAACTAGCAGGGGGGGAGAAAAGCCACCTTAAAATATTTTGCAGCATTATGGATCCCAATGAAAAATCAAGTGGGTCCCCGAGAAGGATGTGAACCTTACTGAGCATTGTGCAGCATGTCACTACGAATCATAGCAGTATTAGTTTCTGCAATCCTACAACAGAATATTTTTAACCATGCATAGGTTACCAATACGTTTCAGTGAGCATATATTCTGCATTTACTTATATGCTTGAAGTGTCATAGGAACAAAACGAGCATATCCCTGGAATCTATTTTTAGAAAGGAACTTAGAAGAAATTTAGTTAACCACCCCTTAATTTTGCAGCAAACGTCCACAACTTGTGGCATCAGAAGATGCAGCAGAGAAACTCCTTGCACAGTTTTAACTTCGAAGCTGATTTCTAAATTTCAGTGTTACTTCAAAGCATACTTTGTCATACTTGGGTAATTACTTCACCTTTCAATCGAGGACTATGCACATGCATTCTTTGCAGATGAAGATTTATTGGGATGAATTCTAGTGTTTTTTCTCCTTTGCTACAGCTTGACTTAAAGGAAGAACCTGGAAAAAAAAAAGTTTAAAGAATCATTGTCGTAAGCACCCAGATGTTTTTGCATTGCTTTTAAAGTGAGGACGATACTTGTATGTCAGGAGTCATCTTTAATTTACTTTTAATATGTAATTGTATATTATGAGACGAAAGGTTCACTAACTGAGTCTTAGCATGTATCCCTACTGGAAGCAACAAACAAGCTTTTAATTCATAGAACAATCTCATTTTTTATTCTAGAAGATAAATACTTTCCCATGCTGCCTGAAATCAGTCTGCAGTCTGCTGGAAACAATGTAGCACTTAATGTGCATTATGTTTATTCTGTGCTAAAACCACAAGGGTACAGAGCTATGATGGTACTGCATTTTTCCAAGTAATATTTTTTTCTTCGAAGAAAAGTATTATATTAAATAGACTATGCATTCTCCCTAGAAAGCTCAAATAAAGAAACACAAACTATCTTAAGGAAAGCTATATATTAGTTCACAGGAGGCATGATGCCTTGGAAAAACAAAAAAAGAGATGAATATACTCATACTCTCATACTCTCACACTTCAAAAGTATGAGATGATGAGTAGTTTTATGGTGATGTAAAGGAATATAATTTTAGTCTGACAGTATGAAAATATAATGTACCTGAAGATATTTGATAAAGAATAAAATATTATAATAAATAATAAATAATAATAAATATAATAAATAATAATAAATAAAATAAAGATAAAGATAAAGATAAAGAATAAAATAAAAGGGTGTAGATGAGGAAAGAGAGGTGGTCTTGTCTTCTAACTCAGCTAGCCCAACATTTACCTAGGCCACTTTTTCAACACCCTATCATTTTGCCAACTATTATTAGAACCAAAATTCCTCTCATTCTGATAAAATTTTAAAATTAATTTTGCCAAGGATCAGCCTTTTTTTGACACAAACACATAAAAAGGTAAAGGAAATATTTTAAATTGCTTTTTGCTTGCTCAGTCAAGACTTGCTAGCGTTTATCTGTTGAAACTGCCGTAGTTTCCAGCAGGACTAACCCCTGAGCCTCCCAACACAAACCACTCTGCCCGAGGGCATCCATGATGCTCCAGACCAGCCAAGCCTGCTCAGGCTGCTCCCTAAGCTTAAGAACTTAAAATAATAGTTTAACACAGATTAAGAGCAAAGCTAGGGAGAAGAGCAATTTAAAAGAGTCAAAATTTCAGATTAGGCAGGGAACCCAAGGATGCAGATTGAAATCAGGAGCTGTTGATGATGTGAGCTGTTGATGATGCAGTGAGAAGCCTGCATCTGAAAAACATATAAAATTAGGGGGGTAGTGAAGAACATCCAAACTATCAGAAAAGAAATGAGAATAGTGCAGGAAAGGAAACTATAAGTAATTTGGAAAGAGAACAGAAGGGGGGCAGATTATTTCTGAGAATTCAGCTGAGACCAAGTTCAAAGCTTAAGGAACAATAACTGGACCTGAGACAAAGAAACACTGGCTGAAAAAGAGGAGCATAAGATGCCAGCAGATTAAAAGGACAGGTGAAAGAAGAGTAGGAAGAAGAGCCAGAAGAGAGCCAGAAGAGCTCTCAGGAGTACACTTCTGCCCCAAGCAGGAGCACATGACATGCAGCCTTACTGAGTTGTGGTTTTCCTTTTCTCAGGGAAGACCTGTGAAACAAGTATCCCTTCCCATCCAGTGCCAGCAAATTACTGGATAAAGACCACTCAGCTGTTATCAGTTATTAGATTTGCTCAGGTATGAGATCCATGCAATGGAATTAACATCTCAATCTACATTCACCAATAGCATCCAGACCATAAAACTAACTTTAAGTATAGTGTGTTTTTAAGTAATTTGGTAAGTTTTGTTTAAGAAATAAAAAAAACTCCTACAATCCTTCAATTAAAACAGTTCTTGCTATTAATCTTGCAAGATAACCCTCTTCAAAGTTAGGAAATACCATGATATAGAGGCAACATTCATCTGATATCCACCTGAAGAAGAACTGTGACATGGGCTACAATAATATATCAAGAATCAGCTTTTACCAGTTCATTAAATGTTCAATGTCTTTGCTGTTCATTTTAGAAGCAGTGATTCAATATCTTGTTTCCAACTTTTATTTCAGTATCTATTCAGGATTTAAACTTGTTGCTCAAGCCTCCCTCAAAGTCAAGGTTATTAACTTCCTCAAACCTGTCTATTGTATACATATTAACAGCCTCTAAGGGCTTTACAAATTTTTATAAAATAATTTTAGCTGGCTGAGTTATAATTTCATCCATCCTAATGTCAGAGAATAAATATTTAAGAAACAATGCATCAATGTAAGATATGGAAGAACTTGTCCTACAGAGCACTCATTTTAATGCAACATCACACTCCATTTTGGAAGCACAGTTCCCACTGGGCTGAATTGCATCCATAAGTACCAAGAACTCCTGCAAAACAACTTGTGTCTAGTGCCAGGCTTCCAAAAAAGAACAACACTAACCACTTCTCAAGTCTGAGTTGTTTACATGGGAACTTTGTGACAGAGACAGGGATAGTATCCAGTTTATGAGAACAATATTCAATTTCCTTAGCCTTGATTTTCTTTTTTCATGCTTCTAAGGCTGGATGAATAACAGAATTTTCAGTTTGATGACTGAATTAGAAAAATAAGTAAATCGGGGGGAAGGAGAAATCATTTGGGGTCAAACTGAAACACACAAATAATTTTCATAGTCCCACTCTCTCCCAATATCACCAAATCTCTGGTTTAGACTCACTTGAAATTACTGGGGTTTTTATTACCTAACCCTTATATATTCCTGGTATGTTACCTTACAATAAGAATGCTTTACATATTCTAGAATTCTCACATTACTGAGGATAAAACTGTTTGCCAAAACAACTCAAATTTGAAATAGTCTTAGCTTTCTTAAACCTCCATTTTAAATAAATATGCTGCTAAACCAAAATTGTTGTCTTACACTAATGTGATCTCCTGATACTTCTACAGCAAAAGAAATTCCCAAAAGAAATTAAGTGGTCTCCTAACAGCCTTCTCCACTAAATCCCACAAATAGGTTAGTTGAGTTGAAGTAGTCATCACCTAGAAAGTCTAACATGAGATTATGTTGGGGGGAGCATGAGAATATTCTGGAGAAATTTTATTGGCTTGTGCTATCTGCCCTTCTGAGCACTTCAACCCAAACTCAGGCTATATTCTAAGATGAAGAAAGACACCTGTGCTGGCTAAACTGAAAAGCAAAATAGTTTTTTGTATGTCTTGAAATATGTTGACCTGAAAAGTCTGAATTAAAATTATGCTCACATCTCTAATCTTAGCAATTTTCTACTTCACAGGTACTTGAATTTCATCTACAATATGCTCCCAAAACTATTTGTACAACTACAGTATTAAGTCAAATACATATCTGGCTTGCTTTTCTTATCAAAGACTATAATCTTGGTTTTTGAAGTTACAAAGTGTACTGTTTGCAGAGAAGAAATGAACAAATTCACACCTTGTCATTATTTCTCATTTTTGCTGCAATTAGGCTGCTTTGTTTTCTGATAAATGTCCCTTCTCTTTTATATGTGCTGGTTTGGTACTCCTGAATAATCAGGAGGATTTTCCCAGGTCCACTTTATTTCTGTCACGACCCAATTAATGTAGGTTCTTTAACATTATAAACCCTTTAGAAAGTCACTTTGCACAATACAGGTCTTGCAGGGTGTATGTTTAATAAATGATTATTGCTGTCTATTTTTTTTAATCTCAAAATGTCCTTTCAATATTTTTCTGTGAGCTATAATTATTACACTTGTTTCTTCATTTTCTGTATGGCTTGCTTATGACACTTTATGGAGTGCTTTCAAAATTTAATTAGCCAAGGATTGAAAATATACATATATATATATTATTTGAAACAGAATCACAGGAAGTGTCATACTGGGTAAGACAGTAGTCTGCCAAAATTGGAACAGGAATATTCTGATGATGGCAAACAATCATAAATACAAGAAATGACACTTTTGCAAACAAAATGGAAATTATTATACAACATTTAGTGCAACACATGAGGTTTTTTTCTCCAACAAATACTTAAACAGTTGACCAACTGCTCCCAAAAAGCTTATTTTTTGTTAGAGACTGGTTTTTCTCCATGCACTAAAATAGGATTTCTCTTTTTCTGTGACCAAAACCACTCTCCCAGTGCAATCTGGTATGAGAAGTACCGTGCTCAGTCTTATATTAGAAGATAATAGCTAAAGGGTAGAAGTACAGTTTCAATGGCTATTTTGGGAGGCAAAGATGTGTCTCACCTAATAAGTGCAACAGATTCATTATATTGAAAGTAAATGCATCGAATTATCTATGAGAAGAAATTATTCATATTTATGTTAGTTGTATAATGAACCTGATTTTTCCATTTCTCAGTACACAAAGAAGTTTTGGTTGGAATATGTAGAAAGCTTGAAGTAATGAAGAAAATGCTGAAAATACTTTATAAATATTTATGTTTTTTCACAAGATGCCATCATCACTTCTACCTCTATTTTCACAAATATTCATAACTATAATGTATCTTTCTCTCAGAAATATTCTAGTGTTTATCTCTGACATGCACTGCTATGCCTACATACACAAAATTGTGGGAGCAAGGCCCCAGTGGGAACATCAAATAGTGAAAGTATAGAGTAAAACAGCATTCGCAAGCAATAATGGCAGCATGATCATTGAAAACACATCTCTGAGATGGTGATTGGGAGGACTGGTATTAGAAATCTGACACCAGCAAGAAAGCAGCAACAATGCCAAGGACTTTGTTCTAATTCAGAGCACACCTGCCCATTTCCTTACTGAGTATCTCACAAACTGGGCAGGGAGTGGCAGAAAGGCCTGCTGTAAACAGAAAATTTTGATCAAAATAGAGTGTCACTCAGGAAATTATTCTGGTAGTCTTGTAAAACAGAAAAGTTTCTTGGATGATTTGTGAAGAGATAAAAACTAAAAAGAAGAAATCATTTGTTCTGCTGACTTTTCTTCATTGTTTTGTGAATAAGATATTCTACAGGAGAAAAAGATCAGCTGTCTTTTCTGCACATTTGTCACTGATGCTATCTTATTCCACTGGCATGTGGACACTACAATACAATAGACCCTGACCACAGGATTCTGTTTGATTTTGAAGGAACAAGCTCTCAGTGCATATCAGAATCCAAGACCACCATTTCCATATGAAAAAGAGCAAGGCAGCACTGAGGATATATTTACACTCCCCACCCCTATTAATTCTCTTCTTTCCTGGCACAATGTTGGCAAAGACAACTACTACACTGAGAACATGCATGGAAATCCCATGAGGTTTAACAAGACCGAGTGCAAGGTGCTGTACCCGGGTTGGGGCAGCCTCTGATATCAACGTAGGCTTGGAATGAGCAGATGGAGAGCAGCCCTGCCCAGAAGGACTTGGGGATGCTGGTGGATGAGAGGCTGGACATGACCCAGCCATGAGCACTCAGCCAGAGAGCTAAATGAGTCCTGGAGCCCCGTGGGCAGCAGGGGAGGGAGGGGATTCTGCCCCTCTGCTCTGCTGAGAGCTCACCTGCAGTGCTGCATCCAGCTCTAGGGTCCCAGCACAGGAAGGACACGGCCCTGTTGAAGCAAGTCTAGAGGAGTTCACAGAGATACTTAGAGGGATAGAGCACCTCCGCTATGAGGGAAGGGTGAGAGAATTGGAATAGTGCAACCTGGAAAAGAGATTTCAGGCTGACCTAATTGCAACCTTTTAGTACATGGAGAGAGCTTACAAGAAAGCTGAAGAGGGACTATTTACAAGATCATATATTGACAGGACAAAAGGGAATGGATTTAAACTGGAAGTGGGAAGATTTGGATTAGATATTAGGAAGAAATTCTTTAATGTGAGGGAGGTAAGGCACTGGAACATGCTGCCCAGAGTAGCTGTGGATGTCCCATTGCTGTAAGCATTCAAGGCCATGCTGGATGGGAGTTTGAGCAACCTGGTCTAGAGGAAGGTGTCCCTGCCTTTGGCAGGTGAGTTGGAACTTGACAATCTTTAAGGTCCTTTCCAATCCAAACCATCCTATGATTCTAAGATTTCTATGTGAGTTTTTTCCTTCTGAATATGCCAGTATTTCACAGCTAACAATCTAGTAAATTCTTAAATGTTCCAGAAAAGAGGATACTTCCATAAAATCACAGATCCCTACCTGTATGCTTCCCAAGCTCTGCAAGAGTGTCCTGGTACATGCTCAACATCTGATCACAGTGAGCAATTACACTTTTGCGCATGTTGTCCCAGTGAGGAGCAAGTTCTCCCAGGTCTTTAAGTTCCTGATTCCTGTACCAAAAGAGAAGGCACTAATTAATTCATTAATCCATTAAGATTTATCCAACTTAATCTAAAACAAAAACAAAGTTTGCTACAAAACATCAGGAAGATTTCCAAATTGAAATAAAATCTGTTTTCAAAATGCTTTTTCAAAATGCTTGTCAGATCTACTTTTCATCTGTTTTACAAGTACACAATAAAGAATGTCAGTAGATTATGCAGTAATTTTTGTGTTCAAAACTCATCTGTATAAATGTAGCAACCTTCAAACTGAAATACTATTTCTTTCATGGAGGAAAGAAGGCTTCCAGCTCCAGAGAGCTGTGCACAGAGCAAGTAAATTTTTGTGAAGAAATATTAAACACTATTGGAAAGAATACAAAGTTGGCTTCTCCCTCAAAACTTTCAGTATAATTGTTTTGATTTAGTACAATTATACAGTACTCTTTGAATACTTTCATACACACTTAATAAACATATTTCTAGCAGTGTTTCTACAAAAGCCAGTTTAATCAACACACCAGCCCTCACCACATTTCTTCAGCCATCAAAACAAAACATGCACACACAAAAAACCCCAACACCAATCCCTTAAAATGTCATGTCCAGCCTTACAGTACTCATCAGGTCAAAACAGCAGTGCTATGGTAACCAAATATGTCACTGGAAATCCGAAAGGAAATCCAAAAGGAAATCCTTTAGTAAATTATCAGTTTTCCTGTACACTCTTGAGAGCTGATCTGAGTGAAATAGAGATCATCTGAATTTCCTGCACAAACAAGCTTAGTACCTTGGGTTTCTGTTTGGTTTTCCCTTGCAAAGGGAGTTTCTCTGGTATCTATCCTAAAGCCACTTTATGGAAGTTGCTTTTAAGGAAAATGAAAGATTTTGAGTCAGTCTTCAAACATCTGGAATTGTGCTGGAGAGAATGTTTGCAACACAACCAGTTTTCCTCATTTTCCTCAGTGCATCAAGAAGAGTGTTTCACTGCAATTCTTGGAAGCTCAAAAAAGGCTTCCAGAAGACAGCTCTTGCATACAGAAAAATTATGGAAGAAAAAGGAAAAAATAGGGGAGAAGGAATGGAAAGAAGAAGGAAAAGACCAGTGATCCTGCAGCACAGGAACATAGAGTTCACTTATGTAAGCAGCAGATCTGACAATTAGTCAAATAGTCTTATATTATTTCTTAAACAGAACAGCCACACACTGGTACAGTGATGTTTTCCCCATCATTATTAGCTTTGCAATACAGTGAACAGTGTTAGAATAAGCTCCATAGGTATTACAACTGCTCCTGGTGTAGGTGACAATCAAAACCAAACAGATTGCACTGGAAGCAGAATTAAAGTATTTCATTTATACATGTCCTTGAAAATATCAATATGGAAACAAAGATTACAACACATGAACTTGTTGAGAGTTTATGTTAATGATGTGATTACTTTTTTGCCATTTAATTACTCCTGAAGTTGAACCAATTCAACTTTCCTCCATCAATACAAACTGGCAATGTTGTAGCATAGGAACAACCTGCCATGAAAGGATAAACCAAACATTCTCAATGACCATTTTCCTTGCCATTTTTTAGCAGCTTCACATGAGGTGTCCCTTTAAATTAAAATCTTAGGGCTTCCTTCTCAGAAAAGTGTGTAAAATTTGTCAGGCCATGCAATTTTGTTTATGCGCAGTGATAATATTTTGACCCTTAATATTTATGGTGTCTGATTTAATAATTTTAGTAACAATGTTTGGACCTGGCTGGCTTCCAAAACTTTACTACTCCTGTATAGGAATACAGTATTCTATCCAAGAACTACATCCCTGCTTCTATCTAAGCTCATTACTGGAGCTGTTGGTCTCAAGCTGAAGTTAAAAAACATCAGGAATAGAAACCTTTTATTTCATACCAAAACATCCAGCCAAGCCCAAAAGCTTGTTTAACTGGCTGACTATGAGTTAATTCCACTGACACCGATAGCAATGGAAAGGGGAAACTCAAATCCCTCAATATTAATTTTAATAGGTTTTTCAAGAAATATCAAATCCTGCTCCCATTACTGGTGACAAGGCTGGTATTTGTTTCTTCTCAGAAACATGGAAAAATCACTGAAGTAAAAATTCAGCCTTCAATATGTCACAAAAAAAGACACATCAACAGTGCTTAAAGTAAGAGTACAGTGCTATAGCAATCTAGAGCACATGCAGCATGGAAACTTTAAAGACTACATTTTCTGAATTTATTTTCATTTTAAAATACAGCAAAATCAAAACCATTAGAAAATAGGATTATATGACAGACACTTCCTCAGAAAATAGCCTCCTTGCACACTTTATATATATATTTTTTTCTAATGGAATTTTAGAAGACAGAGGATTTAAATAGGATTTATGTCTTGTGTTCTTCTTACAATTTGTCACTGCTGTTGTTGACTTAATACAATTCTGAGTTATGGATGAAAAAAGAGTTGTCTTTTCTATATCTAAACTCCATCAACAATACTACATAGTACCAAGCTTTATTATTATTACATGAAAGGTCTTTTCCAAAAATAAACAGAGTGGAAAAAACATAATATTTTAGTCTTTGAGAGTTTATAGTTCATACTAATACTCACTATTTTAGAAATGTTAAGTGTATTTTAATACTTCTGTGATAACTTATTACATTTAATAACTTTAAAAACACACTTCAACCCATAATTGTGTCAAACAATAATTGTGCTATAAAAAAATATTAATCTTTATAATAGATATTGGTTCTACAGAGGGCAAATCAGTTACTGATCCAACTTTTCAATGTATCCATGGAACTTTGAATAGCTTGTGAAATGGACAGGAAGCTTAGAGCAAACTCTGTGTTGTTAGAATAGAGCTATTTCTCATCTTATCCCCCCACTCCAAACCTTCTTTCAAAGTCTTTTCCAGATAATTGCTCTCATCACTGTGACAGCTTGTGCTCTGCAACAACTTAAGCTCATCTTATAGAATGAAATCCAAACTTTGTCTAGAGCTGTTTGTCTTTGGCTTGCTGTTCAACTCCTCAAACTGCCTCCTGGAGAGTCTTTTCTGTCACTGCCCAATGGAAATTCCACCCAAGAACATATCTGAGCTTCCACTGTCTCCTGCCTTCATTAACCACATTTCTCGGTGGCCTTGGCAAAATCGTCAATTCATATCTAACCAGAATGTGGATGTAAACAGTATTTCCCACTCCTCATTCTTCACATTAAATATTAGCTAACTAGCTAATGTTTAAGTGTGTTTTAGGTACATGCTGGTTTTTACATGCATTCTTTCCTTTGGTAGACTAATTATGTTCCAAGAAGTCCATCATCAAGAAATGGCTGAGAACCCAAGGCTCAGGTGAGTATTTTATCTTTGATTTGCCAACTCGTGTTCTTTTATTTTTGAGAACACCTTAGGTGCATGATTATAGTTAACCACTTGAAGTACCTGAAAGAGGCATAATAAATTTCCTGTATTATTCATGCTGTTAATTTCTACTTAAACACCTCCTGCTTTGTGCCACGTACTCTACTGACAACAGTAACAGAAAAAGACTTGCTCATCACTTTAGATGCAACAGCTTAGAAGTCTGAAGGAAGAATATTCAGTGCTAAAATACAAGCCCCTGACTTCTGTAAGGAGCACTTTGAATGAGTGGTATGCATCATGCTGCAAAATTATTTGAAGGAAGTCCCAATACTTAAATCATGTTTCTAATGAACAGACACCATTGTGGACTGCACAGTGAAAACCTGTGGTCAGTCACAATAAACCAAAATAATACAAAACATCAGTTAGGTATTAGAGTGAACAAGAGGAGTAAAAAAGGGGACAATCCCTCAAAGAACTTTCTTGGGTGTGATTACTCTGACTCAGAAAAGGAAACAGCAGAAATAGCCGCTTCCATCATTAAGGACACAGCACAAATCCTGACAAATTGAAGGAAGAAGTTGAAAAGATCAGCGCAATTAAAAGAAGAGGAGATAATTAAGAGAATATATGATAAAAGCACATAAACCAAAAATGCTGTATGAAGACCAAGTAGCAATTTTTTATACACACAGCTTCAAAAAATCTAATGATGCGATTCCTAGTGCAGCAAACATGAAAAATTCAAAACCTAAAAAATGAAGTTATTTTGGCCTCCACCAAGCAAAATTAGCTTCTGAAATCTACTTTCAAAAAACATCAGAAGCGAAAAGCTCAGCAGGGCTCAAAACAAGATGAGACATTTCTGCAGATTATATTTTTAAAAATTCTATAATATTATAACAGCGTAAAAATTCTGAATATTTATCTAACAGGAGCTTTGGAGTAAATATACACCATAAGCTTTGGGATATGACTCAATCACTCATAAGTAAAGGAAATTTAGAAGTTTCTTTCTAAGGAAAGGCACAGGAATTATTTTTTTCTAACAACGTTCACTTTAAAATATATGGATAACCATGTCCTCTTTTTTTTTTCTTTTTTTTTTTCTTTTTCTTTTTTTTAAGGAAAGAAGCAGATAAAATTGCTCTCATTTTTCTTTGCTACAAGATATGCTTCTGTGATATATGGGTAATAAATTCCAGACAAACAATATAACATTCCCTCCAGAAATAAAATAATCAGAGTTTTTTCATGCTATTGTTTCCAAAACAGGAAAATAATTATTAAGGAGGAGTTAATCCTGTCTGGGGAAGCAAAAAAAAAAAAAAAAAAAAAAAAAAAAAAAAAAAAAAAAAAAAAAAACCAACATATTTCCTTCCTTTACAAGTGATTTTCTTTTAGAATCTCTTGAAAACAGTTACCATTTTTGTATCTTACAAAATTTCCAAAAATTATTTCAAGTTTTGGTAAGCCTGTCCTGATAGGCAACTCAAAACTACAATGTAAGGTGTGCTTACCTTTTGCATGCCCTTAACAGTTGTTTAGAAACAAACAAACAGGAAAAAAACAACAAAGCTAACAAAACAGAAAAAAAAATCCCACCAGAACCACATGAGCAAACTACCCACCCCCAAAAAGGCAACAAATACACTTAAAAATATTTTAAAGCCTATTTTCCTGTACATGTAAGGAGAACAAACTGGGGTTTGCAAAGCCATAATAAGATTTTATACTGTTCCTAAGAGCTGAAAATTTAAATTTTAAGTACCTTTTTAATTTCTATTCACCATCATCCCCTTTTTAGTATACAAAAGTGTAGATAATATATAAGCTAAATTGAACTCATTTCTCCCTTCCTGCCTTAGGATTGTTTCCCTTCCATTCCTGCCTTAAACTCTTTCCCAGCTAAACTCTGTCCCTTCCTTGGATTACTTTTATTACTTGGATTTATCTTTCAAAACCTCAACATCTTCAAAGAGCATGATCATTTGGGGTTAATTGTATGATTTGCATTTAATAGCAGAAGATAATTCTCCTGCATCAGACAATTGCAGGGTCTTGAATTCAGTAATACTTAGAATGATGTCTGTGGAATTTACACTTTTATCCTAAATTACATTTTAGTAACTAGCAGTAGTGTCCAGAATTGTTTTAGGGTTTTTTTGTTTGGTTATTTTTCAATTTTGATTGTTTCACCAGAATACAGGGGAATCAGCTTATGACAACATTGCTTCAGTTCCACAACATGAGCTAAACCATTTTACTTTCACAGTTTACATTTAAAACTATATTTCCTTCTTTCAGCTTGGAGTCATATGTGGGAAGATTAATCACATTATTAACTGAACAATTACTCAACCATTCAAACATTTTCTGGGTTTCTGTTTTCTTTTTTCCTCCAATTTATTAATCAGAATGCATCATTCCAAACACAGAGTGAGGATCTCTATGACACAAGCAACATAACGAAACTTCACAAAGCTTTGTCAGTCACCCTAATGCTTTAAGCAACAGGAAGTAACAAGATTGTTCACTTCAATTTTGTATTTTTTCACCATCTTGTGGTAGGCTCTAATTTGTTCAGTATGGACTTTTTTAGGGCAGGCTGTGTTTAAATATAACATCTGGGAATCTTAGCAGCCTTTGCTAACCAGTACTGAAAGATTTCTCTGGAGTCTTAAAACCTGTGTGTTTCTCACAGAAAAAGCCTTCTCTGAGAGGGCAGTCTCAATGTAAGCTAGTATTTTATAGGTTCAGCACTGCTGCATCCTTGGTAATGTTACGTAGAGGTAACTGTCACAAAAAAATCAGGAGATGTCACTCCATTCCAATATAGTACAACTTTAAACACCCAAAATCAAAGGAAAATCAAGAAAATTTTAATGATGTCAGCAGTGAAAGCCCCTCTTAGACTTTCACAGCAGCTATATCTTCCAAAATTGGTTGTGAACTGTGACATAAAGAGAAGAGAAAATTATGCAGTGTTCATTCATTACAATATTTTATCCTTTAGTTTATAAATTAACAGGGTTCAAAACTGATCTTGTCTGATGAGGACAATTGTCTAAACACTGTTTACAAAAGTCAAGCTACACCTATGTTCCTATACTTGTATTCCTTTATGGAGTAACTGATGGAGAGTAAGAAGAGAAAGGTTTCACATCCTTTTTGATGCATAATGAGATAAATACTGCATATGTATGTATTTGAGCTACGTATTACTAAGGGGTTTGGGAACTTTTTAAGTGTTGAAAACAAAGTATTTACAAGAAACAATGTTGTGAAAATCCTTAAGTGGACAAGCTTAGTAACAGTGCCTCTCTGAATGTGGTTGGTTCAAATATCTTCAAAAGTCATGGTAAGTTTACCCAAAATCACTTTTATTAAATGCTATCAGTTCTTATCAATAAAACACTTTGGCAATGCCACTGCTCAAAACCAAGTCAAGTAAATACCAATATCCAAATATCCAACAAAATAAAAGCCTACTGCCAACATGTGGAATGGATGACTTGGGGCTTCATTTCTTAGTAGAAGTTGTGTAATAAGAGGAAGTAGAAAAAATTGTATTTTTCAGACAGTCTTAGCATTGTCATTGTTCCAAAATGTTACATGAAAGAAATAAAATACAGACTGCAGAGATTTGGGTCAAAAAAAAGCCTAGTGTTGATGGGACAGGACAGTAATTTCTGATAGAGGAGAAAGCTTGCATGTGTGCTTTGTACTCCAGAGAGAGGGTTTAAGTTCAAAAATTTATATTTGAAATTTGCTTATGAGTTGTGAACACAAATGCCATGGGCCAAATTCAAGTATAGGTGGAATTTCTTTTCAGCCAAATCTCTTGCTGTGCTGATCCAGTTACACCAGTTGCATCTACAACTGCAAGCTTCAATTATATAGGTCAATCAACTTTCTGAAAAATTATTCTAAGCCAAGACTTTTTTATAATCATTAGGTTCAAAGCACCACTTCGCTAATCTTGCATGACACATGTAAAATATCTGGACCAGATTTGTATAAAGAAACAGTAAAAAAGGCAGAAAGGACTCACTGGAAAACCTCAAAGAGGAAACAGAAAATATTTTGTAATAAAACCCAGCAAAGTAGACTGTACAACCCTTACTAGAACAATAAAAATTACCATATAACTCCTACTAACATTTCTTCCAGGGAGGTTTGAAGGATAAAATCTTTAATTCATGCATTTCTTTAAAAACATTATTTCATGCTGAAACCCAAAGTTAAATACCCTTAGAGCTTACACATTTCAAAGCATCATGTCAGTAAATGAAAGAGTTTGGTTAACAATGAACACTGGAGTTTTATCAAGAGGTAAACAATCTTAAGAGCTGTGAGAAAAGGGAATTTAAACTACAATTTATAATGAATACTGAATACGATTAACATTTACTTGCATATTTTTATAGGTAATTGCTTCAGACCTGACTATATTGAAGCCACAATAAAAATAAAATTAAACAGGCTGAGTATGGTAAGAAGTGGTGTCTGAGACAAAATTATTTATTCTTTTTTACTGGGGGAAAAAGACACAGAGAGTACTTCAGAAGAGAACAGCCTGAAGATGGTGCAGTGTACGATTTGTGTGAGCTCAACACCTAGTACAGTAGCATTCTCCTCACACATTTTACTAGATTACAAGTGTAAGGACTCCACAAGAACACACATCTTCACAATTATTTTCAAAAGGAAAGCCCAGCAAAGCTGTAGTTCCGACCCACACACTTGTATGATGATAGATGACACAAATGCACCTATTCCCACCATCTGCTAGTATTCCACGCGTTGTTGCTCCTTTTGGTTAGTCTTATCTCCTCCCTCAGACTCTCTCTCTTTCACACCCACACTTTCAACTAGGCTTGAACAGCTCAACCACACTGGCAATCAGGAAAATCAGAAGCACTTATCTCAGTCTTTGTGCAGCTTTTACTTATGTTTCTTTCTCAAATCTTTTCTTTATTTTGGTGAGGAGAAAACCCCTCCGAGGTGATTTTTTACTATGAGTTTATCCAGAGAGGTGAATTCTGTAATATGAAATAACAACAAGGGCTATTACTTGCATTATGCCTTTGGAGAGAATAATGCAGTAGTAGTAAAAGTGGTTAAAGTAATCCTCTAAAATTTAAAAGGCATTTACCCATGGGGCAAATGAAAATATGGGAAGTGCATGAACTGCGAGAGTCAGCATAATCTATTTTTATTGCTTACTAGAAAAAAAACTTGCACATAAGTATTCTCAAACAAGATGAGGCTATAAATGCCTAAACATAGAACTAAATGAATAAAATAAAGTATTATAACAATTCATAGGATTTTTATAACCCATCATCACCATGCATAAGTATGTATCAGTCCACTAACTTTATTAAAATCAAGATTCTAGTCTCCACATGCTGTTCTATTGGCATAAAAACATCACACAGAAGCAACAGATGGGGTGAATAAAAAAAGAAAAAAAGCTCCATATTGCAGAACAAACAACCTCTGTAAACCACAACAGGAAGGAAATGCCTGAAAGTGCACAGGATGGCTTTGGGATGCAACATTAGGTCGCAGCATTACTCTTAGACATGAGACTAGATGCTCATCTATGTGTGAAGAAACTTTCATGAGGAAGGAGGCAGTATCTTCTACATCATCCAATATTACTGGAAAGAGAAGGCATTGTCTTCAGGGTAGCCCTGGACTACCTAAAATAAATGGGTTTCCCAAATTTTTATTAGCACAGCTTACAGGGATTCAAGGACAGGCTGCCATTTTCACCACTGCAATGGGAAATTGGATGCACAAAGGATTTTGGGACACCCATCTTTCTTATTCTCCTTTTTCTCCAGGCCATACACATTGTAATGATTCTCAGACATCTCTCCCGGTTACAAAGCGAAACATGAACTAAGGTTTCAAACAAACAGTACTTTGGTATCCTTTTCTTATGCCAACTAATTTAGATTAGCTATAGGAATGCCATTTTTATCCCCATATCTCCTTTTTTCACTACAAACTCGTCATTTTCCATTGCATAACATTTGTCTGTGTTATTTACTCTACCCAGACACATAGCCAAACACACCACAATGTTGTCCACACCCCTGTCATTTGCTGATTCTTCATAGGAAGTTAGCGTTCCAGAATATTTATACTGTTAACCAAATTTTGGTATTCACAGATTTAAAGTCATGACCACACTTTAGTGCAGCTCATTGCTCAGAACTTATGAGGTCACCAAAGTCCTAAAAATTCTGAGCAGTCAATTCTGTTTTTCAGTTACGACTGTAAATTCTTAGCAGACAGAAAGCGCCCATATCGTAATTCAAATTAGTATTTTTTAGATCTTAATTTGCATGATTCCAAGTCAGAAAAATTAAATTTAGTACTTACTATTGCTGCTGCTTCTTCCTTACCTTCTCATATCCTCCTTTATGTGCAGATTTATTAGTTCTTTAGGAACATGAAAAGAGAGGGTAGTCTCAGCCATCTGTTCCCGGATCCGCATCCACTTGTTGTCAGAAGTAGGAAATCTATATAACTTACAGACTGGGTTTCTCAACACTGAAAGGGGAAAAAAATAATATCATTGCTTTACTGTGATTATATGACTCTGAAAATTTATTACAATAACTTGCAAAAATTAATATATTATTTTCACACTTGTTTAGAAACATTAAAATTCTACTAAAACCATTTAATTTCTGTTTCATTTTTATACCAGTGTGTGGAGGACAAAGTATTACTAGTACATCAATAAATCACTTTTTACCAGCAGAGTAAGTTACTTTTGAATTTAGGTCTTCGAAGTAGTGAGAATATCTTTTCTTACATTTTAGCTGAAGTTGGAAAAACCAGAATGGACAAATGAACAGTGAACTCAGTACAGTCACCATTGCTTACCACCTGCTAGAACCACCCACAAACCCAATAAATTGCACAGGACTCAGAGTTCAGCTGCATCTTCCCCTTGACATTCACACACAAATCATTAACACAAATAGAAGGTGCACTCCTACATTAAAGGAAACTTGGCCTTTGACCATATTAGAGTTACCTTGATTGTACAGACAGGTCAAGACACTGTCACTACGTAGAAATAAATAAAGCATCCCTGTCAATATGTTACACACACTGTTTTCTGATCACTATTGGAACATGACATAAGAAAATCACATTTCTTGGTATTTTGGAAGATTATGCTTAAAATCCATCATGTTTTTTATTTTACAGTTTTCACATGTTGGCTACATTTCCATTCAGGTCTCACAATGAAGCTGTATAATAAAGGTGGGAAATTTCTACTCTCTCCTTTCCATCTTTTTTTTTTTTTTTTTCCTGCTCTTTTTTTCCAGAAAGAAAAAATAGGGAAAAAGCTGAGAAAGAAAAAGTTCTGTTTGACTACTTTGATAAGGTTACTTGGAGACAAACGATTGTCATTTAACACACATGTCCACAGCATCCTAACTCAGAATAACTTTGGACAGCCATCTAAATCCTCCACTAGTACCTTTCTGTCAGCCTCCTGGAAAAAGCTGCCTTCCAGCAGCCTCCCATTGATGTGCTGCTGAGTGGTTTATAATTCAGAGGAATGCCTTCCCCATGTGTGCTGGGGGGAAACTGCTGCTGTCAAAATGACAGCTACTAATACACATTTCAATTCACAACTCCCCAACACCATTAATGTTTATGTAGGCTGATTTATAGAGAATGAAAAAAAAGAAAGGTACACAAACTGTCTTGTCTATCTAAGCAATCAGGTTTTTTTAACAGAAATCCTTTAGGAAAGGCCTAGAAGAAGACCAGAGATTTAAATATACTGATAATAAACCCATTGCTGGCAACTCAAAGAAAGGGGAAAGGTTTAAGTGGTTGCACTACTACTCCGTATTCCCATCACTCTGCTGAGATATCATTCATCATTAGTCTTTGATGGAAAACTGAAAGCCTTTTTAGAGTCATTTTGCCTTTAGTTATTAGTCATTTTACTATCAAAAACTAAAATTTTGACTTAGTGTTACGAAATAAGCCAAAGAGATGCTTGAGATCCCTGACATATGAAAACTGGAAATTTTTTTTTACTATTAATACCTAAAATATCTCAATGTTTAAACATTTTTCCACACACTCTTAAGAGTTTAAAGATCCTCACCATGCAGATTTCACTACAGAAAACAGCTTGTGCCTATGATCAAATTTCACCAAGCATTTAGGCTTTATTACATCACTTGGTTAAAATATGTGGCAATGCATATTTCCTATTTTCTTTCTCCTTTGCTGTCGTTCTTGTGATCAATGAAATCAATCTCGTTGATAATACTAACAGTTTCTGTCAATTCACAGAACTGATATATGGCACCAATCATCTCCCATTAACAAGGCAGGTGTTGGAGTGCATAAAATAGAGGCCTCTCTGAGTCCCTCAGAGAGAGGAAAGAATGTAGGGACTGAATTAAAGCCTTTAGAGAAATTAAAATATATTAAGCCACACAGTAGAAGTGTAAGTTTTAATTTTAAGTAAATAAGAATATACTTTAAGTGCCTTAAGAGAGTAAGAAGCCCTAAAGCCTAGTTTAAAGTTCAGTAACTTAGCTCTAAACACAATGAAAATATAGCAGAACATTGTTTGCATTCCTAGATAATAGAAATAGAACCATTTACATGCATAGATAGAACTATATGTGTAAGGACTGACACTACTTTTGTACTAAGCTTTGACTGGTGTAAGAAAAATTATTTAGAATTGTGTTTTTAGCTGATTAGAGGATTTATGAATAAAATCCTCTGTACTGAAGTGAGAGAAAGGAGAAGAAGAAGGAGGAGAAGAAGAAGAAAAAGAAAGAAAAAGAAGAAAGAGAAGAAGAAGCAAAAGAAAGAGAAGAAGAAGGAGAAGAGAAGAGGAAGAAAAAGAAGAAAAAAGCTGCTGTTGTTTGATTTGGTTTTTTCTATTGTGTCCCCTGATCAGTAGGGAGCAGGCTGGTACATATTACCAGGACATTTTAAATGATGATGCCCGATACACAAAAGACTCTTTTATTTATTTTATTTTTTAAAATCTAGTTCCTAAGGAATTTATCAAAGAATTTTTTTGCAAGAACAGCCCTTAAATTCACACTCAGAATCTATTACACTGAAAAATACACATTAATCTGTGAGACCCTAATGCAAATATGTAGCTGAAAAATCTCTTTCCTCCCATCTGCGCCCTGTCACCACCACCATCACAAAGAAAAAAAAACAAACCCCAGAAACCTCATCAGGACTGCAGCAAGGGACAAAGAACACTGAAAATATGGATCCAAAGTTGTGACTTTTTTGTTGCTAGAATTATTAAACTCCTCTCCAGGTACTAGCTGAATTTTCAGGTCTTAGATTCAGATCTGAATTTTCAAATGGGGATAATCTCAAGTGTGTTGAACATTTTTTAAAATGGTCAAATCATATCTCCATGGGTTTAGGAAGAAAATTTCATTTACAAACTCAGAAAAAAAGCCTGGTAATTTTTCCCAAAGAATCCAAATAATTCTAAAGCTTAAGATTGTCAATGAAAGCCGCATAGTACTTGATGTTTTTGTTATAATCAGAACTACTGAAGGTATACGATTGCATAAAAATCTCAGAAGTATCTTCCTTTCCAATTCAAATAATAATCAATTTCTAACTATAACAAACTGTCTAAAATAGAATTCTAGAAGGTATGTAAAAGTGCCCAAACAATAAGAATGGCAAGACTAGTACTGTGTGTTATAACAAGTAGTTACTAAAGTGAGTAGAAGTTTCATAAACATAATCCTTTCTGTATTTCAACAATGATCATGAGAGGCATTTAAAAAGCCAAAATCCACATGAACTGCAGTGGTTAAAAAGGTAAGCCTATTTTAAAAGCTTTTCTCTATAGCGTCAAGCCTGAAAGCCAATGCTACATATTTTCCCATCCATATTTTTGGACATTCTCTTTTTAAAATATGAAGACCACTGTGCTTTTTATTCCATGCAATATCCTTCACATTGCTTCCCCTGAAAGTACAATAAAAATAATAAAAGATTGAACACTTGGGGTTTATTTTCATTCCCTATTGAACATAGATCAAAGCATATCTCTGCCACTTATTAATTTACTAACAGTCTTTCTATTTATACCTTTCTTTGTAGCATAGGTATATGATGTGCATTACCTCAGGAATAATAATTACAGCTTTCTTAATTTTGCTTAATTTCAATTACTTTCATCCTCTTTTTTATTTAGAATGCAATTTGTTTACATGAAAACAACTGGCAAACTTTCCAGAATTATAAATAAATAACTGAATTTTGAGACATAAATTTGATCTCTTGAGGTATAGGTGGAACAGTGATAAGGCTCTAAAATACACTACTCACACACTCACTCAATAAGCATCTAATAACTCTCTGCAGGGCTGCGAGTTCCCTATCCTAATATTTAAATTTCAGAAGAATGCCAGTGTGATTCTATGCCTACAAGGCTCAAGGATTCACAGAGGGGTATTTTTTCCAGTTTCATAATTTTGAAGGCCTGATAAACAACAACAGAAAGTACCAGAAAGCTTTACAACAGTATACACATGTACTAAATATGTATGTATGTATATGGAATATATACTGTTCTGGGGGTAGTTCTGCATGAACACAGCAGACAGAGCAGCGCAGGCACTGCTGATGCCATCAGGTTTCCTGACACTCCTGCACAGGTACCCATATGAGAAATCCAGTCTGTCTCCAGGCAACACAGAGAGCCTTAATCCACAGGAAGCCCAGTCAGGGAGGCATGCTGGGCAAGAAGTCTGATGGGTTGGGGAAAGAGGCTGACAGTAGGAAAGGAAAAAGCCTGGAACCAGTGCCTGGTGTCAGCAGGAAAGTGGAGGCGATGCTGGATGAGAAAAGAGAGTCACAAGTACAGGAAACAGACTGAAGGGTAATTATTTATCAGAACAAACTTCCTGAGAGTGCAAACTCTTTCCAATATCCTGCATGCTGTCATTTCTTGCATATGTACCTGCAGTTCTGCTCTTTCCCCTAGATTCTTTAAATAAACCCCTGAAAACCCCAAAGGGGGAAAAAAAAAAAGCCCTCCACAGTACGTTTGATTTTATAAACTCTAGTAGTGTTGGGTTTGGTTTTATATTGTGCTCTTATATGACAATAATTAATGTGAAAACACTGTCTAGATACACTATAGAATCATGTGCAAATATTCTTGACAAATTGATCTAGACTTCAATATTCCTAAAACTGACATCTACCTTGGAAGTTCCAACAAAATACATTCACAACCTACAGCATTTTCCCACACAAAAGAAGTCAACAAAAAAACCTCAATCAAACCCACACAATGGAGGCAACAAATAGAAGAAATCAGTCAAGAATCAGTATTTTTATCTGAACAGAAATTTCTTTTCTTCAAAGAAACAGAATCAGAATCAAAAAACTGCACTGAGTTAGACCAAATCCTTCAAATGGCTCTCTATCTTGTCTCCAAGAAAAGACATAAATAGATACCTAGAGATGCAAGATACCCTCCCTGCCTCCAGCTATTTCCAGTTCAGGAATTTCAGGAGCCAGATGTAGTTCCTGTACATTCACTAATCCTAATTAAGATTGTTCTCACTTTGAATTGATGAAAATAAATGGTAGTTCCATGGAGAAACTTTTTCTGTTTCTGATCTAGTCTTGACAACTCACAGGAAGAAAAAAAAAGCATTCATGCATATACAGAAGAACTTAATTTCTGGAGGTTTTCAGTGTTTCCTTCAGACTGCAAAGCTGATTCAATAAGTCTCCCCTATCAGAGAAGTCACATGAAAAAGTTTCAGTAAAGGTTTTAAAAGGCTGTAAAATTTCAGTAACATTCCTCCTCAACTGTATGCAGCAAACACAGAATTCTTGACAGCACTGTGGTTTCAGATGTGGTTTTATTTGTGACATTGTTACTGCAGAGTAATGGAGATTCATAAACTTGGGCTAATAAAAGTTTTATGGTGCAGGATATCAGCATGTAATATTTCTCAGCATAATGAAAGAGAAATAGATCTAGTTTAACACCATGCACTCAAGCTCAGAGTTCACCTAGAATTGAGAATGCCTTGCCAACAGCTCCCTTCATTCTAGGACAGATTGTTTCCAGATCAAACTAAAACTGACACTTCATCAGCTACGAGAGAGATTGATTGTCCTGCGTATTGACTTACAAATAATGCACAATTATTTAACAGAACGCCATGCAATGACATGACACAAAATTACAATGTTAATTCCATGTCCATGGAAGTCACTGACAGTCTTGAAAATCATTGAAAATCAAACAGTAAAGATGCAGGAGATGGATATTTCAGTACTGCTTCCGAAAGCATAATTGACACACGTTTCTTCAAATTTATCAGTAAAACGATAATGTCAAATTCATATAAAACACTAAAATATTGAATTTAAACATCTGTGCAGCATTTGAAGACACATTTATGAGCTCTACCACAAATCTGTGTGATTTTTTCAGGATCTGACATAGCATTGCAAGAGTCATCTCTTACAGATGTTGGAATTCTTACCCGCGTTTAAGGAAGGCAGGTTGTCTTTCCCACCTATGCCTTCAGTGGCTGTACACTCACGAACCAATGCACACTGCAAAAGAAATACAACCAAAAACGTGACACATTCAGGGGTCTGAAATAATTTCATGGCAGTTTATAGAAGGTAGGCTGAAAACCATCACTGATAATAATATAAACTTCCCAAGTCTTAATTATAATCTACATGTTTATCTTTATATTTCTGTTCCAAGATACTGTAACACAATCAGAATTATAGCCAAGATAATTACAAAATTTGATCAGCTGTTCCATAATAAACCAGAAATGTTTCCTACCAGTATAATGGCAGATATGTTGAGAGATATTAATAGTTTAGCTCAATAAGTAAGTTTTATTGTAAGAATAAGGCACTTTGGTTTAAAGCAATTTTTGACAAGTTTTGTGCTTTCAAAAGGTTTCTTTAGGCAAATCAGTTTTCACATGCACAGTGCAAGAAAACACTTCATTAATTTTTAAACAAGGGAAAAGTAGGAAGCACAAAAAAGTCTTTAAAATGTGCTCACATTTTGTGATTGAAGTAATTTGTTATACAAGTGAACCAGAATATTGCTTTGATAAGATTAGTGCATGAAAGTATAAAAAGTTTATGGAGAAATCAATCAGTGTACACCTATGTTAAATGTAGTGTGATGTGTATTTTTAATGCTCCTCCTACTCCCAGCCAGAAAACAAATGGGAGTCTCTAAAGTGATAGGGAGCTCTGTTCCCAGGGCTTCCCCAGTTCCTAGAAGCTCAGAACTTAAGGCACAGAGCAACATATGATGTACTCTCTACCAGGTGATATCTGAAAATGAATTTAACTATCACCTTCCTCTTCTATGAGAAATTCCTGTACACAGAAGTGAGCAAACACAGTGCAAAACTTATTTATATTAATTCAATAACTCGACATTCTCACAATTGAATCCTCACTATCAACATATAAACCAAGACTGTGCTGCAACTGATTTGTACAAACCAGGGACTACTTTAATGACCACAGGAAATACATTAGTCATGAGTCTGGTCTCTCTTTACAAGAAGAACCCCCTAGAAAGATGCTATTAAAGCCTTCTGTCTCCCCCAGGCCAGACAACAGCTCATTAATTACATCTCAAATAATTGCAAGGAGTCTCATTTCACATTTTAGAGTGGAAGAAAAGCAAAATAAAAGAGAAGGCTGAACAAAACAGCTCATGTTGCCTATATTGTGCAAGTTTTACAGTCCAAAATCAGAGATTTCACAGCATTTGTTGGCTCTTTGGAACTGGTCCCACTCATCTACTGCTTTTAAAAGGCACTGAAGTCCTTTGAGATAAGTGGTGAAAAAAAGTATAAAATCTACCCTCAGAATTTGGCCCAAAAGCAGACTGGTTTGGCTAAGCAGAAAAGATATTGAAAATAATGTCCTTTTCTCAAAAAATAGTTTTATATATTACTTCCAAACAAAAAAAATGTTGCATTCCCTGTAGCAATATTTCCTTTTTTTTTTTAATGAAGAACAGAATACATCATAGTGTTAAGCAGCAAGCCATCATATTAGGGCTGCAAAAATTGTGTGCTCCTATGAAATGCAGATGAACCTGCTCCTCTGCAAGGGAATTCACCTCTTCTTTGGTTTGCTTGTCTGCCATTCTTCCCAGCTTTTCAGTATTGTAGGCACAGATTGCACATAAAAATCAACATGAACAGGACTTCAGGGGCAGAAGGCAGAACAGCTATCCAAGGAAAAAAGAAGCTGTACTTATGGCATCTCTCTGGACAGTTTTTTGATCAGAAGTGATCAAATACATTCAGTTAAGATGAAAATAAGCTATTTTTTTTTCTTAAAGAAGGAATGGGGACAGGAAACTCAGGTTAGACTATTACTCTGAACATTTTTCTGAGTTGTTTTTTTTCTTTTAGTTGAGGGAGATAAGTGTACATAGTGCTTACGCCAAAATATTAAGTCCTTAAGCCAATTTGATAATTAGTATTTTAGACATCTGGTACAACTGATCATTCTAATTAACTTTGTGCAATAAAGTGAGTTTCTACCTTTTGATCCTGGGTATCTGCTGTGATGTGGTCTGTTTCCCCCTCTTCTAGCTCTCCCATCTTCACAAGATTGACTTCAATGGTACCAACTGTCTTTCCACCATCAGATGTTCTGGAAAAAAAAAAACAAGCCATGACACTGGGTCACTTACAGCATCAAATTTTTTCAATTAAAATATTGTCAAAAAAATAAGATAAATAACAAAATAGAGTCCCCTCTCCATTCTGTAAAGCTGCAGTCACCTGTATTGAATTGGTTATTTACCATCACAAACCAAATGTTAACAATGAGGCAACTTCTTCAGGGCAATGAAAATTTTCGTCACAAAACTTAGGACAGGTAAGTTCTATAAATGGTGCATAAATCCATGAATACTGCCAAATTTCATTGTAGACCTTATCCTGTCTGTTGACCATTGGATAAAGGGCTGTAATACTGCAACAATATCCCACTTAGGATCTGAAATCCCTGCAGAGTACATGGCTTTGTTTCCTAAAATCTGCAAAGCAAGGACATACTCAATGTATTAACAAAGCCCAAAATGCAAAACCAAAACAACAAAACTAATCTGAATATCACTTTTCCCTTTGTAATCCCTCCACAGAGTAATTATTCAGAATCCATCCCATTTCTTGAACTATATGGGAATAGTAGTACAGTCCCAGGTGAATTTCTTTATTATCATCTCCACAAATACTTTAATTCCAATTAATCAAACCCAAATAACAATTCAGATGTACATCACCAAGGAAAGACTATCATTGACTACCTTTTGGAAGAGACAAGGGTTTAAACTCCAGAAAGATACCAAATGTTTTTTCAGCTTTCACTGGCAGCATAGCACCAAGGTAAATGGCACAATCTATCTCCCCTGGCTTATTCTGAACAGCTGGATTTTTTAAAAGGAAGGAAAGAAGAGTAACAGACCATTTCATAATAATGAGGAAAGGGTAATAAAAGGCACCAAGCAAAAATAGGCAAAAGGAAGTGACGAGAGTAAGTTCAGCAGAATTACAAAAACACAGCAAGGAAAGAGAATCAAAACAAATGTGTTTGGGGAAATACTGTGTATTACCTGAGCAGTGAAAATGAAGAGTGATGAATAAGGAAAAAAGAATACATAGAAAAGTTCAATGTCATAAAGTAATGAAATCACAGATTTATTGAATATGCTGAGTTGGAAGGGACCCATTAGAATCACCAAGTCCAACTCCTATGGTAAAATCTAAAAAAATAGTTACCCCAAGCTTCCAAATTAAATAACTATTTTGGTTGCAAACCATTAGGCTTTAATATGCACTCACTAGAACACACTCATCTTGCAACTATACAAATCTGGTCTTCTACAAAACATTGCAAAATAATCATAATTCTTCATATTTTGCATGTGTAAAACTTCATTTGCTCTAAGCCAAGTTAATTACTGACAATAAAGAAACAATTAAAAATTAACCAGTTCCAGATAGTTTTGAAATTGAAGAAGTCTATATTATTTAATAAAGCATCCAGAATTAATAAGTGTTCAGTGTCCAAATGGTGCTTATGAGCAGGAATACATAACAATTTTGAAACGCATGAGAACAATTTAGGGGCTTTCTGAATGAAGAACTTCCCCCTGACTTACAGCAAGTTGTGGTTTGACTTCACTTCTTTTCTCCTTCTTACGTCAAACTGGCATCCAAACTAGGCTCTGTCAACAAATGGACTACAGCATTCCCAAGCAGAAAGGGAATACATCAGATGTCAGCACATCACATATATCTTTACAATCTAAAGTGTGTGGCTAGAAGACTGAAAATTTTTCAACAGCTTAAGGTGTTCTGATCAAAGTGTCAAGTGAATAAACTGATCTAAGTCAACAAGGCCTGTTGATCCAGTAAAATAAAATGGAAATGCTAGCTACACTTTCCCAGTCCTTGTCTATTTCTTTTTTAGAATGCTAAATATTCCCCTTGCTACTGTTATTAAAAGCTTGGCCCCAGTATGACAGTGAGTACTCCATTGCTTGCCTGCATGAGGAGCAATATGTATTTTGTATGTGTTTAAAAACTGACTGATCAAATTTTACATTTTATTTTTTTTTATTTATGCATTTTATTTTTTTTATGCCTGATCTACTTTCACTTCTACATATTTATTTTTTTAAAAATTATTTTCTTTTCAAAAACACTCCTGTTCTGGTCTAATACACATGTAATATTACAATCTGGAACATGCATTACCTTGCAAGAGAAGGTAATGCAAAAAAATAAAATTAAACAGTGGGACTTGTTGCATTGTAGTTGAGCTTCTTTCTCCAGTTCTTCTCTTCCCAGACAGAAATATGAAGACATAATTTAACAAAAAAAGCCAACAACAAGACCAACAAATCCCCAAACCAAAGTTTCTTTTGAATGCTACAGGCATAGAAATCAACAAAGAGTTCTATAAATGCCCAGGGCAAAACTGCTGTGAGCAGTGTCAGACTCTGAGATTTTAAAACACCAGCAGTGCGTGACAGTCTTCAAGTAGCCACGTCACACATTTCAAACTTTCCAGCAATATCATGAGAGTAACATTTCACTTCAAAAAAAATTTAAAAAGAAAAACAGAAGTGATGCAGAGGAGAAAATTAAAAAAGCTTAGTGACCATACTTTAATAGGATCAAAAACTGTACAATTTTACCTTGAATTAACAGTATTGAGTTCACACACACACGCATCTATGTACACAATTCATGTCCTTTATCTGCAGAAATGTGAAGAGAATCTCACATACACACTGTTCAACAGAGCATCAGAGAAATAATTAATTTGTTTTAGCATACTTCATAATGCATTAGGATGAAATCAGCTTATTTGCTGTAGTTTAATAAAGCTGAGAAGGACACTGAGCACCCACATGGTGCAGTGAGCCTGGTCTCTGCATCAAATTGCTCCCAGTCATGAGAGAGGAGACACTATATCCCCACAGAACAAAGGACTGCACCTTGACAACCTGCATAGGGCGAGTTGGGATGGGGAATACTGCATAAAGAATAAAATCAGTGTCAACGTTAAGAAACCCGTACATGGCACAAAAATCCATCTGGCTTATGCAGCTGGAAAATTGCTGATATTTTTTAGCACCCTTGGACAGGGAGCAGCAGTCATCTGATACCTGATGACAGAGCACCTGCATTTGAAATAGATTTCTCTACCATGCCTTGTCCTTAAGGATGCCCAGGTATTAGTATTAGTTCCCTCAAATGTGAGGGAAGGAGATAGCCAGTAACACCATGAGCAGCAGGAATTTGTGCCCACCTTATTACTTCTGGCCATAAAATGTTGACCAAGGCATTCAGAGAGGAAGAAGGTAACAAGCTAGTGATGGAAAAGTAAGTGAGCTAGATGGACTGAGAACAGCAGTCTTCTGCCTCCAATGTTGATCTCATCAAGTCTCATGCTGAACATGCAAATTTAGGCCTGTTAATTGGCTCCCATGGCCTTATACCTTTCTTCCAAAAAAGAAAAAAAAAAAAAAAAAAAAAAGAAAGAGGGAAAATATTCAATAATAGAAGGAAAAAAAGGAAGCAGACTTCATGTTTTCACAGCAAAGTACTGACTCACAAACTGCCTGAGTCTAGCCGGCAGCCCCTTTCTCCAGTGCATAATTCACTATAAATGCAATTAGCACAGGCTAACCTACAGAATGTCATAAAATTAATTTCTCTACCAGTATAATATATTTTGATATATCCAAGCACGAAAGTATTGTACTTACACAAAAATGTTTATCTGTGAATTCACAGTGAAGCCTATTACAATAATAAGTACTGGTTTTAAACAAGTCCACTGTAAATAACATTCTGCTGCATTCTAAGGTAAATAAACAAAGTTTTGCAATGCTCAGTTCCTTCTGTTTTCATTATTTCAATGCACAGTTGATTAGGTTTCATGTCAGAACAAGTTTCACCTAAACTGTATTGGAGATTTGCCTGACTTATAAAGTCAAGCTGTTGTTCACCAGCTTCCTGAGGTGGATGACACAACACGAAGCAGCCAAGAAACAATTTCAGGAGGGAAACAAAGTACAATTAGTTGTTGACAGATATTTATTGAATTTTAATAGGGAAAATCAGCTAAATATTTTATAGTCATCATTTGGTGGGGAAGTTATGCTAAGTACATAAATGACTGCAAAAATTACTGTGCTGCTTTCCAATTCTCTCTAGTTAGTTAAACTTTGTGAATATTCCTACTACCAAAGTGAACTTACATGTTTTCTGGTCCAGTGAACTACAAGCTGTTAGGAGGGAGGGAAATTAAGAGGACTTTCTTTCCAAAAATAGCTAGGTTTGTCTTCTTCCTTTAAAGAAAGTTCAGTCCGGTCCGAGATCAATGAAAAAATGGCAACTAAAATTAGACAGCTAGACAAATAGATACTGTCCAAGAGCTTAAGCACTGACACATGCTTAAAGAAGTCTGTACAGTACATGACTGACAGACATGCAGAGGCACAACCTCCCAGATAATCTGTATAATTCATGCACTCCAGCCTGGCTCCTGTTTGTTTAGCTCCACTGCTACAGAGTTCCTGCTCACAGAAGCCAAAGGATCTGAGTTCTATTCTCACCACCGCAGTTTCACACTGAAGTGTCCTACTCACACTTTTGTCAGTCTTGTCAGTCTCTTAAGAGAGGCATGTCAGACAGATGCACCTTATTTTTGCAGAGGACACAAGAGATCAATATTATCTTTTTTCTTTGCTGCTTCTTGTATGTGACTAAGTGGAAATCATACCAAAATTGCCCAAGATAAAGAGGGCCTTCTTGGAAACAGGCAAACTACCACCACAGGGATAGGGGCTAATGGAATCAGCCTGATTGCTAGCTCTTTGCAAAAAGCCATAGAGCTCAACTAAGAAAAAAGGAAACAAAACCCCAAAGTATTATGCTGTCCTTTACAGAAAGGCATAGTAAAAGATCCTCTAAACTGAACTTAAACCAACTAAAAACCAAAATCAGCTTTTATTACTAAATTAGCAGCCAGTATACCTTTCATTTAGAAAGAAAAAAATATGCAGGATTTTATTTTTTTAATTGGACACACTATATCATATTGTTAAATCTTAAGAAATATTCTTCAACTGAAAAATACTTTTGTTTCATTCAACAGCACATTTTATGCAATCCATCATCACAACTAGAAGCAGGTGACATTGCATTATCATTGCAAAATGAAACATGCAAGTCTATAGAAAGCATCTCTCTTTTTATAAATTCCATATTGGAAACTGCAAGCCCAAACCTGTAGTAACTAAATTCCTCTGGCAACATCTGTTGTGTACACTGAAGTAATTCTACAAATCGACCTTTTCGTGTTTTGATGATTGGCTACATGTGCACAGAGATACCAGAAACACTCAGCTGCTAGTTTAGGGCACTTTTATGGAGAAGAAAGGACAATCAAAATAAAACCTTCTTTTGCAGAAGAAGGTTTTGTAACTTGTGTGCCTAATCACTATTAGGGTACAATGGTAGGAAAATGGGAAAGTAGAGCACAGTATGTCAACAGTAAGAATTTGTAGACACATGCCAGCTCTCCACAAAATAACAGAAAAATCTTCCTTTGAAAACACTTTTATATTGATAAATTGTATATCAGACAATGGAAAGACATATTAACTAAAAAAAAAAAAAGGAAAACAAAAAGAAAATTCAGTTAAAAATTAATCAGATTCTACAATTACACCAATCTTTATAGGCACACCACAGAGCTATTTCCGGGTCCTTAAATTCCTACTTTAAATCCAGCAAAGAAATATCTCAATTACAGGCACTCCCTGATAAATTCCCCTCCAAAGAATATCAACAAGAATTAAATAGAATTTCAAGCTCTGACAAGTCCCTTGGTATATCCTCTATACTCCTGAGAGGTACTAACACCTCAGGGTAATTAGAGGAAAGCAAGCTTAAATTAGTAGACTGCTCTGGTTAAATTGCCGTTGAAGAAATGTGGATAATTTCTACTGACTTGCTGCTGCTGAATAGTCATAATCAGAAAAAAAAACCCACTTTTGAAAGGTTAGGGGTTTTTTTCTTAAAAAAAAATCCAACTGACTAAACCCTACCATTTAATGTTTCTGCAAATAAATGTAATTGGTATATTTAATTGGTATATTGGTCTTCTAGTGTTAGCTGGAAAAAGAAGACAACCAAGACTAAAAATATTAATTAAAAGAAAATCTTTCATCTATTTCTTATGAGTTTTCCATCTTAACTTCTTGATTACAAATTGGATGGCTGAGATACAAATATTTACTCTGAAACTTCCTGAAGCTTTCCATTCTGTCAATTACTGTGCCACCTGTTGGCAGCAATCTTTCAGATCAAATTTACAATTTGTCAGTTGGGGAAGCAAAGTTTATCCCAAAGAGCTAAAGACAACTTGAATTTCTGTAAGAATAGATTCTCACAATCACTAAGCTGGAATTAATTTACCTAGCCATCGATTCCCATAGGGAACAGTCAGTTCACACTTTATCTAATCGGATTTTTTTTTTTTTTTGTTAGACAAAGTTATATTCTTGTTAGGTGTGGCATTTTCTGTTTCGGAGAAATAAAATCAAAGTATTTTGTTAACTTTGCCCTGTAAACTACACACTCATATACAACTGATCTTGTTGAAATAGGAAGGCAGGTGCCAAAAAACCCCAAGAAGTTTCCATTTCTAAAAAAAAATCTCTGAATGGGTCATGCTTTGCTCCTTAAAACAAATTAAGGATGTCTTCCTGTGCTCAGGGTAACAAATGTAACACAACTTTCCCACAGTACAACGTCCCAGGCACAACACACACCAGTGTCTCAGCTCTCCCAGTCACTATTTCTTTCCTCACAAAATGTTGCCTTTGTAACATAGAGTTTGAGCAGTTGCTCTGTGAAGCTTAACTGTACCTTCCCAGTAGTCCCAAATAAACCTCCACTGCACTTGCAAAAATCAATTCAACAAAATCCCTGCACTATATAAAGTCCAATGAATTTATTCTGAAAATCACCACCTAAAAGGTTGCCCCTAACCTTCAAAAGGTTTTTATTAGTATCTTCATTTATCTTAAGCCATGCAAGACAATATCAAAGGTGATAAATTCTTTTTCCCTTCAGTGCACAGCTTTAATATGCATCTGTTCAGCCCAGCCCTAGGTTTTGAACATTGTCTCTGACCCTTCTGCAGCTCTGCACCCTGTCACTAATTACAGTTGTACGTCACACACCCCACACCCCTCCCCATTTCAGTGTGGCTGCATATAACAGTGAGTTTAGGAGACCCCAAGCATTTTCACATGGGAGACACCTTCAATAATTTGGCCTACCTTTTTTAAACATGTCTAGTAAACAAACTAAGCTGTACGCTGCTATTTCTTTAAACCACACACCAAACAAAACTGAGAATCTAATGCTCCTTTCTGTCACAGCGGGCATGGGTGTTAGAGTGCCATGACCTTCCTGGAGAAGTGTCTTTGCAAAGACACTCCCAGGCACATCTTGCCTTCCCCAGAGTGATTTCAGCCCTCCAGTGATCCGAGCTTTGGATGACACTGCAGAAGGGACGGGAGTTCTGCAGAAAGAATCTTCATTCTCTTATCCACAAAGGGGTCCAGGGACTGAAAGCTCCACGGCTTTTAGGAAGGTCTAGACCACAGGGAAGTCTAAAGGAGCAGGGATTATATGGGAAAAGCAGGGGGTGGGTAGAACATCAGGGCGAATAGGCTGAGGGTTCAGGGGCAGAGCAAGGGGGAAGGACCAATGGGATACAGCAGATTTACATATAGCCAAAAAGCATCATGGGAGGGATGCAAGCAGCCACCCAAACAAAAAGGATGCTGCCCAAGGGCTCTCCCTCCAGGAGAGGATTGTGGACTCTTCCTCAGTTGGCCTATTGGCCTTCACACCTTTCTAAGGAAACTTTGAATGAATATTCCCTATGCCAAATTCCCTGCCATTCTTCCATAGGTTACCATACTATAAAATTATCTTTTCTAATCCGGCACTTGGGAAGCTCCAGGTTATAGGGTTGATATTTAATTTTGGTGTTTAATTTTGACTTTGTGCATGGCAGAATTAGAAGCACTTCAAGTTGCCATCTAAAATACTTGATGAACGTGGAGTTTAAAACACAGTCAAGCAGTAATCATAGAATTGTATGGGCTGGAAAAGACCTTTAAGAGCATCAAGTTCAACCATTAACCCAGCACTTCTGACATTAAACCATGTTCCTCAGGGGCACATGTACATGCCTTATAAATACCGCCATGGATGGTGACCCCCCTACTTCCCTGGGAAGCCTGTTATGTGCTTGATAACTCCTTATGTTAAGAATTTTTTTCCTGATAGCCAATCTACATCTCCCCTGGTGTAACTTGGGGCCATTTTCACTTGTCCTCTTACTTGCTGTCAGGAAGAAGAGACCAACCACCATAACACCACCTTTCAGGTAATTGTAGAGGGTGACAGGGTCCTCACTGAGCCTTCTTTTCTCCAGAATAAACACTCCCAGCTGCCTCAGCCATTCCTCACCTGACTCATGCTCCATACCCTTCCCATCTTTGTTGCCATTCTTTGGACAGGAAATACCAAGGGTTATTAACTCACCATGATTTACAACAGAGGGAAACACTTACCTGAGGGTAAGGGTCAACTGTTGCTCCTTTGACTTTACCAGATCTCCTACTCTAAAAGTTGCATAGCCCAGGAAACTTCGCTACAAACCAAAGCAGAAAGAAAAGATAACAAATTCATTCATTTTTGTTACTTCTTTTGGTCTCACACTTGAAAATCTTTCTTTAGTACCTAGAAAAACATTTCATTCAATATCACAGTTAAACACTCTATTCACTCGAAGGTTTTTTTGTGCATCTGCAGCACGGTTATCATGGTTAGCATGGTAAATTGTTAAAACTTTGGTTTTATGGGCAGGAACCTTACTTTTCCATTAAGAACAGTCTAACAACCTGATATAATAACAGGTTGCAAGACATGCAGCCACAAGAAAATTTTTATTCAGTATAAGTATTTGCATTTTGCATCTATTTCTTTCTGTTTTTCTAGTTTCTGGATTAAAATAATTGCCAAGTCCTCAGTGTTTTAACAAATTTGTTCTTGTTATGGTTTTTCCTCAAGCCATGGCACTACCATCCATGTATTCCAAATACGAATGTATTTGCTAGGAAGGTATTTTTAATTGAATTCAACAGAAGTTTATTAATAGAAATGTTATATTTCTCTACTTATTGGAAATATTTTAAGTACTTTTTTCCTCTATTTCCATTGTAAGGTAAACCTATTTACGGCATTCATTAAAAGTACAGAGAAATGTGGTAATGCAACTAGAATGCCTAAAGTTAAATTAAGATACACTACCATATCTTTATTAGCTACACCACCATATCATCTATAAAAATCACCCTTCACACATTAAAAAAAAAAAAAGTTACAAAGAGGAAAAAGGATTAAAACTTCCTTTGCACTTCAGTTACATTTTAATCTCTGCTCATATTCTGCTCCACATTGCTGAAATCTTATTTTGTAAACTTGGCCAGCAGTAGTATTCTTGCTTTGGGAACAATGGGAAAGAAAGTAACAGCTTACAGCCATCTTCTATCCATTTATCTTTCAAATATACAATACAATATCACTTGTTCTAAATAAATTATAATGAGATCGTGACATTATGTTTAATTTTTAGCAAGAAAACAATAAGGACAAAATGGTTGTTTTTTTATTACATAATACTAAGTTTACTGTTGGATTGGTAAATTAAAATTCCAGGCTAAATTATATACATTCTTGGATATACATATTAAAGTAGAATCAAGTCGCTCTGAGTCAACAGAGGCAGCCTACAGAGAGCAACTTTCCCTTCAGGGAAAAACAGAAAAGAATTTGTTGCTGCTGAGAAGAGTAACCTCCCCTGGTAAAAAAATCCCTTCAGCCTGCTTGCTTTCAGGAAAGCCAGCAGGATGCTGACTGTTTGAATGCAAACAATAAAGCTTTACACTGAGGTAAGTTTTCTTCCATATAAAACATACAGTTCAAATAACAATTCTGAAATTAGGAAAGCAGCAACACTGGTCTGCAGTTTGGTAAACTGAGTCATGAGGGATGGCTTGCTCCCATCAATAGCATAGGCTTAGATTTCCTAAGCAGTGTGTAAGCAGCAAAGAAAAAAAGACACAAGTTGAGAGTCTAAGGAAGGCTGGAAAAACAGTGGATCTGGGAAGTAAAGAACAGGAAGAAAGGATATATATAGAGAAAAACAACACAGCCACACAAGCAAAGATCACAGTTAGTTTTCAGTGCCAAAATGAAAGGTACTTCTATAAAAAAGACACCCAGGTGCAACACACAGTGATGCACAACCTTGCTGGAGTGAGCACACAGATGGTTCTCTCTTCCTTTAGATCAGTCAACATGACAGTGTTTCTGCACTAAAACTCTGTGGTCACATACTTAGCCCAGATTATTTATCTTCTTCCAACAGCATATCCTTCTTCATGATGTAAGAACACATTCCACAGCACTGTGTCTCTATGGCAGCCTTTATTCCAGCATTTCATGACATTTGAGTGCTTGTATTTGAAACCTGACTATTTGGAAAGGGGAAGAGGGGTATTTGGAATGAAACTGATATAAGATTTGGTCACTTGGGGATTCTTTCTGCAGCAAAATAAAACTATAAATATATTTTAAAATCCTAAGTCAGAATGCTCATATGATGAGGGCTAAGAGACTTCTCTCTCAAAGAGCTTTGGTCATTGTACCCACTAAACATGTCCGAGCGTCAGATCTACTTCTCCAGTGTCATGAAATTAAAGGTGAATTATTTTATCAGCTTAAAACATTCTACTTAGTTTTCTGTTTCATATTTTTATGCTTATTTAGAAAAAAAAATCTTTGCTTGGCAACACAGAGCTATGTGCAAAATCAAATAAAATTTTAAATGATCCCATGACCCAGATGAAGAGAGTTATGCTAATGTTCAAAGGATCTAATATCAAACTGGGGAATACTTTTTCCGTACTGATTTTAGATACCAATAGTCTGCCCTGGGGTGTGAACTAGCAGTCTACAAACCAATCTAATTGCCCACATGACTTGGGAAGGCTTGAAAAGTAGGCTTTAAACGGAATTGCTGCTGTAATGCTAACTGCAGAGTAATATTCCTTTGGAATTTTGCTAGTATTGTAGTCACAACAATAAATCTTAAGATATGTGCCTTGAGTAGTGTCCTAGGGTGACTTTATGGTGCTCATATCCCCAGTCATCTGTTCTGTTTGTGTTGTGTATTGTGTTCCATACCTTTGAGACTGGTTTCCAGGGCAAAGCAGGGAGTAAGAGAGCGCAGAGTTTGTTTTCAGAATTTGCACTCGTGCCTACACATTCTGCTCCTGGACTGTGCTGTCTGTAGCATGGACAGACAACGGGACAGAGCTCTCCTTTGCTTTTAGTTGGTTTTGGCTAGCTGAGGCAGAGAAGCTCTCTAGACTGTGGGGTTTTCATCCTTTTTCTTGGAACTGTTCAAACCTGCTCTGGACCGAAAACCCAGAAAAACACTGGGAGCTCATACCTGTGGCCCACTGGGGCCAGGACACAACATTTTCCAGCGCAGAAGGGACTGATGAAGAGACTGAGCAAGCTGAGCTACACCCCACAACAAGGACTTTATGAAACTGTCATCTAATCAAATAGTGAGAGGTTTTATTGTTTAATATTATTCATTCTTTTGTTTCATGCTTGTAGATACTTTGCTTGTTAAATAATTAGTCTTTTCCACTTTTCTCCAAGGAAATCTTCTCCGGAACCAGTTAGGGGAGGAGCCATTTGAATTTGCCTTCTAGATGGACCCCATTCAGCAGTTTCTTCCCAAATTTTCCCTAATCCAGGACAAGTAGTTTGATGAATAATCTCAGCTAGCCAAAGAGAAAAGTCTTTATAATAGCTATATGAAAAGTTAAAACACATGGATTATTTCACTAAGATTGAACTTGCTGCCAAGCTACAGATTTTTCAAACACTAGCTGAAGTCCCAAAACTATGCCAAAGGAGCCCTGGTAAGGCAGAAAAGTCAACATCTTAGGCTAAAATTCAAACCCCCAGTTATTTTACATATTTGCAGACAGATCTGACACCTGCACCAGGTGGTCTTTGTTCTTTTATGCAGCACTAGCAGAATCAACCTTTCCCACCTCCAACAGGAGTCCATATCATCTAGGAGGTTTTAGTCCTCTCAGATCCAGAAATTACTTCCCAAAACCTTTGTCAAATGCTCTGTAGATCTACGCATAAAAATTAGTCCTCTATATGTTTAATTTCTGAAAACACAAATCAAAGGCAACTCCTGCTGCAGAATGTTTGATACCTTGCACATGAAGACCAGAAGGTGACAGCCCAGGCTTCTTGAGGCAATGCCATTCCAGACTCTCAATCTCATCCAGATTGCTTGTATGACATTAGCAAGGAATTTACATGGTTGTGCTTGACTCAGGATAGCTTCAGTTGAAAAATATTTTCAAAAAATGTGAATGGGATTACATCAATCCATGACACTATCACTCCTGCCTTGATTATTTTATTAATTTAACCAAAAACTTTTGCTATTAAAAAAACTTGAAAGTTCCTGTTGAGCAGTGAGTGTCTGTGCCTGCTGATGAGATAAAAAAAAAAAAACAAAAAAACAATAAAACCCAAAAAAACCCCAAACAAACAAAAAAAACAAACTAAAAAACAAAAAACACAATCAATGAAAATAATTGCTTACCCCAACATCTGCTCTTGCTTCCTTGTGATCAGGTAGGACACTGGTGCGGACCTGAGAGAATGGAAGGAAATAAAGGCAAGAAATCATTACATTTTGTGTTGTTGCTTTCCAGTTAGAATGAAAGAAGTGCTCATGCCTTTCTTTCCTCATACTTTTGACATTTTGGAGATAAATTTAAATGCAGATATAATTTATAACAACTAGTAATTTAAGCACAATATTTGCTGGTTCCTGTGAAGAAAGTCTCTTACCACTTTTATCATTCTGA
The DNA here is from genome assembly GCA_018697195.1 of Certhia americana. NCBI lineage: Eukaryota > Metazoa > Chordata > Aves > Passeriformes > Certhiidae > Certhia > Certhia americana. The sequence continues at coordinate 10,688,268 of CM031860.1, forward strand.
ACTTTCCTGAGTCTCTAAAGGGAGAAAAGCTGTGTTCAGTTGTTCCTTTCCTAAAAGGAGATTTTTTGGCTGTAACCTGAGTTACAGAATTCTTCATCTAGAGGTGTTACTGGAAACAAAATTTCAGCCTCAAGTGAAAGAGCATAGTACTTTGAAAAGTATTTTCTCAAAGTAAGTACTTGCCTTTGCCAGCTGATCTGTAGCAGAAATCCTGATCCCCAGTCTCAGTGTATGACCCTGCCTCCTTCAGCCACTTGCTGAGCATCTCTGAGGTGAGAGATGTTTGTAGGCATTCAGAGGAAAGCCTTTCTATTCTCCCCTAAACAGGACCTCCAGTTGTCCCTGTGTTTTCTGCAAGGTGGAGCTGCCACTGTACTCCCTCTACTGCTTTCATCTCACAGGAGCAAGTATTGGATAATCTGACTTCCTCTTCTGTATTTCCCCAAATATGGTACAGGTTGGTGTGTGGGTATGTCTTCAGTGTCTTTATAATTTTATCGTTGAGTGGTGGTTGAGAACAGACAACTGATTAAACAGCAAAATTTAGATAAAAAATGTATAAGGAAACCTCTGTGAGATCCCTGATGGCCTGCCTGGGCCAAAACCAGCCCTTTGGAATAACTTGCTGTTAAAAGCAGCACACAAGGGAGAATACACTGAGTATGCACATCTGTTTGATTACCTAGCCTAAATAACAGATATTCATTCCCCAAGAACAAACTTTTGGCTTGATTTCTAAGAAAAACTCAAACTCATTTTGTAAGTCTCTCTGCAAAAGACTCATTTTTCTTTCCATGCCCTCAAATGCGACCCTCAATTCTTCTATTCTAGCTGCAACTTAGTACACAAAAAGAAACACGCCTTTAAAGTAAAGATAATTTTTCTGTTTGTTTTTCTAAATATATGTTGTTATAAAACACCAATATTAAGTCCACCACAAAGACTTGACAAAGCAGAACCATAGCTTTTCTCAGTCAGCTCTTATCCCTTGATTCCCTACAGTGAGAACATTGTTTTTTCCACAAAAGCCTCAAGATAGTAAAAAATGCTATAATTAATTTGAGACAACATACTTTAGATATCTGTGGGAGTCCTTATTTGGATGAAATGTTACATTTAGGTTTTCCAGACTAATATATTAGCAACTCCAAAGCATTTACAGATCTACAGAAATCATAACATAAAATGTTCAATAACAATATTTGTATCTAAAATTTATCTTTAAATGCTTTAAGTAATGAATAAAAATTAAATTACTGACATTTTCTTGTTGGTGATACCCATCATTCCCTTTTGAAGCTGAGAAGATAGTTTAGAGCAGAACTGTTTCTTAACAGAAAGATGGAGTATCAACACCAGGCCAAAAATGCTGTGTAATTTTAAATTGCTAAAAAGCTGTTCTGTGTGCTAGCCTCATAGAAGTGACATCTGGCCCAACAAAAAGTGAGGTATTTATATTTTAAAATTATTATTATGAGAGAAATATATAGAGAAATGTAAGAATTAAAGTTCCTCTTCATCATTTACTAATGTATTTTTAATCCAGCAGCAGCTCAGCAAATATTTTAAAAAGTGTACATGTTTTTTGTATGATACTAAGTTGTGCTTCACAACATGAGAAAGCTCAAATGTCTCTTATGCTTGCAGAAAGCAAGGGAATTCAAGATTCATTTAGAATCATAGAATATTAATTCCTTCTCATGATGGATAAAATATCAGTTCAGGAGAACATATTTCTGCTTTTCTGAACCAACACAGACATGGAAAGGGATGTCAATACCTCACTAACCTAGAGCCTTCCATAAAATAAAAGCATATTCCTGAATTTCAAATGGATTTAAAATAGAGAAACAAATTCTGTTGCATTTTGCAATACTGTTTGGTTCAGCTATGTTTGTTTTAATCCCTTCATAACCAATAGTTGCATAGCCAAATGTGACTCTGTCTTTGGTGGGACTGACATTAGACTGTACCTCTCTTCTCCCCAAAATATATTTTGTTTGAAATTAGCTTTTGAATATCTCGATCCAAGTGTGTGCAAATACATGTATTTTTAGAAACAGTTTTATTATTTGATATTTATTAAAAGAGAAGCCACATATGTGTATACAAATACATACACGGACAGTACAGTCTGATCCCTTTCAGGCTGTCTGTTGGTCAAGTTCCTGAACAAACCCTCTGACTGCTGCAATTACTGGGGTATCATAATGGGATGTCCACACAGGCCTCATTATAAACACAAAGTCAGCTCATAAACATTCATAAAGCATAAGAAACAAGTCAGTTCTAGTCCCAATCCACAAAATGGAAGAGAAAAAATGGAGACAAATACAGAGGATTTGAAAGGTCAAACATCCTCCCAGTGCCTTTCCTGATTAAATAAACTGCTGCACTTTTTAAATCCTTGTCATAAATCAACTTTTCCCTTCTGGCCCCATCTAGAACAACTACACAATAGAAACACAAACAGAATGTCAGATTTTAATCCCAAACATCCACTAGTCCGTTAGAATTTCAGTTTTCTCATTATTTGCTCTAGGTTTTCCTGTGCAAAACGTACACCTCTGAATGGGGAGTCCATTTATGGCTGGGTAAGACCACATTTCCCCAGAACAGCACACACTACAGCTTTACTCCTCCACACAAGAAGAGATCACAAAGGCATACAAGAAAGACAGCTTGTGACTTCGGCTGAATGCTAAACGTTTGTGACATGTATCCATCCCTGTGATTTTGTTTGTAGAATAACACAGTTACCTTTTTACACGGCAGCTTGTTGTACCAGGAAGAAAACCAGCAGACAAAAGTGGGCACTCATGATGTGCTTACTTTTCTTTAAGTCTCATACAGAACAATATGCAATGAGTAATGCATTTTTCACAGACACATATGTTAAATTTCTCTAGGCATAAATGCTAAATTCAGCTTTAATGAACTGTCCTTAAGTAGAAGGCAGTTTTGTGTGATTAAAAGGAACATTTCTTTCAGCCATTTGCAGCACTCTGAGTCACATTCACACTCACTGTCAAAGTACAGAAGATTTATTCACTATCATTACTGAATCTTTTGTGCCTGCCCTTATTTGAAAGCCTTTGCATTTCAGTTGATGATCAAAGGCCATGCACAGAATGCACTCAAGTTTCGCAAACAAATAATGCTAGATCCTTTCCTTGGTAACTATGGATTTATTCCATCAAATCAACAGAGGCTTCCAGTGACTTCCCAGTACATACTGTTGTTGGCTGCTCAAAGGCACTCTTCTGTCATCACTGCTATACACTCCTGGCACCTCACAATAACTAAGTACACACATCAGGCAAGGCTAGGCAAGGCAAGATAAAAGAGACTACTGAAAGCAGTCACTGAAAAATTGACTGTCACTCCTTCAATAAAGCACCTTCCAGGAAAGCATTCCCAACTTTAGGAAAACTGAAGTCATATGGGAACACAACGTGCACACATATTAACCCAGAGGTGTCTAGGACGGTGACCATCTGCACCTTTCTGCCCCCACAGGGAAAATAACACTGAACTCTGCTAACACAGCCATACAGCTCCACAGACAGCTGCTATGGGCAGTCAGCCCCATCCTCACCACCACTGCCTGCCAGCCAGACAGCTCCACCACCCATCAGAGTCCAGGAGTTACTATATCTTGGAATTTTTCAGTTAAGAAACTGCAGCTTCATGTATTTGTGCTGGGTGAGCCGAAAATGCCAAAATTGTTACAGAGTTCTGCAAAAACATCAGTCAGCTTTTATAGGATAGAACCCATTCCAGTACATGCAGCAAACTAGTTTTTAAAAGAAGATATTTTACATTCACCAGCTATTTATTTTCATCATATAGATTAACGATTTGCTAAATAGTTCAATCAACATATTGTAGTCAGCAAAGTAAAACACTTCCATCAATACTTTGTTGGATAAATGCTCACTGAATGGAGGACAATACCAATACAGTTATTTTCCAACCTTTAGTGCATAATTATTTCTAACAGTCCATAAAAAAAAAAGAGAAAATCTTTTCCCAATGGGCATGCACATGTACTGCAGGGTTTACAGTTCCACTCGAAAAGCTGATAGGCAGAGAAACTAATAAATGTTAAAACTAAATTAAAGATAAAAATAAAGAAAGGTAATATAAGCCATATAAAATTACTGAAATGTTTTATAATAATGATATGATTTTATTATATATTAATTAAATTTAAACTTATAAAATATTTATATATATATATGTATATTCACTACTACAGATAGGGAAAATTTGTATACCCCTATTACTTACTGTATAGCAACTGACAGTTTAATCTGTCTACTTATCTGAAAAGGTCAAACAGAAGGTCAGGACTATCTGCATCCTTTCCATAGGCAGTGTTTGAATGTGACTCTTTTGCAGAGCATGGAGTCAAGACCATTCATTTGTGCAGCACTGACACTGTGTGCCATCTCCAGGCACACTTCTCAAGATGTGATGTGAGGATTAAAGAAAATACATACTTCTCAGTCTCTAAGAATCTTCATAAACTGCTTTTCTTTCAGACATCTCTACAGCTCAGTATCTTTCTCTGTGTAGGCTGCATCTTTGTGTTCTTTCCAGAGAACACATGGCACAAGACAAGCATCACGAGATTCCCCCAAGCAACGACTGAGCTTAACAGAATTTAACAGCATATGTAGGTACGTAACTTGGGGTATGAATAATGAGCAGAAAAACATGAAAGTCTTGAGTGTTTGATTACAAAAGCAATTTTGTTTGTCTGTTTTTACAGCTTGAGTATTTGATCAGAATTGCCTTAAAAAACCTCACAGTTCAAAAAGAACAACCTGCTTAGGAACTCCCTCTGTACTGAGCACACCACAAAAATACACTAACTCTGCAGCATCCACATGGAAGCTGGAATTTCAAGTTGACAGAAAGATCTATACATTATGAGTGCTTTGGGGCATGCAGCAGAGTCAGATCTGATCCAGCAAGGCTTATTAACTCAGCATAATTGCCAGCCATAGCAGAGCTGCAGCACTTTGCGCTGCGCCTCAATGTAAAATGACATCAACCCAATCCATACAAGTGCCCAGTGTAGCTCATGTTCCAAACAGAGCTAACATAGTGGGGACAGGGCCCAGCTTGGCATGGATCAGAGCTTCAGCTGCTGGCACTTGGTCTGCAGATTACCAAACACAACTAAGGTGTGCAAAGAGGAAAAAAAGGCAGCTCCTGTTAGCGGCCTTTGCCCCCCAAGGCATTAAGATCACACACACAGCTTGTTCCTCAGTACACTGAAAAAAACCCTGAAAACCTGAAAATCAGAGAGCTGAAAAACACCCCTTTGGAACACACTTGTAACCACGTCCCCATATTTAGGTCTACTCTATTTCACAGTTATTTACTTTCATACAGAAAATAAACAACCCTTGAAGGCAAAGTCCTAAGATTGATTTATCTCTTGTAGTTATTGGAAATAAGAAAAAGCTGTCAAATCTAGTCACGTATATCTAAATAATCTTTAATATGTTTTTAGTGTTTGCAATGAAAAACTGGAAGGAAGGAATAGTTTATTTACCTTCTTAACATAGCACACAGCATGAGCACTGGACTCAATTTTTTAACCAGTTTGAAACAGCTTTTTTTCTACAGAGAAAGATTTGTCAGATGTAAGGTTATGTGACAGATTAAAAGTGACAAAGAGAAATGGCCTCTATGAATTAGAGATAATTAACATTTGAGTCTTAGCATCATGAAAAATAGACGTTCTGTTACTCGTAATTAATTTGCTCTTTATTGAGACTTGGGGTACAGATACTTTGCCAGTAGCAGTTGCTGCAGAACATTGCTTCTTGGGGAGGGGAAAAAGATGTGCTGTACCCAGTTAAACCTTCTTGTGTTGCATGATGAGCTCATGATCATTCCCCTCCTGAACAGCTCCCAGTAAAACACAACCTTTGCACTGTGCCTCCAGTGCACACTTTGCACCCATGAAGGAGCACCTACAGGCAATGGTTCAGGGATTGCAGGGGCTCAAACACAGCTGCAAAGTGTGTAACCATGACAGGGAAGGGACACACGTGCCCAGCCCGGTGCCCCACAGTGATGAGTGCTGATTGACACACAGAGTTGTTCATCAGTCAATCTGCTGGGTTTTTTTAAGCGGTCGAATTTTTACAATCAATGACCACCGGTAGCTAGCTAATGAGCTACAGGCTTTTTCCTCCATCTTTCAGGCATTTTTTAACAAGTCCAATGATGTGAAGTAGCCTTCTAAAGTCTTAATAGGTACTGAATATTCTAGACATTTGGTAAGCTATAATTTTAATAAAATATAACATGAAAACATTCAAGTCTGTAGCTGTTACAATTAGCCAGTAGGCCTTGTCCCCTCCCCAACATAATTTCCAGGAATGACCCCTTTAAGTCTGTTTTATACTGGGAACAACCTGCAAAATTTAAAGAGTAAAACTCCCCTTCAAAGTGCTTGTGATGCCTCCTCTTCCCTGCTTCTTCCTCTGCAAAATAAAATTCACAGAAGGCAAATTCTGCCTTCTGTCAGCAAGCTACAGATGGAGCATTCCTAAGCTGTTTTGGCTCTTCATTTACATGGGCCAGCCAATGGGGACTTGTTAGTTGCTCAAATCCAAATATCTCAGGCTGGTTATTGCAGTGCCACTATCCAAAAATCCCTGAGACAGACTCCACAATCCAAAAAAGGCAGCAGTTAATGGCAACCAAAGAAATCCAGATGTTCTGACAAATTATATCCCAGAGAATACTCACTTCAGAATGATGAAGAAAATAGGGCATAGGAATATATATGTAGGAGGGTTTTATCACGCTTTTCCACCATACTCCCTACACACCCAGCTGTGCACACTGCTTCAGTAAAAGCAAGACTATCTGGCAATCTCTCAGTCTGTCTGTCTGAGCATCTTGCTCCCCTGAAGCAGCAGACTCTAACCCAAATGTTCAAGTAGGAATTTCAGGGGAAAATGCCTTCCTAGAATGCAAGACTTCAGCACTGCTCACAGGGCCTGAGGCATCTGGGTAGGAAGAGAGGAAAAAAAAAAAAAAAAGTCTCATTCCCTTATGAATATCAGAGAACTTGTCCAAAAAAACATGCTAGAAAAGCCAAGGAAAGAACTTGTACTCTAACCACTTATTTCTGGGAAAACTTGAGAGATACAAGCCAAGAGTGGTAAAAAGCACATACAGTTGTCTGATGAACACCCAGATCAACTCAGTCTTGCTTCAGTGTATGGGAGTCAACATGAATTAAGGCAAGTATTACCAGGCTGATCAGATGAGCTCAAAGCAATCATAAATTTCCAGAACATGATCTTCTGCCTCAAAATTTCAGCAAAATTTGAACTTTGAATATCTGACAAAGCAAATTGAAACCCCCTTTATTTGCTTTACTGAATAAACAGTCTTTTTTGAGTATGCTGAAATCTGTGTTTCATAGTTTGCATCTATTACCATAAAAGTTGCATTAAAAAAAAATCTTACTATAAATTAAACATGATGCCATTTCTACTTATGAACCAGTTACAAGAAAAATGATTTATGTTAGCATCTTGTAGAGGTATTTCCAACACTCCCAGTTCCTCAACAGATTGCAACATCTACTCAAGTGACAAAAAGTTATTTGCGTATTAAACACAGAAAAAAAGGTCTTGCTGCCTTAAACAAGTCCAGACGTTTCAATACTCAACCTTTTCAATACTCAAAAAAATATCCCTGTCTTCTGACTCATGGGAGAAGCTGAAATGAAGAACTCAGAATTTAACTTGTTGCAGCTGTCACACCCCCAGTACACAAGCCTTCAAAGTTCCTTTCAGTATTATCCCTCTGCCAACACCTGAGTGCATTGCCAGATGGGGGCCTTAAGTTCAATATTTTGAAAGAGTTATTTTTATGTGAAAATACATAACTAACCAAACATCAGCTCTCATAGAAGAAAACAATTGTTTTAAGATTACCTCCAAAAAACATTGAAGATTTTATCCCCCATGCTGTGTTCTATGGTAATCTTTTAACATGAATTTTTAGATTCTAAAGTGAACATTTTAGAGCAATTAAGCTCAGCCAGTCAGTCTCAACTTTCTTCATTTCCCACTGGGTGTCTCCCACAGGGAATTCCAGCAGTGGATTTTCTCTGCAGCTACTGCTACAGGCAGCTGCAGCAGTATAATCACCAGGAAGAACTTTTGTGAAGACTTAAAAGGACTCACATTGATTCCTTACAGTCTGTGCCAGGATGGATGCCACAAGCAGAGCCATCCATCAGTAACCTGGACATGTGTGAGACATCGAGAGAGGTAGGGAAAGCTGCATATGAAAGAATATGACTGGAGAATACATTCTCTGACTATACCCACTCCCCTCAAAATCCATCACAGGAGTATGAAAAGCAACCAAGAGCTATATTTTCAACATAAAGAACTATTGGTATTGAAAATTGTTATTTTCAATAAGAAGAACTATTAGCAACACAGGGTGGTAAAAAACCTTCAGATCACTTGTTTTAGTATTTAATTGTCACAGACACCAATAATAAAATGCACCACATGCATGTTTTTTAACTACACCTTGAAATTATTTGAATTTCCTCTCCCTCCCTTCTGACTGGAAGGTCATTCAAAAAAAATGATTGCAATAATAGTTCAGAGTCATGTTCTAATTCATAACCCATCATTATTCATGGCAAGTTTATACTCATTTGCTCTTCCGCCAACATGGTCTTTTAGCTAAGTAATTGTTTTCTGTTCCTCATACTGGTCTCCTGATGTATTAATAAGAAAGGAATCATATGCCCTCTCTCATACTTCATTTTGTTAGGATAATAATCCAAGCATTTCCAATACACTGTCAGACAATAAGCTCTCCATTCCCCAGATCACTTCATCTGCTCCAGTCCCATTCATCTTCCTTAAACACAAATGATCCAATTACTGACAGCTTTCCAGAAAAGGCCTAACCTGTGTGTATGGAACAGAGTTCCCTGGATTCATCTGGGAATCAGTTCTGTTTTTCTCTCTCTGCTGCATTAGATCCACTGCTCAGTTACACTTTGAGTGACTAATTTACCTGTGTTTTCCTTCACCCGATTTGTTTCTACCACATTAAGTCTTTGTTCATCCAAAAAACTTCATGTTATTAGAAAAACATAGGGTCGTGTACTGAGAGACTACGGTAGTTCATCCTATTTGTATTGTTCCTGACTGCCTTGAAGCAGTTCCATGGATAAAGAGTTGTATCAGCTGGCAAACCATTTTTTTTTTTTTTTTTGAAGAACTAAGGGAAAATTCTGCACACACTGAACTTTTCTCTAACATGTAGAAGCTGAAGGACTCACATAAATATCTACAAAAGCAAAGAAAATAATATTCATCAGTAAAGATTTTCCTTTTGTTCTTCTGACAGTTTGTGATAATCTTCAAAAATAGTTGAGGCTGAGGTCTGGTGGTAGTATTACCTTATGGATAGGAATTCACTTCTCTTTTGGGGAACTAGGGGTAAAATTGCTTATCAGATTTACTGTGGTAGAAGGCATAAATGTATTTTAGACAGATGAGAAGGAGTACATAAATGTTTGGGGCTTCGTACAAGGTCTCTTCTTTGTCTTCATAGACAGGAACTATCTATTCATAAAAGTCTGTTTTAGCAAGATTATCGCTGCACTTCCACAGATAATAGCTCTTCCAACCTGTGGAACTGCAATACTCCCATGAGAATTACTATTGTGTCCAGGGCTCCCACATGCTTCATCCGCATTTCTAACAATCCATGCTTAAGGGGAGCAAGGAATTTTCTCAGAAGAACCTCCAGAAGATCCTGGGAAAATAAATGTTTAACTATCCAAATATAAACACTATCCAACTATCCAAATATAAACATTTCCAAAGCTATCTACAACAAAAAAAACCCATAAAAACCGTTTTAATCCAAGCGTTTTATTTTTTAAATTTGAGAAGGCATTTTTCTCTTGGATTAAAACAGTTAAACCTGCATGGCAAGAATTAAATTCTTAAGTGCACAAACGCTAAAACAAATAACCTCCTGTCTTTGATAATACAATCTTTGATAGTGCTCTGACCTTTGTACAAACTCCCTGTCTTCTGAAAGAAGAAACTGAAAGGGGTCTCATTGATTTATTTATTTATCAAATAAATTTGTAGGCCTATTTTACTGTGCAACAACCTAAACATAACTTTGTACCTACAAGAGAAGGTAAAAAGGAGATTTCATACAGTTCTTTCTCTCTCCTATAACAGAGACAGGCTTAGGTGAAGAGTATTTAATTTTTTTGTCAGTGACACTATATTCATAATCACTTCCTCATTAAACACACATGATTTTGCTCTCAAAGCCATTTTACAGGAAGTCCAGTTTTCTTCACCTGAGTATGTGTCACTGTGCTTAATTGCCACATAGACATAAACCCTTCTCCCCCTCTACAATGTCAATTTTAATGTTTTTTAAAGCATAACTGCAATCTGCAAGACATGGTAATCCTTTCTTATAAGCATGATCAAGCTCTTGCAGAGATGTTATTTAAAACCAAATATGTTATAAGCACCCTACTTTCAGACTGATAAGTAGGCTCAGGAAAGCTGATAGTCATGGTTGCCTGAGCTAAGTAATTAAATTCTGATTCTTATGAAGCACAGGGTGTGAATAAAGACATTACGTATATGTTTTTAAGCAATCATTTTGCTTCTTTCAGAATTAATATTCTGAGGATGCAGAAAGATTCTAAGGCTCAGAGTAAGCCTTAAATACATTTAAATATTTTCACTACTTAGAAAAAATAAAATAGACTGTTTTCTGAACCTGAAAAATGGCCTTTTTTGCGGGACTTTTTTCAGTTATGCTTTTTCTGCAAATAAAAAGATCTATTAGGAACAATATTGTTAGCAAAGCTGTTTAGGTCTGAAATTTGGCCAGCACGCTTCTATTTTTAGAAATTACTTAAAGAGTCTTTCTTCCTTTTATATTGCATCTTCTTATCTGGAAATTCAGCAAGATCATTTTTTCAGGGAAAGATAGGATCTGTTATTAGACAAGCTGATGTAAGATGGAAACAGACATTTTTCTTGGCCCATAGTTCATTCAGGAACCCAAGAAAGCTTGCGCTCCTGAAAATTTCTGTGTTTTCTCCATCATATCTGCTTCTCTAACAAAAGGCCACCTGCTCCTACAGACCCTTAGCTCACCCCCAAACTGCCATAAGCAGTGTAAGAAAACAGACACTCTGTGGTATTCCCTGATGTTCAGAGCCAAGCCATCTCCATTGTATCCCATCAGACACATTTCCTGAGAGATATCCAAACACCAGCCACAGCACTACAGCTTGTTGAATGAAGGAGCCACAACAAGCTGACAGAAAAGTTATGGCACAAACTCCAGTAACAGCATTCCCCCCTTCATATTTTACGTTTTTTTTTTTTCCACTTACGATGCTCAGGAGAATTTTTCACTCTCACACCATTTGTTGCTCCCAGCAGTGCTCTGCTGAAATGACAGTGCTTGCTGAGTCACCGTTTACTTCCTCAGCAAGTGACACGAAATACCGTGGGGTGCAGAGATATAAAGTCAGCATCGTTTCTCAGGATATGTGCAAACTGACACCAGGAAAGGGAACAGGAGATTTTAAATAGGCCTTTGTTCCAACGCCACTGAACAAGCTGCACTTTTATAAAATACTGTCAGTAAACAGCCTTGCCTAAAACCAGTCCACTCATTAAGAGTACACTTGGTTTAGAGAAGTACATTACATTCTTTTTCATTTGAGTCCAGGTCTAGATAAATTATCTTCTGGAAGGTAGCTGCATTTTGAATCATTAATAGTTCTCTCGAATATCAAAATTAATATTAGAAATTCAGTAGCAAGTTAGCCTACAATGAGAGTAGGGGATGAAAAAGGCACATGCATATTTCCACAGCACGGATTTTATGCCATCTAAATTAGATGACAGAGATGATTTCTGTCTAAAGAAAGTCAAAGGGATAGATACATCTTGCCATAGATAAATCTAAATTTACATAACTTTACATGTGTCACTACAGATAATGCAACTCTTGAGAAGGGACTTCCTAAATCCAGTAAGAGATTCTATCTGCTTAATAAACCACATAATCTATGCTTTCAAAAGTGTGTTGGTAGCCTTATGTATCATAAGGCTGTATGTCATAAGTTATAGGGATCATAATTCATCCAAATACAGGGCAGCCTCACTCCTTCCACATTCAATAGAACCTCCTTCCCAGATGAAAGGAATAATTATTTGCAAAAGAAAAGCATTTTAATACATGATGAATGATATGAACGGTAGCTTTACGTGTGAAAATACAGAAATCTCTCCAGCCTGAGGACAGGTGGTGATATAGTACCCTGAATCACAGAGCATCCTATGTGCTGACAGGATAATGTAGTTCTAGAAAATTAATGTTTAGAGGCTTCCCCTTCCACAACTCATATCTAGAAGGGAAAAAGATATCTGCAACAAAGAAGAGCTCATATGTGAAATAAGGTTGTATTCATAGAACATCGTCCAACTCATGCCATAAATTCTGTATAAATTATTGCAGACCCACGTTACATCCAATGCGACTATTATAGTGGAATCGGAATCATCGATGTTGGAAAAGCCCTCAACCACCTTGCAGATGAGTCCTTCAAACAAAAATTAGAAGAAAGACAAAACTCCATTGGATAAAAATGCATTAATTTTTATCTTACTAATTCTAGGAAACATTTCAAGATATGAACTAATTTAGCATGTATGTCATGGGTCGTGCCCAGTTTTCCAAAAATCCCATTCAATTTCCCATGTTAAAAAAACCACATCCAGCAGCTGAATTGTACAAGTTGATTCAGAAACAAATCCCAAAAATAAAACCTAAAAACCACAACGCAAAACCACCCACAAACACCTGCTACACACAGATTTATTTCTTGTACTACAGATAAGCAGTCCGAGTCCTTATCTAGAACAGTAACAGCCACAATGAAAAATGACAAACAAAATACGAGAATTTAATGAGGTCAATGAACACTGGAGATGGGAAGAAAGTGTAACTTTAAAGTGAAACAGTTTGTGTTTTATACACATCATTTGAAATACCCTATATAAAAGTTTATTACATCTTTCTGAAGACAGAATAATCCCATCCTCCCATGTGTTCCCCAACTTGGTGATTATTTTGTACAGTAGTGGTATTGTCAGAATTTGTTTGAAATTAATACTGAGACTTTTCCCCATCTTAAAAACTCACGTAAAGTTGGCCAAAGTTAATTCTGTCATTTCTAATTCATTTCACAAAAGAAAGAATAAAAAGGGTCAAAATTCTTTTCAATATTTTGACTAGAAAATGGAAAAATATTTTTAAAATCTAATAAGTTAATTATTTAACTTAAAAAATAACAAAAAACCAGCAAAATCAAAGTATTCACATACATATTTGATAGAATTTGCTATGATTTCTTCTATTTGCACATAAATGTTAGCACAAAAAAATACCATCTTTATTCAGATGTAGAAAAAGGAATACGAGCAGTTAAACCAAAGTATACAAATTCTTTATTTATACACCCTCAGTAAACATTGCCTAAGAGAGATTAATTTCTTTCTGTTGCAGTCTGTGATTTCATTAAGTCACTCTGCTCAGGTTTAAGCACTAAAGATTTTGAAATAATACCTAATTTAATACTGTTGCAAGAACCTTAACTCCAAAGCTGTCAGCATAGACATCACCAGAGAGCCATTAATAAAATGCTCTTTATTGAAGTCTATATCTTTTGTTTTTGAAAAGATCAGAGTGGAATAAAACCAACATTAATGATCTGCTGTAATCACTCCCTGCAAAAACTAAAAAACACTCGGACTTGAAAGTACATATTTAAAAATAATAGTTGAGCATTCTTTTAAAAGGAAGACCCAGCACTGATCCAAATTTAAAGTGAGGCTTCAGCTCAAGATAACGTTAGGATTAACAAAGTGTGCATGACAGGTCTGATTTAAAGACTGCAGCCTAAACTTCTCCCCCTTCTACACAGAGCTCTTGGCACAGAAAGGCAGTGATTTATGGACCACCCTCTACAACACAACTGCTGCACAAACCTCTGAGCAATCCACAATTGCAAATATCTTGAGGGACAGTTTCAGTGCAAATGAAGTTCCCCCAAAATCCCAAGAATTCTCAAAGTTGTTCTGAGTTAATGATACTTCTCTTTTCCGTTGTATATGCAAGAAGAAAACAAGAGCCCTTGAATGAAACACGTGAAGAATATTTTGCAAACACAAGAGTGACAGAATTGCAGACCTCTGCAGGAAGGTCAATTGTGTGAAATAGCAAGCTCAAAATCTAGACACTTGTGGAAGTTGTTTTCTGATCTACACCCATCTCATAAAATCCATCCATGTCTATGTAAAACTAAATACCTTTGTCCTCCAGAATGGAGGACCTAAGATGCTGGAGTCCATACTGTAATGCCCAGACATAAATTCTCTGCTCCCCATGTCCTTTCATTTCTGTGATAGCAATTTTTTTTTTTTTTCTCCCACTGCAATTTAATTCAGCGGTTAATTTATTTTTCTACTTAGCATCTTTGTTCTTATAGCACATAGCAATTCCTTCCCATGCTGCTACAAACATGTCGTTCCTGAAGCAGCACTTCCCTTAATTCCTCACCATCACTCACAAGAAGACAGAGGACGGTGTTTTCAGCCCCTGTCAGAGAGAAGTCAGACTCCACAATACTCAGAAAACATCCAGACCCTTCTTTTCTTCAAAAGACATGTTCCAACTGAGGTGTATTTGCTTCCTCACATCTTTTTCTTCTGGAAGAGAGGATGATATTCCCTCCCTAACAATGAACTGAATGCAGAGATCTGCGAGGCCCTGCTGAGGGAAGCTGGTATTAACATCTCACCCTTGACAGCACTAGTATGGATCACACGTTATAAGCATTTTTCCAGGATTTCTGGTCTCCCATGAACTGAAAGTTTTCTTTGCTGGTATGCCAAACTTCTACTCTTTTCCATTCTTCACTACCAAGAATTTAATAATGAAGCTTGCTGCAGAAGTTTCCTTTTCATGTAAGTCAATATGAAGTTTTACCACTGGTGTATGACACAGAAGTTAAAATGTATTACCTTTTTTATATTATAGGAATAAAAAGGAAACTTACACAAAGAAATGCCTTCATTAAAAAAAAAGAAAAAGTTACGATTTCCCTTTTTGAAGTTTAATTTGTGAACACAGCTGGTAGAAGCCTTCAGAAAAGGCACACTGCTGCTGAAGGACTAGTTTTTGGTACGTGTCTCTTCCAAGTTTCTCCAAATGACAGAACCTATTTTAATTCTAACTTCAGTTTCTACTTAAAATTACCAGTTATCCATAACATATATTCACAGAAACTTGGTTCTTCCAAAGACAATGTTAAGAAACAGCAGCTGGAAATGTCAGCATCATGATAAATATCATTAGATCTGTGGCCAAAAAAGTCCAATTAATCCTTCTGGGTTGCTGTGTGGATTGAAGATCATTTTATAATCATGCACTTCACTTGACAAGTGCCTACACACAAGAGAGCTCTTGCCAGTACAGTAGCTCCCATCCACAATTTAAAAAAAAAAAAAAAACTTAAAAAAAAAAAGAAATTTAAAAAGTGAAGACTGGAAGATTATTTTTTTCCCTGCTTAAAAATGGTCTTTGAAATGACAAAGAATTATTCATGTTTCAACCTTTTGTTCATCTACTGTGTTGGGGATGCTAAAGAGCTCTCAAGGGCAGAGCTACTATTCTTATTCCATTTCACCAAAGACAGTGTTGTCTCAGCAAACTACACTTTCCAAGAAAGAAAATCTGCAGGCTGACTGCCATTTTGTCTTGCATATTTCTCTGTAAAGATAAGCACCAGTGCCTAGTGAACATCATTTAAGAAAATCTTCTTAAAAAAGCAAACTTCCTGAGCAGAGGCTCAGTTTGCTTGCAAACTGCCTTCATATAGAAAAGCAACAACAAAAGCCACTTCCAGTTACGCAGTTCAATTGTGTTAACAGCAATATTTTTTCCTCTCCCATTTTTTCTCCCCTAAATTTCCCACATCCTATGCTGATAACAAACAGTTCCAATACATTCTTTATAAATCCTGCTCTGTTGGCAACCCATGAATCATCTGGCAAAATAATTCCTCATGCCTGCAGGGCACAGATAAAGGCTGCCCTGTGGCACTGGGCCAGTACAGAACATTCACTTGCTTGAGACACTAGGAGTCAGCATGGTTACACTAAATCCAGAAAAGGGCTTTACACTTTTCTGTATATATCTGTTTCTTCTTTCAGCAACCAGAAATCAAACTAGGCTCTGTGATTGACTTAGAGCGGCCTGTTCATTGGTCACCAAGTTCACATCACAAAGGAAAGTCATCTGGTTTTTTTTCAACTGCCACATTCACTGCCTTTTATATTAAGGCCTTTAAAAACTCCATCTGCAAAATTTCAAATTCAAAATTATCGAAGTTCACATGCATGTCTTTCAACTTTCTCATAATACTCATCACAACATTGACAAGCATACTCCTGGGTGGTATATACCAGCATTTATAATAGGTTTCCACAGCAATTCTTTTTTGTAGAAATTTTTTTTGTACTTAATATATGTCACATTCAATGAAGAGACACACACACCAGACTGCACTTAGTGATTGCACTATAATCAAGTCCTGACTTTCCTGCTCTTTACTTACAGAGAATAAGATTTGTTCTCTCCATGGCTGAAAGAAAATTACAAATGTCTTTGTGCTCCTGCAAATTTCAGCAATTCCTGTACAATAGACCAGGAGAGCCTGACACCCACATTTCAAATTAAAATAAATAATGATTAAAAAATCCCCACTTGTTTGCATATTAAAATAAGCAACACCACCACACTCAAAATAAGTGAAAACAAGCTGCAGTAAATAATAAAGGGGAAGCCCCCAGAGGCTGACTGGCAGCAAAGTAGGACAACACAAAATATTTCAGCGAAGGTTACACACGGTAACATTTAAATTAAAGGCAGCTCAGTTAGGTAACTAAACGAAATGCCAGCTCAAATCATGTTCCTGTTCATCACACACAGTAATATTCCATGGAACTCCCACCCCAGTTTATCTGCTCCTGCAAAAAAGGGTTAATAAACCAAAAAGCTATGGCAATTCTTTGGATCTCAGTTCATTTCAGGCAGACAGATGAACTCTATCTACAAAAGCATTAAAAGAAAAAATCTGTTTCTACTACCTTTATTACTATGTACTTATATACCTTTGAGAAAGAAGAAGAACAAAAAAAGAAACACATTAAAGATCTGTAACTTGGCTTAGCTGTTGAGAAACTGTTTTAAATTATGGCAGTCTTGCTCCATTCTGGTCAGAACTCTGCACACAAAAGAGTTAGAGGCAAAATTAGTAACTTTGCCTTCTCCCACAGCCCAAGATCTCCAGAGATACGACAAATTACTTATGAGGAATTTAGCTGCAGAAAACTAAAACCATTCCTCTCCATGAGTGATACTTTCACAAGGGGTACAAACAATGCTGCTTTGGAACTCCTCTCTGGAGTCAGAAAGTGCTTTTGGCAGTAGAGTGCACGCTAGTTTTGCGAAGAGGTGAAAAAATTATGTCTGACCTAGTGCAAATAAGTTGTTGAACCAGGATGAAAAATAAATTCTAATGCCACTGGTAGCCCTCTGGCATCCCAAGGAAGAAACTTGATTTTTTTACTTAGCTAGAATGCAGATGTCTAATATCAGAGTAGCTATCAGTAGTGTCTGAAAACTGGGATAGCCTTTAACTGAGAGCAAAGAACTGAAGCTTTTGGGACATCCCAAACACTATGCAACAGCACATGGGGACATCCAAACCAGACAGAGAATAGTGTATTAAAGACTCCAAGCAGTTCTAAGCTTCTCAGCATTCCTCTATTTAAAACTAGTGACAAGAAAAGTGGCAGAATTTTATTAGAAAAGAGAGCTTCTTTGCATCCACATATTGCTAGAAAATAAAAAAGGGTACAGGGATGGAAGGAGCCTGGCATTTTTTACATTATTTTCTGTTAAAAGAGAAAGTTATAACATCCCAGGCATTTCTCTGTAAAAGACTTAGTATTTTATATAGTATTTCCATTACTTTGGAATACCAACCCCAAAATAATAAAAAACCCTGAAATCCCCCCCCCAAAGAACCCCAAAATTTGGGATCAGTGAGGCAGAAGCTCCTCTTTACCCAGCCACTATAGTGGTGCTTGCTTAGTTACCTGGCTCATTGCTCCTAGCAATGTATCTAAATATATTTAATGACATGCTCTGGGGGTAATTTTGCAAAAGAAAAAAATCCTCTGCAGAATAGACTTGCCTGCAATAACACAGTAAGCCTGGAGCAAAAATTAAGAACATAGATTTTTATCTCCCATTCCACATACCACAGGATTACTCAACTGTCTTCCTCTCTTCACAGCTGGGGGTATCCCCCAAACAAACACATTTATCTATTCTAACCACCTGCACTATGTTAATACCTCTTCAAAGTCTAAGACCTAATTGAAACCATTCCAAAAAGCCATGTGTGCCAGCCACACAATTCAGCTGGGCAGAGCTCCATTAAAAGCCAGGCTATTCAGGGACTTCTCATCCCACACCCTACTCAAGTGATTTATCTCCTCAGAGAAATGCTGCTAGCAAAGCACAAGGGACCTCTCAGAGCTACGAGCATCTTCTTGTTCTGAAGAAGAGTTTGGGTGCTAAGGACAGAAGATAAACCAGTATGAAACCACTGAAAGAGCCCTGGTTGCTTAATCACCTTTTACAATCTCAGATCATCTGAATACAGTAAAACTAGTTACAGCTACATAACTACTTGGCCAGTAGTTTAGGGGTGGGTTTTTAATGACAAATTTAATTTTTTTTTTTTTTAACAAAACAGTTGATGCAGGATGTGATGAAGTAAACTATGATTTTCTACATCACTTTTTGAAATCTTTCTCATTCCAGTTGGACAGTGGCAATATTTTCAAGGAAGATAAACATAATATTTGTCACTCCCAGTTCAGAACTATGGGATTTGAAAGCAGGTTCCCATGGCAATTAGTGTCAATGAAAATTTTGCACTGCACACTTTATTTCTGTTCTCTAGTAAAAGAAGCAGGAAACACTATGTCAACACCTAATGAGTGAAAAATGTCTTATTTCCTTGCATTAACAAGTTTATTTTTGAGGTGTCTTTTATAATAATACTTAGGCACATCCAAAATTAAATCGAGCATCTTAACTCTTGATTTAATTTCCCCCTTCCCTTAGGTCAATACAAACATCACAATAAGATTCATCAGCACTGAATCTGCAACTACACTTTACTGCTAAGGTAACACACAGGATTCCTGCAATGGTTTCCATTCTGGAACATCAGTAATTTCTACCCTAACAGTGTCTAAGGCTATTGGCAATTATCTTCAAAGTCAGTAAAACGAAGAAATAAGCTTAACAGGAAACAAGAAATAAATGTTGAAACTTCAGAATTTCTAGACCATAACATAAAGGACAAAATGATGGCATCACTTTTAATTAACTGTGAATAGTTAATCTAAATAGCCCTTTCACCAAGATACTTCATGGGGAAATGGATCCAGCCAGATGCTATATGGCAGCCATTTTGTAACAAAAAAATTATTCTTAGCAAGGAAAGAGTCAATAAGTGGAGTGAAAAATTCACAGTTAAACAGATATTTTACAAACATGATTATAAATACTTCATGCTTTTTGGAAACCAGATACAGCTTAAAAAATTAAGGGCTGCTTCTAGCTGCGTAAATGTGGATTAAAAGCAAATCCAGGTGACTGAAGCAACACCACTGCAAAACCAGGGGCTTTGGGTCTATAAAAGATAATCTAGGGAGAAAAAAAAATTTACTCCCTTGAAATTAAACCAAATGGTAAAATTTTTGGTTTAACAGGTAGAAGCAAGTGGTATTTACATGGCTTAAAATGTTCTAACAAAATTGGGGAGGGGGGGGGAACAGAATTCAATTATATTGCAATATTTAGTACAAATAGTTCAGATTAGGTGCACAATGTCAAATCATAATATAAATTAACACAGTGAATTATTGGTCTGTGTTTTCAACCCCATCTCAAGAGCTTAGTTAGTTCAATGAAGATTCTTCCATGGAAAGATACTTTCACTAAGCAGGCAAAGGGGAGGACATATTCTCTTGACTTGTGTTGAAAATTCAGGAGTCCATTTTCTAAGCAGCTGAGTTTACCTCATAAAATATCTGAATAAAATTGACCCATTCTTGCCTTTAAAAATACAAGAGCAGAATCTATCTTTTGAGAACTCCAAAACTGCAAATGAGAAATGCTTCACACCAGACATCTACCTAAAACTTGTAAAACATATTTTCTCCATGGAAAAACAATTACTTGCTAAAGACAAGAAAATTATGCAATTAATTAAGACCCCACAAAAATGCATTTTTCTGCAGATACTGAAGTACTTTCTGAGCTTATTAAAAAGTTTCTTGTCATGAAAGTATAAAATTCTCATGCTAGAAGTATCTCAAATGTACATGAACCAAATGTAATCTTAATAGTTCTATTATTTCAGGACGACAACTTAAGGTTAAGACTGACTGAAGGAGACTTGACTTGACTTTAAACAATAAAGGAAATCCTGTGTTTCAAAGAAATCTGCATTATTTCTGACATGTTATTCTAGCTCAATGTTTACACTAGAGCTGACTAAAGAACCCAAAACTGAGAAGGGCAAAAAGCTAAGACTGAGCCACAGTGACATGTAGCAGCATGTTTTGGTTTAGTTCAACTCACCTGCTGCCATCTGAAGCACATCAACAGGCTGAGATCCAAGCAGCTATAAAACTGCAGTCAGAAACACTTTGCAAATAAACTACAGTAGGTACTAGCCCAATGTAAAACAAAAACCAAAACAATGAGTGATATGGAAAGCATTTAGGAATATAAATCAATTAATATAAAATAAAAACTCCAGAATTAACCCTGCATATTAGACTCATAAGACTAAAACCAAATCTTCACATGTCAGAAAGATCTCATAGATACCAAGCCCCTCAAATATGCTAAAGAAATAAAACCAAACACACACCACTCCAGAACTCCACCAGTTACAACTCAGACTTCTTTTAATTTCTGGATCTTCCTTTTACTCAAGTCCTATCAGTTCAGAATATTTTGTGCCCTTTATTGTTTAACATTTTGAACATCAGTAGCATGACAGGGATAGTCTATGATCTAGCTGGTATCTTCTTATAAACTGCAAGTATTTCTAGACTAACTGCAAGTTATTCTAGACAGTAACTTAAGATTTTGCCTTTAGTGATTGGGTGACTATTTCTAATGGTTGTCAAATATATATACATACATACACTATATATTCTTATTAGAAAAATACATGTGTTCATTAAGAGGAGATCAAGCAGAATAATTTATTTTTCTTCAATAAGATAACTGCTTGTCTAGACAAAGGAAATGCAGTAGCTCTTATCTTCTGAACTTCAACAAAGCTTTTGATATAGCGCCTTTACAAAAATTATTACTGAGTTGGAAAGGAATTAGAGAGATTAACAGACTGGCTAATCAGGAAATGTAGAGCTGAAACAGTAAGGAGATTTCCTTGAGATTCTGTGGCAGGGGTAATTTTATTTCGGATTTTCACTGAATGCTACAGCAAAAGTTGTAGAAGCTTTATAATGAAATTTAAAAGGCAGAACCTGTAACAAGTAAAACCACAATGGGCTACAGAAGCAATTACACATGGAAGATATGAGTAACAGAAATATAAATGTATTAAGTACAAGGCAATGCATTCAATAGTAACAACCAGCACTTCCTCTATGTGCTGGAAGCAGGTTAGTTCAGAATACACAGTGGCATAAAGAATTAAGAGTATCAGGAATAAGCAGGCTTAGTATCAGGAATCAACAACTTTGAAAGAAATACAATTTTGCTTTTCAGATACAACAGGAAAGCTATTTCCTGTTTATGAGCAATACTGTGAACACTTGCCATTCACATTCAAGAAACATTCAAGGATTAAGGATGCTGGTAAGAATGGAGAATGAAATTTAGGTAACAAAACTGAAAAGAGCTGAAATTTACTTAGCATCAAAACAGAACAGCTAAAAGGAGGTATGACTGTTTAAAAATGTGATGGTGCACTAGCGTCAAAGAAAGGGAGATATTTAAAGCAGTGTTCCTCAGACTTTAAAAGTAGGGCTGCTGGAAGTTGGAGAAGGGCAGTGGGCCCTCCAATTTAATGTTCTCATTTATTTCATAGAACCATACAGCAGTTTGAATTCCAACCCTTTCTGCCATGGGCAGGGATACTTTCCACAAGTCCAGGTTGCACAAATCCCATCCAACATGCATTGAACACTTCCAGGGGTGATGCATCCACAACTTCTCTAGGCAACCTATTTCAGTGTCTCACCACCTTCACAAGGAAGAATTTATTCCCAATATATAACCTAAATCTGCTTTCTTTCAGTGTGAAGCCATTCCCCCTTGTCCTATCATTCCCACGTCCTTGCAAAAAGTTCCCCTCCAGCTCTCTTGTAGGCACACTGGAAGGTGCTATAAGGTTACACCAGAGCCACATCATCTCCAATTCTCTCATTATGTCTCCATAGGAGAGGTGTTCCAGCCCTCTCATCATCTCCATGACCTCCTCTGGACTTGCTCCAGGAGGTCCCTGTCCCTCCTGTGCTGTGACCCTAGAGCTGGATGCAGTGCTCCAGGTGGGCTCTCACCAGAGCAGAGCAGAGGGGAAGAATCCCTTCCCTCCCCTGCTGCCCGTGGGGCTCTGGATGCAGCCCAGGACACATTTGGCTTTCTGGGCTGAGTGCTCATGGCTGGGTCATGTCCAGCCTCTCCTCTACCAGGAGGAGCCCTTCTGGGCAGGGCTGCCCTCAATCCATTCTCCACCCAGCCCATATTTTTGCCTGGGATTGCCCTGATCCTGTACAAAAAAGACATTCTTAGCACACTTTATGAAATAGATAACAGTCACTGTCTGAAGACTGAATAATACCAAAATCATTTAAACAATACATTCCCTAGTGACTCAGCATAATTCTTTCTCTTTCAGAAAAAGATTAATTTTCAGCTTAACTGAATGCTATCCTCTAAAAGACCATATCTTTGAATGTAATTGAAAAATTGCAAGTTCCCTTTGGGCTGTATTTGTCTTGAATTCTTTTGGTCACTCCATGACTGCTACTATGCTTCCACTGCCCTGGGGACTGTGACTGCTATTCTGGACCAGAGCAGAGATACTCAGCTATGAAGCTGGCATAGTTTTGAACCACATGGCCAGCATACATCCAGTATTCAGTGGGACAGGTTCAAAGAACCCCAAATTACTGTTTTGTCCTGAGGTGCATTAATGAGTATGAGCATTGCCCTGCTTAAAACAGTTAACAGTATTATCATGCTCATTGCATACATCTGTACGAGCACAGACAGGATCAGTATTTTAGCCCCCACACAACTTTCCTCATTCCTCCTTCTCAGCCTATTCTACCAAAATACCTAAAATGAACAATAAAAAACCCCAAATAACCCTCAAACCAGTAACAAAAATCCCCCACAAAACAAACTTGTCCCAAGAACCGCTTTCTAACCAAACCATCACACTTGACCACCTAAAAAAAACACCTTTTAAAATTAATTTTAAATATAGTAATTATTATATATATTCACATTATCAGAATAAGAGGTGCCTGTATCAAAATCTTCATATACTTCAGCCTTAAATCATTATATATTTAGCCTAAAGCCAACTTCTTTGACAAAAAATCCCCCAAGAGAATAGGAATTTAGAAAGGACTTGCTGACAGAGCTGAAATTTCCTAAATGTATTCTCATTGCTGTATTAAACACTTAATTTCCTTTCCAGTGGTCCCCTGTAACAGAGATTTAGAAGCAAAGGATCACAGCCTTCATAGACTTTCTTATGACTCTAAGAACAGGAGTAATGAAGACATATTCATACCTCAGTTTAAGAGTTTTACTGCTAAGTTTTTCATTTAAAGAAAAGGAGAGAGACTGAAGCAAAATTTATTCGTTTTTTGACCTTTTTTATTTATTCAAATCCCATTTTGCCACATGTAAGAAAAAATTATGTTATAGTGAACACAACCATCTGTGTGTTCAAGTACAAAGAAAGGTAAACAGAATTTTACAGCAACTAAGACTAGGCTTACTCAGTTTCCCAACAGAAACGTGACAGAAACTGCATTAGTAATATTTTGGAATACTGTCCAAACTATTTCAGTGGAAAGTGTTCTGCTGAATTACCACCTCATTACAGTTATGGCATCTTTTCTTCTGAAAAATATTTGTCTTGATGCTGTGTTGCTGATTGTCTGTAAACCTGCCAGACATGGGTTTCTAGGTTCTACATTCCAAAAGCACTCCAGCTCCTACCTGATTTTCACTCCTCAGAACATTTGTCTCATTGTACAGATACCTGCTGCAACTGCATTAAAACCCCCCTCCTTTATTTTTTATAAGAGCATTTCAACCATATAGCTGAATTTTTTCAACTTAGTTAAGCAGAATAATCACCAAGACAAGGACTGGACACAGACACATCTCTTCCCCAGTCTTCCCAAAGAATCCCTGAAAACATATACAACTGTGGAAGGCAAATATTTCCCCCAATCCCCATCTGATTATAGGAGAGCTCTCCATTTTCCCACCGAAGACAATTGTTAGGAGCAGGTGTGAAGAGTGATCTGAAGGCCAGGAATGTGTTTCATCCAGACCCTTGATTCATTACCTCTTGGGAAAGTACATCTACCTCTTTAAAGTTTATCGAGCATATTGTTTTGTGTAGGTAGGCTGACATCTGTATTCTCAGAGAGATGCTCTGGTGGACACCTCTTTAGAGAAGTTAGGGTCACATTTTTCAAATGTACATGAAGTCTGAAAAAGGTGCTGACAGATTTCTTCAAGCAGCTCTAAAAGTGCCTGAGGAGGTACATAGGGCTAAAACAAAAGTATCTCAAATAGCTAAAAAATAATGGATGCAACTGGATGTCTAACTTGATTCAAATCCATTGAGCAGCCCACTGAATCTTCAGGAGTATAAGTATTTCCAGTCTGATTACCTTTATAAAATCAACCTATAAGCCTTAACATACTCTTCAGCTACAGCAGAAGCTCTAACATGAAGGAAAAAATTAAAAACATTAAAAACTCATGCTTCATTCTTAAAAAGCACCTTAGACAATTCAGTACCATTCCAGACCTTTCAGGTTTTTTCAGCCCAGTGTATAATAAGCTATGATTTCCCCAAAGGCTACAACAGCATGTAAGTAGTAAGTAACATCTACAGTCTAAGTAGGTTACTTGCATTCTCCGTCTGTTGAGAGAGCAACTTTGTCATGCAGGATAAACTGCCTGTTTTCTTTGAACTGGTGTGGTACATCTATGCTAAAAGGTAAAAAGTAACAAATGGTGACATGCAACAGAGTCTATCAGAAATTAATTCAGAAAATAATCTAATTCTAAAGGTGAATGAAAATTATGTAAGAATCAAGTATCCTTGCAGCAGCCAACTGAATGAAAAATACTCAATGAAATTTATGCCAAAAAGTTCTCTTTTGTATGATGTGTTCTGCTTTAGAAGACAGACAAACAAGGTAGGACCATGAAACAGAGGGTGTCACAAATCACAAAGCCATTGAAAAGAAACTGTTATTATTTAAGGCACTTTTCAGAAATCAATAAGTTTGTCAGCAGAGAAAATAAAGCTGACTAAAATCCTTCAGCAAAGTTTTTAGCTCTTTTGCCAAGCCTTTAAAGCTGCTGCTCCTGCACCACCAGCCTCTAGCCATGCTCCTTGCCCCAGTGCAAGCTGCACCAGTCAAACACCAGAGGGTGCTGGGGTGGCCTCGGCAAAACAGGTTTGATTCACTATTGAACTGACACTCCAAGTTTCAGGAACTGAAAGATGGGAACCCCAAGAGCAAGCACCATGAGCAACATCAAAAGCAAATTTAATAATTTCTGTGAAGATCAGTGAGGCATCCACTCTTCCTTTTTCTCTTTGCTTTTTTCAACAAATTTCCTTTCAGTTCCAAATAAGGACAGACTGATTAAGAATCCCATTTATTTTTGAAAACACTGGATTCATATATAGGTTCTAGAGGTGTAATTAGGTAAATTTTCGTGTACATTAACTGAAAAGAAAGTTTTCATTAGAAAGAAATTTTCAGAGTTAATTTACATCCAATGTTCAATTCAAACATTTTAAAAATACTAACAGCTCCTGGGAAGGAAATGCAACTTGTGCTAATATAATTTTCAGCCATAAAAGCTTCTGCAATTAATATTATCTGGAAGACTGCCAGGAGAATTCAGTTAACACAATGTCATCGCTCTTTCGTGCAGCATTTTACTTAACACCTCCTTGTTCATGGTGAGGGTTTAGCCCTGAAATGGAGGTCTGGATCCTTGTGCTCCAGCCCTGTTCCTGATTCAAGCCCTCCTCTCTAAAGCCTCCCAGTACCTGCAGTAAGGTTTCACTTCAGCTCGTCTTCTACCAGTGTGTAGTGTTGCTGGGGTCTTAGTCAAAGCATTGTTAACTCCTGTGATGAGTACATTCAATTTAATTTTAAGTGTCTCTCTCTTTCCATGTAGAAATTATACCCCACAGGACAAGAGACTCTATTTCCCTGGCACAATACGGCTTTTATTTTAAAAATAGAGGTTACACATGCAGATTTTTTCAGATTAACAGGGCAATCACTATCTTTATCTGCACGAGTATTTTTTCAGGAAATAAATTTCTGTGAGTTACTATTAAGTGTCAAAATACTTGAACAGTAACACTTGTACAGAACCCTCAGAAGAGAAAAAAGAAGGAGCATGTTGCAAACAACTCTGTTTGAAGTGACACCACTGGAGAAATACTGCAGTCACACATCATCTCCACTTCCAGACACAGACATTAGAGAAAAGGATTGATTAACAGAACTCGTATGTTTCCAGCTCTGGATCTGAAGCTAACCAATCGTAACAATACAAGCCCTAATTCAACTTCCTTCCCTAAAAATTGAAAGGTTAAGGAGAGGCAGTGAACTTGATCAGCAGTAACAAGGACCATGTAGATTTAGAAAGAGAAAAAAACCAAAGCAAAACAAAACAAAAAAGTAAATAAAAATACCTGATACCGTAGCCTAAATTCCAGCTTTCTTCTTTAAATATCCTGAAGAAAATATACCTCAAAGAGTAGTATCTTTTCTGAAACTACATGACTCTAAATACAGGTATAAAATTCCCCCCACATAAATAGAAGCTGCTCTATTAATATGTAGCAGACCTTCAATGCTATTCACGATTTCAGTGCAGACTGTTTTCATCTTCCATAGGACTTTGTTAATATTGACTCTAGAAACAGCACACAGAAAAAAGTCAGAGCACTAAACAGCACACACTGCTCCGGGGTACAAACTCCGATCTTTCCACCTAACCTAGAAAATAACCCACCTATATGTGATCTCCTTACTGAGCTGAAAACCAGGAGAAGGAGTAAGGGATTAAAAAGAAATAACTTAAGCTTCCTTCCAAAAATGAATGTAGAAACCTTCATGTAAATACATGTATCTTTCAGAATTTCAGCCCTGTCTCTTGCAAATGCTGTTGTTGCTGAGATACTAACCTATATTCCAGGCTGCAAGCAGCACCCCGCCCGCAGACTCCCTGCCAGCTCAAGCTCCAGGAATTATGCCACGTGGAAATTTTGACTCATCCAGCCAGCTAGACCTAGCAAGTTTAAAGTACCATCAGGCCAAGGATCTTACTAGAAACAGTCTCTTTTCCCCCTAAAAGTAACCCCCCAATCAAACCAAACAAAACCTAATTCAAGGGAAATCAAACACACCAGGTGAACATTCTTGGAATTTTATTCCAAACATTTAAAGGCGGCTTTGTCTAATATCACCTTTTTAAACAGTTTAAATTTCATGAAAGACAAGAAAATGTAAGCATTTTAGAAACATGAGCCAAACTGAATGCCCGCATTAACCACTGTGTTCTTCAGGAAGGTGAGGTGTTATTAGAGGTGAATGGCCTTACAGTAACAGCAGAGGCTAATTTAAGAGAAAGTGATTATCTGCTAAAATAACTGCTAATAATAATGCAGTATTATTACATTAGTTTAATGGTAATGACAATGTTCTCTTCTTTGGAAAAGCCAACTTAAATATTTCATTGAAAAATTAAATTACTTTAATAAAGTATTGAAGCCTTTTTCTCATATTTTGCAGGGTTAATCCTGAATAAGACATGAATACATCATATAAATGAGAAACCACAAATAAAATGAAATTAAGTATTTGAAATTATTGTTTTGGTGTAGGCATGTACTAGACAATTTTTATATTCTCTGAACAGGTTTTTAAGATATTAAGAAATACACTTGCAAAACTCATCATATTGCACTTGCTAGTAGTATCAGCATACATTGGTTGCATTTTTCAAGGATAACAAAACATGCACTTGCTGTTGTTTTAGCTACTAATTCTTGAAGTTCCATGTTTATAGAAAACTGAATTTTTCAGTTTGAAACTGATTTTTTTCCCTAACCTCAACATCACAAAGAATTTGTTATACCCAACGTTACAATATTGGCAGCTGTGGAATCAAATTACAATAACAGCTTCACTTAACCTCCTGTGCCTTAGGCCCAGAAAACAAGAGTGAGCAGGTATACACTAAATCACATGAACTGCAGGTATATGATGTAATTACAAGAACTTTGGATTAGGAAAGCAACTCTACCTGAGCTTTGGGCTTACCTCACACAACACTTGAGTCCTTGCAATATTAATATTTTAGCTACTTCTGTATTTTTCCCTACAAACTCAAAGGCAAAGATGTGACATCTTAAGGCTCCACAGTATTGATGGTTATCTCTCCAGTAACTCCTTCCAATGCCTTCCAATATATCATTAATCTTTCCAATGGCAAAGGAATTTGGACTTGAAGCCCATTTCAGAGATCCAGCTCTATTTGTATGCAAATAAATCCAGCTCTAATTGAATGCAAACCTGAGAGAGAATGGAGTGAGCTATTTAAGATAACATAACAAAGTTTCACCATACCTTCTAATTCAACCTCTTTCTCTCTGAATATGAATCTCCCTAGGACTTTCTTCCTATCACATCCCTACTAATTATTTCACTTGGCCAGCTGCTTCCCATCACATGCAAAAATCAAATTTCAGTAGCCAAGGAAACAGAAGAGCCAAAAATGTATTTTAACGTGGTGAGATATCTAAGAGAGCAATGATGGGTCTACTTTGATAGGCACTATCAGATTGGTTCTCTAGATCACATCTAGGCCCTTAAGATTTTTCCTAGCATCTGTCTGCACTTTGTGTAGGGTTTTTGGCCACTCACCATTTTTCTCCTCTCAAGTTTTCATATCTGGTATCAGTAGAGAAGGACTACAGGATGTTACAGCAAAGCATATCTTCTCCCCAGTCCAGAGGTTGCCTTAGAAACTCATTTTCAATATAATTTTTTCTTAATTCCACATTAAGTCCTTGTGCTTTCATTATTTGGTGAAGGAAAACATCTGCACCCTCCCAAACCACATGCACTTACTTTTATCATCTCTTATTTAGAAGTCATAACAAATGTTAAAACCATCTGAAAATACATGCTTGGGTTTTTTATTAAAAAAAAAAATAAATAGACTATCAGCTGTAGAATAAAACTTTGCTTTTTATCTGTAATAAAGCTATGTAATTTGTTCAAAATCTAAAATTTTTTCCATGTCCCTAGACCCGTATTAAACAAGTTGCCATCATTGTATAAGAAATACTCATTGTATCTTGTTTCAGACAGTGTAACCTCAGTTATGGAAAGTGCCCAGCAATCAGGATACAAAACTTAGTCTTAAACAGAAAGGGTGCTGAATTATTCGAGTCAGAACCCACCACTTCCATTTTAATTGACTGTGAAGTATGATGCTATGCAGGTTAACTTACAGCATCTCAATAAACTGTTATGGATGACATTCACTCACTAAAGAAGCAAAGAATTTATTGCCCATTCAATTTTTAATAATTCAAAGACATCAATAATTATGAGCTAATCAAAAGAAATGTCTGAGCTATGCAGTCTCATAAGATTCACTGTGATTATATCAGAGGTGCAAATATAGTAAATACACATTTCCTGACAATTTCTCTTAAGAGGAGATTGACAATCCAGGATATTTTATGTTACTTGAGCTAGGTGTTCAGATCATAAGAGGAATGAATTACTCTGTCTAAACAACCTGATTTTGCAGGTTTTTCCTGTGTAAAGGACTAATAGTCACTAGTAGTTCAATGGCTATATCCAATTTGTCTTCACTAAAAGTGAAAAGAAATTCAGGTAACTCTAGGAGAAGCTTCATCTAAGAGTTTCAGAAACATTAAATAAACAGCATGGTCCATCCTGAGCATACAAAACAGGCTCTACACCTAGCAAGGAAACCAAACTGCAAATCTGGAAAAAAAGGAACTGGCAGAAAAAGGGGGGAAAGAAACCAAAACCAAGGCAAATAATGCTTTTCTTTTTAAAACTACATAACACCCCTTCACTTCTTGTCTTCAACTCCTCCAGTAGATAGCACATGGATTTTGAGAAACAGTACTTCAGATGTTAAGAATGCCAGTATCCTATTCCTGTGGACTTTAATTCAGCTGGAGTCAACAGGCTTTTTGTCTTCATACTGAGTGTACTGCTGATTATGAGGTTTCACTAGTCTGAAAACAGACATGAAAACTTTAGGCCTTGTGGTCCCTCCTACAGGAGCCTTTTCTGGGAGCCAGCCTAAGGAACATTAAGAAAGGAGCAGAGAAAAGGAATACACTCCTGTCCTACTATCAAATACTCTGTACAGGGCTAATTCTAAGTCTAGACAGATTTACTCACCAGGTGAGGATCACTAGCTGATAATGTCAAGGTTGTCTTAACGGGCAATGAAACTTCGGACAGGACTCTCACAGAGCATTGTGTGTACACAGAAAAAAAGTTTCCTAGGAAGCCTCTCAGTGAAATGGGGTATATGTGCCTGTACTTAAATTTATACTGCAAGGACAGTCTTCTGTCATACCCAAGCCTGAAAGCCATTTGGACCCAGTTAATTATTCAGAAACTTCCTTGTCTCACAGGGATGATGTTATTTCAGAACAGGGTAGCAATAATTGGGCAGTAACTGTCCAGAGCTTCCACATTCAGAGATAATTTCTTTAGCAAGAGTCTTGCAATTACTTCTTTTTGAAAAGCTGCCAAGTTATTCCCCAGGAACAGAGGCAGTGAGAATCTACAGCTATAACAAATCAAGGACCTCTGTGTTCGATTTCACTGAGGCAGCTGTGTGTCAAAATCCAAGCCTTCCAAGCATCTCGAAAACATACTAACTGCTGCCTTCTACAGGAAAGAAATCACATTTGTCCCTCATGACACAGACTTTCTGTTCAGAAGCAAACAACCTTGTCTGAAGGGTTCTCAACAGAGAAATTATTTTCTCCCAACACAAACTTATGGATCTGCATTCTAAGACAAGACATGTATCTACATACAGCTGCTCACAATGCAAAGCTGTTGCAATGAAAGGAATTAGCTAGTACTCTCAATGCACTTCTAATATACCCAGTAAAACTGCTGAAGAGTAAAGTAGGGAAAACAAAACTGAAGGGCTGTGATATAATGCTGCCTCAGTTGCTGCTGACAGATTTTGGTGGAAATAATAGAGACAAACTTCTAAGACCGTTACATCTGCACAATTTTATGCTAATAGACCCAGACTTCTACTCCATAGAGATGCAGTGATTTTCTTTCTTTCACTAAAAATGAAGTGAAAAATGTCCACAGTCTCACCTTAGAACCAAAAACCTGAGCAATGTAGACAACCATATGTAACAGTGAGACATATGAAGTAAGACTTCAGCTTCCACCAGAAAGGGTTGTCAAGTCAGATATCAAGTCAGACATAACATAACATACACACAGTCAAAACCTTCCTTTTATGTCACAAGAATACATACGCTAGAAATGGTGCAAATGTTCTACTCCTTTACTATTCCTGACATGTGTATGACAACATGTCTGCTTATCAACTTGCAGACAAAATACATTTCTCTATTTCCTCTCCAGTGAGAGCCCTCTGAATTTCACTTGAAGGTGGCTCAGGTGTTTTACAGTCAAAGCTGATACAAAAGTCTTTGCTAATTGTCATCTTTGTTTTCAGCTCTGAGGCCTTGATAGCGCTATGAGCCATTACATTGTTTATGCCTTAAATACTGTGCCTTATTGAAATATGCTAAAGCCTGCATGGAAAGCTGGGGTAGAAAAACCCAGCAAAATACAAAGTCATACTATTCCCTACTCTGAACTGAAGCAGAAAAAACAAAGAGAAAAGGAAAATGAAATATTATTAAAATGGTTTGGATAGTTGTGACTTCCAGCTTTTTCATTTGACATTAGAGTGTATATGGCAAAGGATTTAAGGATAAGACTGTGAGAATAAACATCAACAGCTGCATGGTACTATAAAAGTCTTCAACTATTCTTGTTTTAAAAATACCACGATTGTAATGAGAGGAACTCGGGGGGGAGGGGGACATAAAGGGCAGAGGGGAAGGGGAACAAAATGCACTAAATTCCCATCAAGGCAAAGCGGTGAAAAACCCAAACACCAAAAAAAATAAATAGAAACATAAGTAATTTTACTGTGCCAGTGAGCCCTTGGTTATAATCCATGATCTCACCAAAAAGTAATAAATTCAAGGCTAGGGAAGCCAGTTTACTCCTTAGTGAAAGGACATCTCAGATACTATAAAGTGCCAGAGCACTACAAAGCAGCTGATGCTCTGTTCAGCGCAGTAACTGCTTTGTACACTGAAACCTTGGGTCCACAATTGTTGCTGTTAATAGTGTTCATTCACATTGATGTTGCTGAGATTTTGAAAAGACCGCATGCACTAAATTTTGACCACACTACAGGCTGCATTTGTCCTTTGTTCTGGCTTTCTGGCCATACTATGCAAGCTGAAAACAGATCCTTAAAGAAAATGTATGCTAGAAGGCAGGGATTTTTGCCCTTCCTTTGTGATCACAGAAGCTGTGGTGAGCAGGACAAAACAAAGAACAGATCAAAACAAATCCCTCATTTCTTGCATGAAGAAAGCCAAGCATGGAGAATTTCAGCCACATGGGAATTTGTTTCTGTAAAATACTGCATAATGATTATATAAAGAGGCTTTGATTACTGTAAAATTCAATGATACATGCATTTCTAACAGCATTGGAAATCCTAAATGATTACACAAGCCTTTCATGTTTATTCATCAAATATTTAAAATACAACATAGTACAAAATATTTAACTAGTTTATTCTGAGAGCAATTTACTATTTTCTTCTAGCAAAAATTTGCTCAAGAAGATAAAGTATCACATTACATCCAATACATATGTTTCTAATGTAATTTTTAATAGAATTATTTTCTCAGCTTTTGTTTTTAAGTACAAAGTTCCAAATGTAAACATTTACTGGTACAAGCATGATCATAACTGTAAAAGACACTTTTTTGAGGCACATGGTAGAGGAAGAAAAATCTGTTCTAACAGATTTAATTTGCTGTTTTCAATTTCACAGTACACACCAAAACCTCAAAAGAAAAATCTGTTTCCAACCTCTGAGTGCCTGCTTTCATAACACAAAAGCAAGAGCAGACTTACCACTGCTCCATACACCTTTCTTTTCAATTTTTCAATCCTTATTGGATACTTTGCTCTGTTTTACATCAATCTCTTAAAAGGGTGCAATATCTACCAATGTCTACAAACCCCTCAGAAGGAATAAGCAAGGAATAAAAAAAAAAAAAAACCCTTCAGAAGGAATAAGGAAGGAGAGGTGGTGGGGTAGCCCTGTGTATTAGGGAGGGCTCTGATTGTCTAGAGCTTAATGATACTGGCCATAGGGTTAAGTGATTACAGAAAAGGATCAAGGGCATGGGCAACAAGACAGATAGACCACCCAACCAGGATGAAAAGGTGGACAAAATGTTGGGAGAAGTCACACTATCAGTAGTCCTCATTCTCATGGTGGGATAATTTACCTGGTATCTGCAGGAAATTCAACCCAACAGAGAAGAAAGGGTCTAGGAGATTCCTGGAATGTGGGGAAGAGGCATTCCTGACACATCTGGTGAGTAAGCCAACCAGTGAGGGACCTGTTTTTTGTGAACAGAGGACTGGTGGGTGATGTGCTGGGTTGGGGGCTGCCTTGGGCACAGTGATCACAAAAGGATGAGTTTTCAAGCCTCAGAAAGGGAAAGGGAGTCCAGCAGAACAGGCAGCTTTGACTTTCAGAGTGCAAGGTTTGGTCTATTTTGGAATGTGGTTACCAGAGTACCTTGGGTGGCAGTCCTGAGGAGCAAAGGGGTCCAGGAAGGATGGACATTCACCATGAAATCTTAAAGACTCAGGAGCAGGCCATCCCCCTATGCCAAAAGCCCTGCAGGTGGAGAACAAGACTGGCCTGGATGAGCAAAGAGCTTCAGCTGGAACTCAGGGAGGAAAAGAGAGTTTGTGGCCCTTGGAAAAAAAGGCAAAGCAATGCTAGAGGACTACAAGGATTCCATTAGCTTATGCAGGGAGAAAATTAGGAAGACCAAAGGCAATCTGGAACCTTTTTTGACATGTGCCATAAAAGATGGTAGCAAACATTTCTATAAATACATTAGCTACAAAAGAAGGGCTAAGGAGAATCTCATCTTTAATTGATGCAGAGGCACACAGAGACAAAGGATGAGTAGAAGAGTGAGGTACTTAAAACCTTCTTTGCCCCAGCCTTTTATAGTAAGACCAGCTGCTGTTTGGGTACCCAAGCATCTGAGCTGGAAGAATGATCATTCACCTGACAATAAGTACAAAATGAGAACAAGAAAATCTTATCCTTGAAGTGACTCAAACATTTCCATGCTGCTGCATTCAGCTCAAGGAAATCCTTCCCCCACTGCAGCACCTGGGTCCCCCATGAGGGCTGCAGTACCCAGCCTGCTAGCAGCACCAGCCATCCCTCCTGAGGAGCAGCTCCTCCAGAGCCCTGTCCAGGGGGTGTCAGCATCAAAAGCATTGGGAGGGAAAGCAGATAAACCCTCTGAAAGTACATATGCATATTCTACAACCTGGGGTCATGTTTTCACAGCCAGCTTGCTCCACACCAACTACAGGAACACTGAGCCATGCTCTGTTCCCTCTATTTGCTGCAGCATGCATATTTCAGAGGAAAACATGCCAGCCTTCCATACAAGGCACATGCCCCTTGAACACTAGAAGTCATCATTAGAAACAGCAGGGCAGTGCAAAAGCCACCCTGGATTTGTTTTACTGTTCTGATGTGCTCTGTGCTGGTCTAGTGAGGGGCAGAGCAATGAAGGACATACAAGAATGATATACTTGCAAGCTTTTTAGGTGGTGCTACAGAGACTGCAACAATCATGCCTATGTTACTGAAATCCCCAGCTGATTAAAACAGAATCTACAGGAAAATGTTATTCTTTACTAATTTGTTCATTTCTTTCTAAGCAGTTTTCAAGGCAACCCTTTAAACTTTTAGAGAATAACATTGGTCTTACTGCTAGGTACTTCTACAAATCTTTTTCCAGCTCTTAGAACAAACCTTTGCCTGATGTGAGGCAGCAGTAGCATTTGATTGGTTGGCAGAGTAGGTAAAGAAAATAGAAAATTAACAAACAGTAGGTTACAATTGTCCTTAAAGATACAGCAATAGGGAAGAGTTTGCCTCCATAGGAAAAAAAAAAAAAGTAATAAAAGGGTAGGAGAAAAAGCAGTAGATAGTTTCAAAGGGAGAAAGATTTTTGCAAAGCCAAATCCTCCCACTGAATTTTCAGGGTGAGGTGCAAAGAGCAGTAAGGCTACAAATGAACTTTAAGTCTATACCTGTAACTTTACCAGTCTTGACACTTATCCTC
Source organism: Certhia americana (assembly GCA_018697195.1). Lineage (NCBI taxonomy): Eukaryota > Metazoa > Chordata > Aves > Passeriformes > Certhiidae > Certhia > Certhia americana. The sequence continues at coordinate 10,724,344 of CM031860.1, forward strand.
AATTCTCTTACAGATAGATGAAGATATATGAAACCTTTTTGTACCCTCAGGCACTTCAAAGAAAGGATTTATATCAATATAAACCCAAAGGAAAGTCAGTAGTTTGAATTTCTCTTTTTTGTATCCAAGTCTTTTACAAAATACAGTGAAGGACTGACAATAATACTTATAAGTGAATTTAACAGAGGTGCCTTGAAGAATCAAAAAACATTCTTCTTCTCCTAATAATAATAATGTTTAGTAAGAACATCTAGCCTGATGCAAAAGGAAAACTGAATCTATCATCAAGTATGTATTTCTGGAAAAAAAAAAAAAAAAAGATGATTTTGAAGAGAAACATAAGCTTTAGTGCAAGCATTTCTGTGGGCAGGACTGTAGTAGTCTACAGTACTGCTTTATTAAGCAGAATGAGATAAGAGTTTCTAATTTAAGGCAGTATTTCTCTGCAAATCCTGCAGAGGCAGCAGTGAACAGAACTGAGTAAGGGAAGACTTAAGTGGCTTTTTCTTTAAACAAAGTATAGCACTTTGCTTCAGTATTTGAAGAGAAACTGCTTCGGTATTTTTAGTGTTCACAGGAGTGAGGGACGGAGTGCAGTCTGGTGCAGGCAGAGGGCAGGAAGGCTTGAGGTACGAGATTTCACATTTATCTCTGCTAATGCATTTCACACACTGCTCTGCAGCACTCCTAATGTTCCAGCTCTGTGTCTCTTCAACAGATATGGCAAAGCACCAAAAACCAAACTGTATCATGGTGGTGGTGTGACAGGGATCAATGCCCATGAGGGAACACGGAATACTGCCACTTCAGATTTGGCTTCTCAGCTTAATTCAAAATGCCTCTGTCATGATGGACAGTCTTCATTTTCCACTCACCCCAGCAGGATTCAATTTCAACAGAGATACTTGTAAAATCAAGAAACACACAAGGCAAAACCTTTTGCAAAATTTCATTCCTAGTGAACAGGTTTAATAGAAGACTCAAACCCCCAGATTTAAAAGATATGGTCATTTAAAGCCTAAGTAATCTAAAATTGCCACTTCACAACATATGTTCCCATATATATCCCATATACTTCTAGCTCCACTACTTCTAAAATTATCAAATTAATCTAATTTTATTCTCAGTGATTAAGATGGAATTTGGGAAGTAAAAAAAAAGAAGACCAGACTGTCAAACATGTAATATTTTAACAGCCTTTTATACATACAGTTCCTCTTGCTCTCAGGAGATAACATTGGAGTGGCTGTATGTAACTTTCAGTATCCCACGTGCATTCCAGTAGTGATATCCATCCAAAGGAGATTATTTTTGAAGGGGTGGTGTTAAGATAAGAAATAGAAAGTTCCCAGCAGAAAGTTACTCCTGTGTCTGCTCCCAGCACTTGTCCACGCATGGATGAAAGAGGTGGCCCAATTCACTGGGTATGAGGTTCATCACTCTTGCTGCAGGACACACATATTCCAAACAGAATGGCTGCTGCCTCCCAGACACTAGACTCCTCATAGAGTAACACAAAATCATCTGTTTTGCATTTTCTGTCATGTGGCAGTGGTACCTGACTTGTGCTATGCAGTATTTTCCCAGAGAATGAACCCAGCTTCAGCTCCAAAACCTAGACCAAACCCATGTGCCTATAAGAAAGATAAGAACTGCATGCTTGTGCAGAAGTGGAACAGAGGTAATTTTTGAACAGTTTACAAGCCTATAATTCTGATCTTATTAGACAATGACAGAGAACTGGAAGAGCCCCAGCATTACAACAAAATCCAACTTTCTAAAATCCTAAAGACAGTGTAGCTCAAGTCAGCAAAACAAATTTTTTCATGTCAATATGAGAAAAAAAAAGCTTCGTGATGTAGAAAAAGATGTCACAAGACATTTTTCATAATATGGCACTACCGACCGATCTGTATTCATGGCTTCACTGGATATATTTAAATGATATTTCATAAGCATTCCAACTACTTTATTCTAAGTATATCAAAGTAAACTGGGAATACCATAGTCTTTCTTAAAAGTTTCTATTTACAGGAAAACTTACAGTAACTAATCACTTAGAAAGACTAGTCAAAACAAACAAAACCCCACATTTCATTAAATTTAAAAGCCTCAATTACAGAAAGTCTGACACAGCCAAGATATAATTATGATCAACATCAGACAAAGATGCATAAAAAGTGAAAAGTGCAGTCAGAACATTCAGTGTGTCAAGCACAGTGAATGTGATCCCAGCTGCACAGTATTTCAATATAATTAAACCACATTTCTGACATAATGTAAGTTAAATGACAAGCAAGAGTGAAGTAACTATCAGCTTTCTGGTACAGGCATATTAGCATTGAAAGGTTATTTTCAAGATTTTTTTAAAAGAGCAGGCCAAAAATAAATTCTGATTGTTTCTCAGTGAGGAGCATCCTCCTTCACTTTAGCATTATGACCTGTGTGCACAGCCCAAGAAGTGTTTAGTTTTGTATTATAGTAAAAATCCAGCAGGTTTGAAAATGACAGCTAATTCTCTTGTATAGACAGAGTCAGGTTTAACAAAACCCAAGAAAATGCTTTACCCTGTGATGTACTCACTGCCCTTCCCCCACTTTCTCTACAGTCTTCTATTTGTGCCAGTAAAATTCTGCTGAGTTTAATTAATGCACAGAATTCACGTCTTATAGTTGCAACAAGAGAAATAAGAAAAGTTAAAGAATATATTTGTGACAAGAGATGATAGCTACTTTGAGCTTATTAACTGAGGCAAGCAGAAGCAGAGCCCTGATGCTGTGGGAATTATTACTGTAGCACAATTTCTGAAAAATATCTCACAGTCAAATCCAAGGTTTATTTCTGCAATAAATACCCAATTATTTGAGCTGGTATCTGCTCTGGAGCACAGCCTACAAGAGCAGGGCATGTCTAGCAGGCCTGGATTCCCCTCCACCCCCAACTGGATTACCTGTCTGTTTGGAGGAATGTTGGGACTACGTTTGGTAGCCATAAGATGTGGCAGCACTTTTTGAGGAACAAGAAAGCCAGCTCTACAGTAGACTGGAGAATCAGGACTGTGACACCAGACTTTTATGAAGCTACATAAACATCCAGACTTGAAAAAAAGTCACCCAAACCAACAGAAAGTGATGGCTTCTAATTAATTACAGGTAAGAAAGTCAAGCATTATCATCACTAAGATTTTAGGATGTAAACAGAAGTCCAAATATTGCCACAAATGAAGTTGCAACCAGGGTAGCCTGGAGTCATTCACATATGCTGCAGCCCACCTTGATTTACATCTTACATCTTATTTAATTTTTTCTTACCCACAAACAGCTTTAGAATGGTTAAGTAGTAAAAAATGCTAAATGCATGTAAACCACAAATTTATGTTTTCCCCAACAAAAAGATACTACACAGATCTAGAATGTTTCACATAGGAACAATATAAATGCTATGACAAAAGAGAAAGGTATTCTCTCATGATCTACAACCTACATCAATAGGATTCCCTGGGAGAGACACTAGTCCTGTACTACACTTGTAAGGAACAGTTACAGAAAGTTCTTACAGGTTTGCAAAAAGCTTATCAAATTATATTAATTCTCTAGGGTAGACCTTCTCCTGCATAAGTGGCAGTAGAGAAGCCTGGAGCTAGAAAAGCAGTAGTACAGGGAACAGTACTCTGAATCCAGTTCACTTTTATCACTTACAGATAAAATATTATTTTCCAGCATCTGTCAGTCAGAATGAAACTGAAAGGGAAGGACAAAGTCCAACTCCATTCACTCAATGCCTGTTACCTGTACACAGGTGACAACTCTATTGAATAAAAAGCAGATCCTATTTTAAGCTCCTGTATCCTAATCCATTACCAAATTTAAAATATATGCATTACAAAATGCACAAACATGTCCCTTCCTGGGTTATTCTTAAACAGAGAAGAAATCCAGATTCTATGCTTAAAATATTCCACACATTCCCATGGAGCAGCACAGTGAGGGGACAGAACCAACCTGCTGGTTGTTATCAATAATTATCTATTATCATAGATCTATTGTTAGATCAATAATTTTCTACCTGAAAAAAATTACGAGTTCTCAAAATACAGAACTTTACTTCTGTAAGCAGTTCAAAGACAGTCTCAAGCTTTAAATTATGCCTTTAATTTCCCTTGTATAGATAATGAACACATATGCAGTCAGGACATAAGCTAGCACTTGCTTTAATCATGCTGGGTGCCAACTACAGATACATAAAGTGCAATTCAGTTAATTAAATACAGGTGTCAAGGGCCATTCTTGATGCCCAAGAGCAAACTATCAGCTGGACTCCATCTGCCATAGAAGAAAAACACACATCTCCCATAGGTCCTATGATGACATCTAGCTCTGTAAAGCTCTCTTACAATACCTGGAACACATAAAATGGTACTCAAGCTCTGTATTTGGGAGTTAAATCATTCAGATTGTCCCACTGACCTCCATATATCAGCTCAAGTGAGTAACTTCCAATAAAAAGCTGACTTTGTATTCAAGAATGTACAACGCTGGAACCCCAAATGATTCACCATTAGCTGTGACACTGCAGAGCTTGGACTGCTACAAATCAATAACAGAAGCAGTGATGGAAAGGCTGCATGTATCACCACACAAGAGATTAAAATAAAATATGAGTAGCTCTCTCCCAAGTTACAGGCTCTACTGCCATTCTGGTTTGTGCATATAAGTAAAATATTATCAGAAACTTATTTCTGAGAAAAATGTCACAGTGGTGCTATCTCAGAATATTCCATATGTTCTCTGCTCTCAAAAAGCACACCAGAGCAATCTTTTATTCACCAGGAATACCTGTGCTGACTCATGTAACCAGCTGAAAATCCAATATCAAAGCGCCCACCTTAAGTGCATGGTTCTCTTTCTCTAGTCTCTAATATATCAACAACAGATAAAGTAGATTTTAGGCACAATTGAACAACAAAAACAATTTTACATCAAGCCATTTCCCCAATTTGCTAATGAGAGACAAAGAATAACACAGCAAGAAATTTGTTCCTCAGTAAGATCTGCGCAAGTAATGGAGCAAAGCACTTACCGTGTCTTGGGATTTATCTTTGACATCATAGACTGTTAGTTTTATTTTAGTTTCCTCATAGATGGGGTATTCCGGTGGGAAGGTCACACCAGTCAAAAACAGTGGATCTTTTGTACCCTGTGCAACATGAGTAAACACTCAGTAAGGTAACAGCTGTACAATGTGTGGGATGTCACAATGGAGGTACAGAAACCCAAAAGGTGTCAGCTGTCTACAGCAGGGAGATGGGAACTGCTCAGTTTTATTACCCAATCAATGAGAAAAACAAAGAAGCAAACTTAAAACTTCATCAGGAAAACGAAAAACAAACAAGTAAAACCCAAACAAAAACCTTCCTGGAAAGTTTTTTAACTGGAAAGGATATGAAGTGCTTCTGAAGCAGAGCCTAGTAACACATTTTTAAACAGCTCAGCCAGTATCAGGCTCTGGAACGCAACCTATAATAACCAAAAACTTTCTTACTCCCACAACACTTTCTGAAAGTACTGCAATTTCATCCTAATTTAAATGAACTAAAGATTTAACTTGCACACACATACAAAAAAGAGAAATCTTCATTAAGCCACAATAATAAGTGTATAGAAATGCTACAGAGACTCTTGGTATTACATTAAGGATATTGATTTGTGGAGAGAGGTTTGAAAATACTCCTCTTTAGGAAGAACTGCAATAACATAACATTCCTGTGCTTTGAAACATTATGATTACACCTTAAAGTTGTACACAGAACTTACTATATCATAGCTAAAGATATACAATTAAATGAATCATACAAAATGTTGTTTATAATTTCTTAATGTTTAATTATACTTAATATCCAAAGATTACCAGGCAAGTATCCTTAAATTTTCCACTAAGTAAAAAAAAAAAAAAAAAAAAAAAGGGGGGGCTGTTCATGACAAAGGCAATTTATCTCATGGATTAACTTTCTGTGACCCTGCCTTCCCTTCCACCAAAGCTTGACTATAAAACTGAGAACCTTGACAAAACAAATTCAGGAATTTATTGAGGTCTAGGACATTGCATTAGGAAATGCATCAACTTCTATTAAAAAAAGTATAATATATACATATATATATATATAGATAGATAGATAGATAGATAGATATAGATATATATAGATATATATAGATATATATATAGATATCTAGTCATCTTTTGCACAACATCATTCCAGACAGTCTGCAATGAAATATCCTGATCAGATACAAGATATTTAATATAAGCAGTTTCAGGATGGTTGAGGGCTGAAACCATAATAATTTAATTAGTAGTTGGTTGAAAGTAATCACACAAAGAGCTCATGAAATATTCTCATTGTATTTAACAGTTAAAACAAGCCTCTGGCAAAATCATGTGTGTGTTTACAATGAGACTTCCCTGCTCTTAATGAATCTCTCCAGTAGGTTAAGCAAGTTACACCTACGTTGCTCACCCTTCATTTTCTCTGAACCATTTTTGCTGTTTCTGACGCCAATGCTTACAGGGCAAAGTGAGGACCAGCAAAGCAGCCTCAGACAACTTTTGTTGTAATGTATGATGCAAGTCATTAATTATTTTATATAAAGTCACAGACATTACGTACACACATTCTTTTCTGAAATTATAGATGTAGGGTGATATTTTTCAAATTGCAAAAACATCAACTCTCTAATGGAAAAATAGAACAAGAAATAAATCAATAACAGATCATATATATAATACACCTATGTTTTTCTGCAATTTAAAAATACTTTCTAAACTCACTATACTCTTAATTAAGTTTTATTTTGCATTGCCTTGTCCCTTCATGAGAGCGACTATTCCCTTTTTCATTCTAAACCCATGTCTGGAGAATTGGAATATTCTCCATGCCTCTACTTGGAACAACAGAGCTTTCATGAAAAGCCAAGTTAATTTCTGTTTATCCTGGTTAAATGCCAAAAACTACAGCACACTTAGTAAAGCATACCTAACTGCCAGAGTGTGCTTGTCTTACCTAAGACAGTGCACTAACTTGTTTTATTCCTAATTCACTTTCTAAGGAAAAAATGAGCAATCCATTAATCAACATGTTAATTGAATAAGAAAGACTCTCACCTCCACGATTTCAGTGCTTGAATACCGCGTCAAAATGTGCTCTGCTGGATGCACCACTGAGACTTGGATAAATGTATTCAGCTTCCGATCACGGGTAGCAGCCACTAGATCCTTGCATGCTGGAGACAGTGCAAAATAAAAATAAAACACTCAAAAGCAAACTCCAGGAAAATGCTGCCACAGGCACAGGACAAAGCAGACCATGCTCTGGCTCCAGATTAAATCTCCGGAGACAAGTCGATTTAACAGAGGAAGTCCCTTGGAAGTAACCTACAGAAATAGGAAGTCACATGCCGCAGAACTGAGCCGAGATCTCGTTTCCACTAAAAATACTTGCAGCTTCTGCAAAGCTCCCTGTCAGAGGCTCATCAGCCCCAGTCCACAAGAGTGCATGCGCATACGCTGCAATAGTAGTTAATTTTACATAAGTACTCATTTAATTTGCCCACAAAATCTCTCTTAGCAGCCTTATTGGATCCTCTTGTCTGACAATTTTCCCAGTTACACAACCGTTTCAAACACGTTCTAAACCAGCTAATTGCGATCAGTGGTTAATTTGGTTTATATTGTTGCTACTAGCAGAACTAGTTGTCAGGTATAAACCTACATACCTAAAAGCAGACAGAAACACAACCAATTCTTTTGTCAGTGACTGGTATATAAATGTGAATTGCATTCTGCCTATATAACATCATTGTTAAAACTTATTCTACCTAATAAAGAAAATCAGTTCTGGTTTATTTTTTCATTTTTATCATTTCTATAATTTTTTCATTTTTATCCAGGGCTCAGAGTTGTGCAGGTGACTGAGATTATTCTTTAGACTAACACACCTCATGCCTTCAAAATGAAAGGGTGAAGACACTGAAGAAAAAGGAGGAGGAAATAAATAAATGCACCATTGGCTGCTCCACAGAAGGGACGCAGATTAATGGGGTGTGCATTGGCTCAAAAGGAAAAACCATCCACCTTCTATTCTTCCCTAAGAAATATACAGCAGCGAACACTGCTGCTGTGGTGGGATCTTCCCAGCGTTTACTGCGGGGTAATAAACTACCCTGGGATCTCAGCAGCCTAAGGTAAGCAAAAAAAGCCTATGGTTTCAGAGAGGGTAATTGTCAAGAAAGAACTGAGGATATTTTCTATGAGCCACTGCCTACCAGGGGCTTCCTCAAGTGCAGCTGACCTTTAACTTTTCAAAAGGTGAGTCAGATTATCCTCACAGCAAGCAAACTTGGTCTGATGAGAAGCCAACACTAGAAAAGCTCTGATACATACAAAAGGCCAACTCAGCTTGTTTTATAACTTTTTTTTTTTTCCTTTGGGCTTGAACCTGCTGCTGGAGTAAATAAATGGGAAACTGGCTGAAGTTTTTTACCACGCTTTTATCACAGTTAAAAGAGACAGGGAGACAATTAAATCTAACCTTCAGAGAGTAAAGCTTTGCTTTAGTCCATATTGCCAATGAAATCTCCTGGTACATAGTCTCAAACTGACCCTATTATAATTTATTGGAAAAAGTGGGATAAGCCTAAAAGTTTGTGCATGATGGAGCCTTCACAAAACAGCTGATGTAACAGCACCAGGCTGAAATAGTGAGTTGCCCACAAGTCTTTGCTGTTAAGACTCACCACATCATTAAAAAGACTGAATATTAGCACTGCTTGACATCACCTGAAAAATTACACTTACTAAAAATTAGGCTTACTGAAATGCAGATGCCAAAGCACAAAAGGCTGGGCTGACACATTTTGATGCTATTTGACTTTGTCCTCTCTAAAGCTGATCAGAGTAGTAGCAGATCACTGAGATTTCCAAATACAGCCAGTTCCCCATCGCACAAAACCTGGTCTCATGCCACCATACGACCCTTAAATACTGCTCTCTATAATAATTTTTTTAGAATGTAGCAGTTTCAGAGGAATGGCATTAGAGTTCATGTTCACCATCAGAAGCTGGAATGGACAGTCAACTTTTTCGCACCCACCACACAGGAAGGCTAGCCAGCTCACAATTCAATAGAATACAACAAAAGGGAGAAAAACAGAGAGACATAAACACTTAGGAAAAATAAAATTAGACCCCCAAAAAACACTGCTAGTGACTCTGGCAGAAGCTCTACAGCTGAACTCTTGCAAAACATACTAGTGCATGATGAATGGAGGTAAAACCCTCACAAATAGTTTCTAGTTGTGGCTTGTCTCAAATACATTATCCAGATGTGACTAAGTCTTTTAGTTGCCAAGAGCACAGGCTTTTATCCTATTGAGAAACCTTTAACAATAGGAAGAAGATTTGCACTCTGTGGTCACCACTTTGGTGCTATCTGAGCATGGGAGACAATTTATTTCTGTGACAGTACTACAATCCAGTCATTAGATCATTTTTCTTGTAAAAAGGTGGCTTAGCAGCATGATCTTGAATTTCATTGGAGAGGGCTGACAGGAAAATAACTGATTTGCATATCCCCAGTAGGGAGGTTCAGCATAAAGCATCAGAACTCTTCAGGAGACACCGGTGCAGAAGGATAAATGAAATTAAATGAAACCTGCATCTACTTTGATGACAGTGCTATTTATCTCTATTGTGACACTGTACTACTGCTGTTCACAACTCACCTTTCAGTCAGAGAGGATATTCAATAAAGTTATCCCTGGTAAAGAGCACAGAAATTGTCAGTTTGAGCCACAGTGCATCACTTCCCTTCAAAACAGCCCAAATGAAAAGTTTAACAAAACAAAAGGACTACTTTTAAGCTGATGCCAAAGAATAAAAGCTTGTTATATCCTGTTTGCAGCCTGGCAAGCTTCACAGCCCCATGCTGCATTATTGCCCTTAGAATCATTTCACTATCGTCATCTCTGAAAACCTTAGGTCTTCAAAGAAACAAAGTGGACAAACTGAAATGTTACACAGGTGGAAAGCAGAAAACCAGCTACCTGTTATTACATACATTAAAATGTGTTTGTTCAGTATTATTAGCATACCACTCAAACAGAAACTGAGGAAAACACAAGCATGAAAGGCGTTCTGAGGCTGTTTCCTTAACTGCAAATGTAACACCATGAGAACAGGTAGCAACACCAAAGCATTTTCATCCACAACCTACACCCAAGCAGACCATGGTCATGTTACTTCTCAATACGCTTCACTATGTCTGAATAAATTCTGGGAAAATTCATCAACAAAACTCCGTGAAATGAAGCGTCAGCTTGTACTTACATGCCGAAAGTACATGAATCTACTCATTGTGACTGTTGACTCAGTGTGTAAAGCCTGAGTCATCCATTCCCCAGTGACCCCACCTCTGCTGAGTCTATCAGTGTACAATGAATGTTTAAGGAAGAACTGCATTAGGAATAATTTGTGCTTTAATATCAACAAAGAAAAAAGTTAAGATAGCGGAAAGAAACAAATCCTCTACTGATATTGCACTGTTCTCTGCGCTGTACTGACATGACGGCTGTGCTCTTTGCTCTCTTTCCTCCTGTGTGTGTGTCCCCACACAAAGAAGTGAAAGACAGGTTACTGTTTCCTCATGGGATCTTGGAGGATATTTTGAAAATGTTACTTCTATATAGGAAGAGAGTACAGACAGAAAAACTAAAAAATCCCAATTACTATATAACAGTAAGAAGAAAGGAAACAAACCAAACAAAATCCAAAATAGAAATAGCCTGGAAATTCATCATCTACCTTCCCTGAAACTGTAACACTTCTGACCAGGCACTCAGTACTCACTGCTCCAAGCACAAAGCGCAGTGGAGCCAAAAAAATTTAGTCTGGCAGAGGAATAGGGAGATACAGCATCTCCCAGAAATGGCAAAGATCCAGTAGCTAGAACAAACAACATGGGCAATGGAATGAAAGACATCCCCAGCTCAGAGTTCAGAGTTGTTTGGGAAATGAGCCAAGGAGGAGACCAAAAATTGGGAAACAGCATTGAAACTGAATAGTTTATTTTTGCTAGTGAGGAAAATTACAGTACATTGGTGAATGTCTTCTCATACTCCGGATTCACACGATGCATTAGCCTACATGACAGCGTGCAAGGTAGCTCTTTCTTAAACCACTGACAGAAACACCATTTCCCACAGCTTCATTCCTTCCCATATTCCAAACCAAAACAGATTCCAGGGGGCTGGCTATGAAAAGGAATTAACAACACAGCCTTGTTGTCTCCAGGGCATGCTATTTTGTATGCTGTCAAAACAACAGAAAATTAGTAGTATCTGAAGACAAGGGGCATGGGAAAAGCCTGTGCCTCACATGCACATATATATACGTGAAGGTAATGTTCAGATTTTTATTCATTTCACTGACAATGCAGCAGCATTATTATCCCAAAGCAACTTAGTTTATAAATAATAATGTACAGTCTGTCTCGATAAACTAATTAAGTAAAGTGTAGCTATTCCTTAGTGAGCAAAAGGACATGTTAAAGAAGGGAATGCCACACATGGACCTGTGCTACAAGCAGAACACTGAACAGCACACAGTTTGCTTTCCTTCACCCTGGGGGAGTGTTGGGGATGGTAGGGAAGTGTAAGAGGAGGAAGTGCACATCACTACTGATTCTGCTGAAAAGGAATACCTTCTGCCAGGCACATGCAAAAGCTTAGGAAAAGTCCAGTTTTGAAACACATAGGAAAGCTTTGGCCACACTTCTGAATTAAGAGTGCAAGTGTAACTGCAAGAGGGCTGAGAACTGAACAGCAGTGTGTTCTCTGTTTGGCAAAACATGCCTGAAAGCAAACAAAATGAACATTTGAGGATGGGCATTAGCACAGAATGGTGTTAATGAGTATGCCTGCTAGTGATCCATAATAAACCTCATTAACTGGTTTATTATAAATATTACTAACTGGTTACTGGTTTCTGTGCCAGCAGGAATGCTTCAGTTTGCTAATGGGGACAGAAAGAACAGTGAAGTTGCTCCCACAACTTGCAATGTGGACTCACAGAACAATTCACCATTCAACACTAAATGTCAAAGGATGCGGCCACAAAAATTATAATGTCCATGCTATCACAAAATGATACACAGTTACATAGCAATGCAACAGGTACGCATTAGGAGTGACACGCTTTAATTTTAGTCATCAAAATAGATGCTAAGACTCAGGTGAACTCTATCATGAAAAGAAGCTCTGTGCAACAGAAGACTACATTTGGACCACATACAAAAATAAGCAAAGATCCACTGATTTTTACCTACAAGACCTTCTAGATCACTGTTCCTGTCTCTGGGGATGAGAGACTTCTATAAAAATAATATATCTGTTCTCTAGAACATACAGCTTGTTGCTAAAGTAACCTAGTTATCTTTTCAAAGAAATGCACATACATAAAACAATTAGTATTCTTCAGGGATGTCTGTAATAAACAGCAGGAAGAAAATTTCTACTAACAATCCAAAGAGAAAGATGACATGGAAGTCTTACCAAATGAAGCATAAAAAAACCATTTCTATGGCATCTCTACAAGTACAGGTTTTGTGGGAATAAACCCCCACAAACACCAAACAATATTAACAGTAATAACTGTAAATAATAGATCAGTATGCTGCCCAGAAAAACATCAGTCATTACCCACTTAATATGCAGCTAAAAGAACATAATTATTTATGAATCATTGAAATAAGATACACTTGAATGCTGCTGGGGGGAAATGCTGTATGCTGATGGAGGTTAGGGATAAGTGATCATGCCCACAAGTTGAGATGCCAGCTACACTCATCACCTTATTTGCAGATGAAATGATTAATCTGGTTAGATTAATCTGTGAAAATCAGACGTGATCTATTTCAGAGTAAGGCCTGTGTGAGTGTGGGGGTGTAGCTGCACAGGGGCTTTGATTCCAGCTCAGGTGGTGAACTGTGACTGCCAGAGTGGTGCTTGAGTGGTCAGACAGAGAAGTTTCCTTAGCAATGCAAAGGCTTAATCTGCAACTTTTCATTGCCATTGCCAGCATTTCCTGAGCAGGGGTTTCTATTCTTCTGACATGCTAGAGGAGGCCTACTTCCTCTTACAGCTTTGCTATTTAGCCCGGACAACCCCAGATACTTAGGGGTTTAAGTATGATAGATGCAAGAGGCTCAGGAAACAGGCTGCCTGGATCAACACAGCTCACAGGCATCAGATCTGTTCTGCAGGAGCAAATGCGTGGTTACTTGTGTTAAGTATCCATCCAGTGCTATTTACATTTGCTGTGCATTGATCTGCTGCTAACGTCAGACGATCTGTTCCAACATATCCACAAGCCTGCTCCAGCTTTATTTACAGTAGTGGAGAACTGAATTCCATCATCTTCGTGCTCTAGACTTCAGCTCCACAACAGCAGCAAGAAGAGAACTAGCTTGGCTTAGAAAAGCTTCTTAAGTAATGAAACAACCTGCTTTTGATTAAGATTTTTGAACTTCTTTAATTTTTGAAAATGTGTCTGAGAATATGTATCTCTGTGTATCTCTTTCAAGTAATTACAAAAATACCATTTTTCCCAAAAAGACTGCATATCTCTACTGGGCACTCTGCAACTCCAACAGCACAGAAAACTTTCTCAGAGATGCTGCAGTAGACTTTTGACAGCAAAGCAGATCTCTTACTGTTTGCTTTAGATTATTGATTATCCTCTTTCCTTCTGTTCAGAACTATTCTACTCGTGGCATCACCTCCTAATGATATTTAGACTCTGATCTTCAGTTTTCTAGAGAGAGAAATAAAGAAAGAAGGGGGGTGGGGGAGGAAAGGGTTTGAAGCCTTGCAAAAATTTGCTATACATTACTACATGCTAAAATATATTCCTATCAAAATCAATTTTGATACTGCTATTCCAAGGCTGCAATTTATTTTGGTGTTGTTGGTATTTCAGAACACCACAAAAGGGTTTAAATTTTCATGGAAACAGAGCTAAATATCATTTCCTCCTTCACCTTTTCCTAATATCGTCATATCAAGAAAAGATGAAGAAGTAATCTTGCTGTAATTTCTCACTATCCAAAAAATAGAGTGGTTGCAAGTTAAAAGTACCAGATGAAGAATAAGATTTGTAAATGGCAAGCAGACTTCCATTTTTCTTTGAGTTATGACCTTCTTTATACCATAAGCTCGCCAAAAACAATTAGAACGTATAACAATTTTTTTGAGATTTTTTTAAGTAAAATACATTCTGCTGATTCCTAACATTTTCCATCTCTTTGGAAATAAAATAAAAGTAAAAAAAAAAAAAAAGAAAATCAGCAATACCACAAGAAGATGAAAAGAAACAAAAGTGCCAAGTCTGAAAGTTTTCAGTCTGCCACATTCGTTTTTACTACAGCAGCACACATTGCTTCCTTTGACGTGAGCATTTATTCACTGCTATACCAGTTGTCAAGTGCAGCATTACATGGGTTTGATCCTCAGCTTGCAGTATTACTTTACAACACTGTAGAGACAGGATTTTTTTCTCTAATATGTAAAGAAAATTCAGCTGTTGCTTGGCCTGACTCCAAATCCATGTCAACATATGCATCTTCATAAGATACTTTCAGGCTTGGCGAGGAAAGAAGCTCCCCTCACAAAACAAAGGAAGGCAGTCAAGCAACACAGTCCAGCAACTACAGCAGGCAAGAAGGTTCAGAAAGAGCTCTAAACAACCAGAAATCTTTTAGGGTGCTTCTCTGCTGCACAACAGCTGCTCTGAGCAGCTGTAAGGGAGCTACTCTGGTTCCTGGGTAGAAGTCCAGCCACAGGACCCCAGCACCCAGAAGGAAGTGATCCATCTGTAGCCTGGACAAGCCACCCAAACCAGCTGATGTTAATATTGACATAACTACACCTAAGAAATGCTGCAGGTTTAGGGGCTGTGTTAAGGATTTTGTGTAAAATTCTCTGGAGCCAGGTCTGTAATTAATTGTAATCTAATTGATGTGTGGCCATAGCCCTGATGCCCATGAGACTCTGCTGGTGAATAAAACAATTAATCCCTTCTTTAAGCAAAAATATTACATAGTAAAGGTAATCAAATGAAGATGCCAGGACAAGATGCAGTAGGGAACTATATTAACAACACTAACTCACAAAAGAAAAGAGACAATAATAAAAGCAAATTATAGGTCTACTGTCTTCCTGAACAGCCTTAAGACCCATCTGTTTAAGAAGAGCTGTGTTCATTCCTTTCATTGTGCCAAGGACAGGGACAAGAAATTGATGTAGTTTCAACTTCATGAAGAGTCAAAAAAAAATTTTTAAAAATTTTTTTAAAACCCACCAAAACCACCTCCTCAACATATCCTAAGGGAAGACAGCAGAAGTATTTGAGCCCTGTAGTGCTCTTCATGTGTAGCACTCAAAAGAGGTAAAATGTGGCCTCTTAAAAAAAGTAGGCAGCATATAATTGACCTGAACATTTGTAAATTTTTTTTTCCTATTTAACCCCCCACTCTGCTGGATTCCTAAATGTCAGGCTGATTCACAACTGGTTCTCATTGCATAGGTGTCTGATGTTGAAAATGACCAGAGAGACAGCCTTTTTAAAATAGATGGTCCTCTACAGAAAACACAATGCAAAGCACTGACTAATCCCTCCAATATGCCAGGGGTGACCTTTTAGCAAAACAAAACCCACACATCTCAAAGGAAAGCAGACTAAAATGTACTTCAAAGACAAGGCAAAGAAGAGCAAGACACACTTTTAATCAAAGGAGAAAACAGATTTCTGCAATCCAGAACAATCACTTTTAGCCCAGTAATGATTAAATTTCCTGGTAGGGAAATGCTGGATAAATGTTAAATAATCTGCATTCAAGCTGCAGTTAAAAGGAGATGTTCTAACTTAAGCAAGATTTGTTTGAAAAGGTAGCAATTCTGGATTAATACCTAAAATTAAAGGTCCAAATAAGAGACCATGATTAACTCCTCAGGGGATTTTGAAGCAGTCATTTTGACCAATAATTTTTGATTACTTTAATAGCATGGGACTTGCACAAGATAGCAAAGTAGAATTCCTTCACAGGGAATTTTGGAAAACATGTATTTGGGTTTTTTTTTTCACATAAATGACAGTGTCCAGAAATAATAAACCTCACAGGTCAGGAGTCATGTCAGAGGACGAGCTTCAAGGAATCCATCTCCCATGAGCATCCTGCATTTGTTTACTTGCATATTCTGAAGGAATAATCTTTACTCCAAAACTTCTCAAAAAAATGTACCTCAGCCGTGAGAACTCTGGTGGTACAGACAAACAGCTTTTTAAAAAGTACAGGGTGAAAAACACCATAGTGACTGTAGCTGTAGGGATTGCCTAGATGTTATTTTAAAATAACATTTTTCAAGCAGCACATACGTACGTATTTGTAGTTTCATCAATATCAACACCAAGCTCATTTCCCCTCCAAGATACTGGCTCATAATTATTACTTTAAATTTCTTTTATTATTTATTTTTTTTTTAAAAGTAAAATCAAAAGTGCAAAAATTTAAAAGGTAAAAATTACTTTTAATTTAAAATTATTATTTTTAATTTCCAACTCTACAGTTTGTATTTTGAAGAAGATTTAAATGGGGAGACATTAATAATTTCTACAAAGGAATAATATCCAAACCAGAAAATTTGATCCTTATACTATAAATACACTCTCACTTCTAGCATAAGTTTCTTCAAGGGTGAACAATGGCTATTTACATGCAACAATAATATGTTTGAAACTGCCTTGGTTTTGATATGCTGACACAGGTAAAGACATAGCTGACTTCATCACAGAGATATAATTTTAAATTATTTCCACTCATTTGTATAAAGAAAAAAAACACAAAACAAAAAAACAAAGAAACCCCCTTTCATTTGTCTCTGTAGAGACAACCCCTGGCAGATTTGAGATCTAAATCTCTAAATCCTGAATTACCTAGGTATTGTAGCTCTTAATCTCAAAGTTGAAAACAATGTTAGCCCACTTCAGTTTTCAAAGCAGCTCATTTACAGTCCTACAGACAACAACCCTCAGCTTCTCAGGTGTGAAGAATTCTCATCTTCAAGGAATGCTTAGACCAAATTCTTCTTAACCCACCATAATGAAATGCTACACTCCTTCAGTCTCTCAGAAATCAATCTCAAAAGCAACAGAATTCCAGATTGAAGCTCTCGCTTGTTTTGAACATTAGAACAAGATTGAAGTACATTTTAAAAATCTTCCTTTAGTACATAGTAGTTTTATATTCCAAATAACAGGCAAAAAACACTCTAAAATATGGTTGATAATAATAATTAAAGTGTCCATAACTGGACTAGAAAATTCATTGGTCACAGGGAGTGAGGGTAAAACAATGAAGAAAAGCATTCTTAAGCATTTTGTTTGTTTTCAGTAAAGCACCTCAGGTCAGTGTGCTAGTCATGCTGCATCTAGTGTTGCGTGGGATTTTGTGCTGCTGCATTTAGAAGAATTCCAGGTTTTTTCAGGGCCTGCAGGAGAACCTGATTTTTGAGTCAAATCTCACCACAGGACATGCATTTTAGAATTTCCAAAAGTAAGTATATATCTAACTAATGTGTTCAAAAAGGGAGGATGACTTTAGTCTTCTGTTAATTCTATGTTTTTTTATTTACGTAACTTTTATGTCTGATGTTGAAAATGACCAGAGAGACAGCCTTAATTTATAAGGCTTAATTTATAAGGATTAAAAACAAGTCCATTGGAAAATGTTTTATAACATGAAAGTATTACTGCAATTGTTTCTACAGGCATATTAAGAGATGTATTTAACAACTGCCACTTGAAACACAAATGTTCAGCTAACACTGCAAACTACCATTAGAGTCAAAAAAGTCAAGAGCTATCATGCTTTGAGTTATTAGAAATGTTTCCAGTTAATATATTATTGGCCTAACAACAGAGAGTTGCTCCATTTCTGTTTAGCCATTACCATTCAGCACAAGAAGCACCAATTCTGTAACTACTGTAATCTGTAAGTCATTTCCTTGCTTTTTGTCTTCCAAATAATCTCTACCCTTTGGAATTATGAGGTGACTTTACCTTCACAGAGAAAGATACACAAGGAGAGAGATGGAAGGAATTCTCCTGGCAATTTTTCATGAAGTGTTCTACAGTCTGGGCTAAAGGTTAGAAAACACCAACTGCAAAGAGTGACAGTATAAAAGTTGAAAGTAAACTCTCAACAAGCCAGAGATATCCACGAGAGGGTTTTAAACAGAATACTCTGAGCTTCCACACACCTGCTACCTGGCTTTGGAGGTATTTGAAGTCCCCAGGTATTTAAGCTTTGAACTAAAAGAGGTCTCTACACACCTGCAGGTTGGCTCCAGGGCACATCCCAATTGTCTCAGCCCTGACGATTCGGAGCAGCTCCGAGCCCACCTCTGGCCCTGTCAGGATCTGAAAACCACACACCTCTCCTGACAGGCTTGGGCTGGCAGGCAGTGGCAGGGCACAGCTGCTCGTCCACATTCTGCAAAAGCATCACTGCTGATTTCCTTCACAACACACCCAGCAGGGCAGCTGAAGGAGAAATGGGGCCAGTGCCTCTCTTGATTCAATAGAGCACTGGACCAGAAAGGGGTCACACACGGAGCAGATCCACAGGTTTAGCATTCTGCTCACCTCTAACGTAACAGCTGCAAACCACAAAAAGCTGCTAGCATTTACACAGGAGAGAGGAAGACTTGAGAGTCTGCTTGTCTCCACTCAAAACTGTCTCACCTTTATTGCAGAATAGGGAAGATTTTCTGGGCAGCAGGCATAGAGGGCACAAAAGATAATGTGGTATTTTACATATATGTTTTTACGTTTCAGTACCACTGAACTCAGGTTGCTGTCCATCATCACTCCAGAACTGATGTCCACCCCACTGGAAAAAGGGCATTAATCACTTAACAGTCATCTTCAGCTTAATTTATCATTGACACAAATTCTTTTCTTTGCAGAGAAAGGGCTAAGATTTTCAACTCAAAGTCCATTACAATTTTATTTCTGGCCAACACCACTGCAGCAAATACATGTTTACTAAACTATACATGGTTTGCTTCTAGCATGCATTTTGCAAACATTCCCATGAATAACTCTTCCTTGAGAGAATAAACAGAAGAAAAAAAAATTTTTTTGCATATATATAAAAATTCGTAAGAATGAGCACCAATAACATATTCTCCAGGCCAAGAGAATCCACAAAACTAATTTAACAATAACTGACTCTATCTAGTCCTGACTCTCTTTGCCCAAAGAGAAAGGTGATTCAGGCTGCTTTTAAATCCTTTATGGTGTCTTCAGGATGCCCCACATAATGGTTTAATTATTATGCAAGGGTGGAAGTTCCCTAGAACATCATAAGTCCACATCTATAGCAACAATTTTAAATAGCCTAATTTCAACATAACTACAAGTGATTATTTAGATATCCTGAAGATTTTTTAGATCACAAGCAAGGTATCAACAACAGTAAGGATCAACAGAGACCTTACTCTCGATATACAGTACAGAATGTTGGAGGAGTCTATATCAGACCAATCACTACCAGCTCTAAGAAACCTCCAACTCTTTCTGGAAAGTTACATGACAAACCCTTGGCACAGAGATGTTAGAATCAGCCTTAGGCTTAACAAGCCCAACTCCCCTCCCCAAGCAGCGTCAACCACAGCAGGCTGCATTGGCTTGGGTGCTCACAACATCCAAGGACAGAGACTTCACAACCTCCCGAGGTCATCTGTGCCAGTGCTTGAGCACCATCAGAGTAAAAAAAAAAATCCCAGCCATCCCTGTCTAGTAATTCCAAAATAAAATTTATCTCTCATTCCTGCCAAGAAAAAATCCCAGGGCTGCAAGGGCCATTAGGCAGCAGCAGAGAAAACTAAGATGTCAGGCACTGAAGCACATAACCAGGGATACTAAAAATATTTTCAGCAAACTCGGTGGTACACACAGTTTCTTTTTTAAGTAGACAAAGTTTAAAACTTCGATGCTACTACACTTGACAGTTTGATGAAAAAAGTACTGTTTCTAGAAGAAACAGTGTAGATTAAAAGGATTTATGAAGCTGTGGAAAAGACCAACATCTATTGCCTAAAACATTGTGCAGACTCTGTATGCCTTTTAAGCTTCCCTGAAAACAGCATAGTTAAGGAGTTAAGAAAAAAGCCAAACTATTGCATTCTGAAAAGTTAAAATGTCAGCTTCCTGGGAGGCAGGGAAAGATTGGAAGAAGGCAGCAGGGCCAGGACTGCCATCCAAATCTCAGTTGTAGGTAAAGAAGTCTTAAAGAGCTTTCTATAACAACAAAGGAATAACTCATCCTTATTTGGCTTGCTGCTCTCTGTGTACAAATACCTGCAACAGAAAACATTCACAATAAGGATCTAAATAGTCCTCTTCATTCAGACAATTTTCCTGGACCCACAGAGAAAACAGTCATAGATTTATTATGTACCAGGTAAGCACAAAGCCATCTGGTCACTTAGGGGCTGTCCCTGTGGATGTGTGCTGGTATAATGGGACAGTGTGCTCAGGGCCACTCTTGCTGGAAGATGCTGCCCAGAAAATCTCCTTCCATGGCAGAAAACTTCCCAGCTTAGCCACACCTTCTCCCACTAGCTCTCTCCTGCCACTCCCACATCCTAAAGCCAGAAGGGGTAAAGGACTCATACACATTTGTGTAGAAGCAAACAGCTCCCTGCATGTCAAATCTCCTGCTGAGATCTACCACACCTACGTGGGAGCCATCCTAGGGAATCTGAAGAGCCACATTTGAGAAAATCAGGCTCAAATATTGAACTGGAAAGAGTACATAGAATGGCAAGACAAAGGAGAAAGAAGGCACAGTAGGAGGTATATTTTTGGGAAAAAGCAGGAAGAGAAAAATAATAATGAAAAAAGAGCAGCAGCATGTGCCAAAAATAACTTCTATCTATTGCAATGATCTTTAATCCTACTTTCCTATGAACTAGTTTAAAAATACCCTGGAAACACAAGTTTTCCATTTCATCAGAATAATTGAAAAATTAATGTCACATTCACCAGAACACCCAATAATTCAAAAGCCAAGCACTGTGCTTGGGAAAATACTAAAGGACAAATTAGGGTATTCACTGAATTATTTGTCAGTGGTTTTTTAATACCAAAGTGAGGAAAAAAATTTATACGAAAGCTCAATTTTGAGAGCACTGCATTAAATCTCTACCTATATCTATAAATTCTTAAGTAATTCTAGAGCTCTTTTCCTACGTAACTTTCAATCAGCCTTACAAATTATCATTATATTACTAATAGCTATGAGTGTTTTACCTCAGAAACTAGAAATAGCTCAGGCAAAGCAGCATGGAATGAGGTAGATAAATCCATGCTAAGATTGAGCTCTTGTAATTAATCTGTTTCTAGCACCCTGCCTCATTGGGATACTGAGGTTGCATTCCTCTTCACAGAAAACATAGCAGTTTTCAGCACAGACACAACCTTGCCTCTGAAATTTTGGATAAAAAGAATTTTGTAAACATGAGAGTACAATTGCAAAGTCTATGAGAAAAGCATGCCATAGACACAAAAGCAGCATTTTCAGCTTCAAGGAAAAAACTGATTTTGTTAAGAGGTCTACCAATTTTATTTACATAAGCTTTGAGAAAGAAATGTCCTTCCTAGTCTCATCCTTTTTCTTTCCCTGAACTCATAAATGCAGCAGTTTTCTAACTGACAAGGTTTCAGAATTTGTATATTTCTGACAGAATTTAATCCTATTATCTGCTGCATCATTCGAGAGGTAAGATGATAAACCCCTGTCCCTCAGAATGGCTAAATTCCATAAAAACCTTTCAACTGTTAAACAGCTTTTCAAATTCAGGTATCTACAAACTCCTCTCTAAACAGATTAGCCATAGCTATTCAAAATTTATCTCTAGATAAGTGTTTATATCAAAACATGTGAGAGTCGCTGTGACAATCTTTATGCTATTAGATTTAAAAGTTTCCCTTAGTCACTGCCTTGATTTATACAAATTTATATTTACAAAGTTGTTAACACCTTTCTCCTGGTAGTTCAAATACAATTTTTTTCTTAAAAGCTAAAGCTTCTGGAAATAGGAAATACTTCAGTTTCATGGAGCAGAATGGAAGAAAACTGCCTGAAACTCAGTTTGCACCCAGGTTTAACATTGATACTCAAAACATCCTTGTGTTTTGTATTACTTGCATCAGCACATCAGCAGATTCCTGTAAATCCATCACACTGGAATATACTCAAACAGTAATGATTTGCTCCCTCATGCTGGTTCATCCTCTGCTCTGACCCACTTCAGAGCAAATAAACTTCCCTGCATTAAATGAGCCCATCATGGGGACTAACTGCTACATAGCACCCTGTAATGGAGAATTTTAATCTCTAACACCCACACAGAAATTGAATTTACACAAGTCAAAGCTGGTTAATGAAAATCATTAAGTATCAATGCATGCTGACAAGTTGGAAATATTTCTGAGAGTACTTCTATTAGGGATTGCTTCTTACTGACACAGAAACAAAGTAGATACACCAAAATGAGTAATGCTACACTAGATATAATAGATATAGACCCTATATCTAGATATATAGATGCAATAGGTTTTCAGTCACAAAACAAATTTTCATATCAATGGACAACATAGAGTAGGTATCTACATAACTCTCTCTATAGATAATTCCATGAAGAACTCTATTTAACTGTAAAGTACGTAGTATTATAAATAGAATTTTCCATTTCTCTTAATATGCAAAAAGCGGAGAGAACAATAACTGTATATCTTCCCAAGTTTCATTATTGGAATCTTTGAGTCCCTGCATATTAAGGCCTACAATTAGGACAGATTAATATTTAAGGACCATGACAGTATCCTGCTTCTATAGCTGCAATGTAATGAAGACAGTACCTGCCCTAAAAGGGATTGAAGGATAGATTTCTAGAATTACAGTGCCTACAGGTACAGATTTAAAAATCCAGCTAATCCTTAGGACTTAAACCCACTTAAGCTGGAAAAAACCAAATAAGTATAAGAGTTTTTGAAAAGGATTCTGGTTTTGAGCTTTTTGGGATACTTTCCCATGCCACATACACACACCACCCCACACACCCCATTTCCTGAACTTGTTTTTCCAACATTACCAAGTCCTAATGGTGGTATCTAGACAGTTTTGGCCTTTTTTTCTGACAGAGTATGCAACACACAAAACTCAGGAGTGATGCTTTGAAGAGGTGCACAATGATGGAGGAGCAGTGCTTCAGAAAGCTGCCTATTTAAAAACTCCAGATAGTTAGGCTCAGTGTGGAAAGGGCTATCACAGAAATCCAAAAGCCTTCTTTAAACTGAGCAAAGTGCTGTAGGAGGAGACGTGGATAAAAAAATGATGTGGGTCTTGGCAAACCTGTTCTCAAATCCCTTTTCAGCAGTGTTCACACTATGTCTGCATATAACAAAGGAAGCTTACTGTGAGTGCCAGAGAATGCAGGAGCACAGCAAGAAGAGCTGACTCTCCTCAAGGGTCACTAACTCAACATCACTCATCAATTTGCTGGATATGCATTATCCATCATCGAACACTGCCATGGGAGCATGACGTGAAAGATGGTGGGCATTCACTACCTTAGAACCTTTTTGGAAGAGTGTTTCAGTTGTTGCTTTATCTGCACTGAAACTGACTGCAAGTTAGCTCAAGTTCTCCTGCAGAAGTGGGTAAATAAATTCCTGCAGGAGTTACTGCAAAAACATTACAAGTCCTAAGTCAAAACATGCCAACACAGTCTCAGACTGGGCTTCAATTGCTATCTCTTTGGGAGGATTCCTTTCAGTCAAGAGAACTCATCATAGCAACACTGAGTTACTAAGACCAAACTGCATTTAAGGCATCTTATACTGTAGTGCAAAAGTCTCAAAGCAAGCAGAAGTCAAATATTTAAGTAGTTCCCAGAGGAAAGCAAGAGCATTCTTTCCAATCACGTGACAGCTTTTCTACATCCTGAATCTTTTCTGTTCAATTTAAATTGTCTTCTATTTACTATTTGTTGTTGGTATGTAACAGTATCTAATATACAGCAGTAAAATAAGGAAAAAAACCCTGAGTAGCTGGATTGGTGGAAGGTGGAATTTGTGTGGGACCAGAACAAACTCAAGTAAAATTCAGTAAATTGTTCAGACAACAAAGAGCAAAATAAATAAAATTTGAAACTTACAAACCCAGCCACCATTTTTGTATCTTTGCTGGTATTGTTTTTAACATGACTGACACAACTTTTTTTGAGGGATAAATACCCCTCAGTATAACTGACACTGTGAGTTTGATTCAAAGAGAAATGACCACTTTTTAGATTTACTCAAAAGTGTAATGATGACTTTTTTTTACTATTTTATTTGGCTAACACAACAAAGCATCATTTATTCACCAACTTGTAACTTGATAAAGCAGAATGATAATCAAGTGGGCAAATTCTGCTAGGATCAAGACTGGCTTCAAGTCTGTGGCACTGATAAAACAAGTCGGTCTGCTTATCACTCTTCCAGGAACAGCTGCTGCTAAAAAAGCTCCAGATTCTGTTTCAGAATTGGAAAAATCATTTAGTCATGCTCTTTGAGCAGCATTGATGTAACATTTATGTTCAGTATGCAGAGTTAAATCTGTTTCAGGACCTTTTCCAAAGGGATGGCATCACAGTATCACTCAGAGAAAAATAAGATCGTGGAGAATAAAGACTTCTGCATTTACAGGTAGACTGCATTTGTATCAACGCACTATTTGGCAAAAAGGATACAAAAAAAAACCTTAGAATTTAAAAAATTTAATTCTTTCAAGTACTTGCTCAAGTTTTCTGTGAGTTGTGTACTATTTAATGAGATTTTGTAAAAATGTAATCACAAGATCTACATTACTCTACACTTTGAAAAGTACCTAGAGGTTTCTCAACAATAGAACAGTCTATCAAAATTCACTGCCCTAATATATTTGCAAAAGAAAAGAGCACTTTTGGAAATGTCAGGCAGCTGCTCTCATTGAAGTTATCACCTGAATATGCTATGATATGTGCAGAGACATTCATTTCTACAGAGCCATTTTGGTTACTCTTACCATACTACAACCACCATATCCCTTGCCCTCTTTCCACAACTCTAAAGCAATTAGACAAATGCAAAAACACTAAAATTGTGTTGGTTATTGACAGAGTAACCAGCAAACTTATTTCCCTTTTTCCTCTAATTTATTTTTCCCTATTAACATCATTTCATTACCGAGTTCACGTTTGAGCACTTTGACCACAAACCGTGCATTCTATCCTGCTCCCTCATTTTTCTGATTATTCTTGCAGTTTTCCTGTGTTAACTATCAAATACCCTTAGAAGTACAAGCTGTTGCAAACTTTACAATAGTGTTCAGCAATATGCAGTAAAAGCTATTACCTCATACTTCAGCTGGGCTCACAGACTTCACATTGAAGTAGCACAGCTACTTTGAAGTCAGGGACCCACAACATATTTAGTTAGATCTGGGACTCAAGGGCTGGGATATTTTAGAGAAGCAACCAAGAAGAGTAGCTTCAAAATAAACATCTGGATGAGATCTAACCCTGCACACTTCAAAGTCATGGGAAAGATTTTTATCAGTTTCACTGGTTTGTTATTCAGGCCCAGTATCTGGTTTCATTCCTTTTGCTCTGTTCCTGCTCTCTACTGAGCACCCTGCACAGGCTGTCATATCCTACCTCCTAATTCTTCATGGAACTGCATGCAGAACACAGGCACTCGAAATGCCAAACAACATGAGACAGTTTGCAAAGTTAAACTTAGCAGCAGCCACAATGTTCAGTCCCCAGGAATATAAAACTCAAAAATCTTTGTCTAAAGGATGCTTTGAATCCAATGTTATGTTACAAGACAGGCACACTCCTGAAAATGCTGAGTGTACTGCAGTGCAAAGCTGTAATTCAGGTGAGTTTTATTCTTTGCTTTAACCTCAGGGAAAAAGAAAAAGAAAACCACTTTATTGAACTTTGAAATAAAATAAGAGAAGGCAATATTTAGACGTTTTATGAAGAGAATTCTTTCCAGAGTATTATGGACATAGGGTGGTGCAAGGTAACTACCATAACAAAATATAAAACCCTATGAAGAATTTTAATATCATTATTTCAAAATTTAGTTATCAAAACTTCAAACACTGAACAGCAATATTTAGATATAATGTCCTAAATAAAACTCATGTATTAGGCAGCACATGAATATTATTTAAAAGCTATATTTTGTTTTAGTTACTGAAGTTCCACTTCTGAATGTTATTTTTTGACCAACAAGTGACAAGACAAACTACAATTATGAGATGTTACAATTTTTTAATGTATTTAAACACATTTTTATACCAATATAAGCAAATGTCTATTTGCATACCAATGTGTAAGTATACTACTTAACTAATATAATAATATTGATTATACAACGAATATGAACAAAATTACAGGCATAGGCCATTCTTTCAGGGCCAGAGATTAGCTTTATATATCATTAACTGTTAGATTTGCCTTCCAAATTCTAAATGCCAAATAACAGCCTAATCAAGCTGAAATGTCTCTACACAGAGCCCTAAAATTTGGTTACCCAAGCCAGGCACACATCATAGCTGTGGCGCTTGCTTGCAGCAAATTCCTCTCTCATCCCTGCTTACCATGCTTTGGCTCATCTCATAGAGAGATCTTGTAAGTCCTTGATTAGTTCAAGTGAATGCCAAGTCTTTAATTAGACAAAGTCCCTCCAAGGATGGTGTCAGTCAATCAGTGTCCTCGACCTGCCAGCAGCAGTGGTGTTCCCCAGATGCACAGTCCAAGCTGCAGAGTCCCTTCCAGCCCTGCCAGTAACCAGGGGAACAACACAGGAGCATCTCCACGGGCTGCTGTTGTGAAGGCAGCTTTTACTGGTTGGGCCATGCAGTATGTGCATCCTTCCCAGCTAAATTGCTCCTGTGTCACTCATCAGCAGGAGGTGCCTGCTGTGCATTTGTACAAACAAACAGCGCAGTGCTGCTGACTGGGGTGGCTGGAGCTAGGAAGGGTTGGCATGGGAATGTTGTTATTCCAGTAAGAAGGATAACTGCTAAGAATTTCGTTGACTGTCCAGTCACTAAAGGTGGATTCCCTTAATGCAAATGTGTTATGCTTAAATATTTAGTACTATTTAAGGATCAAGACACTAAGAATCACCTTCATACAATTACCTGTGTTGCCAAATATCCCTGACTTACAACTCTGGGCAGGAGTATCAGCCAAAACCAAGAGGTTTATGCTGCTGCTCCCATTTGTTACCTGAGTAGCAGCAGGAGACAGTGTAAAAGATCCCTCACAGGGCTGCAATGTCTCAATCAATAATGCTTTAGAACAAACCACAGAACATAAATGCCTACTAGAAACAGCCCAATGCAAAACACAAATTCTGACACTGAGTGAGCAGAGATCCATCCAGCACAAGCCCAAACAAGTCTGAAAATGGCTTTACTTTGTTTTTTACACTTCTGCCTGCTGGGGCACATTTATCACTGAAAGCAACTTCTGAAGCACTGCTCATCTAATTTGCAGACAGCGCCTGTAGCGCCTTCCTCCCTCTCCTACACTACACCAGAGTCATTGTGGGAGTTTGTTATTGCTGGAACGCTGCAATTACTGGCTCTGCCCAAACACTACAGCCACATCACCTATAAAATGTAAATAGAAATGCACAGAAAAGTTAAATCCGCTCTTAACGATTATTATACCATGGCGATTCCTCCCAAAAGAGAATGAGGCGTTTTTTCCATGCCAACATTTAACAATTCCTGCAGAAATGCCTATACAGAAAAAAACCCCAGAACTGCCTCTGTCCCAAAGGACACAGCTTTAAGGCGTTTGCTTTTCAGTCAGTGTAGTGGCAGCAGCACACAAGCCAAGTGTAACCCAGTTCCAAGGGAATGGCTAAGAGAGAGGCTCCCAAAATGCAAGGGTCAGAAACAGAACCTGCAGTCACATCAGTGATGCCATCCTGTTTGCTGTGTTTGGGGATTCTGAAGGATACTTGTTTGTAGACTATTTCAATTCTCCAAACAGTGGAGTCTAATTGATAGTTATATAATATTTTGCTTAGTTATCTTTATTTCCCTCTCCCTCTTACAGTTTTTTACAACAGATGTTATAAAAGGTTTTATACCAGAGTAAATTTAAGATACTGAAAAACACCGAGTAAAAGTTTCTCCGTTTACAGCTACACAACACCTGGTAAATATTTGCAGGTCATATGGATGCAAAAATCATAACAAATTTGACAAGCTTTAGTTCAGAATGCAGACAGCACATAGTATCAAATATTTCAAAAGCTACACTATTTGCAATAGTGTTGTTTTACCATACACAAGAGCAGGAGAATAGTCACAGGATCATTTCAGTTGGCAAAAGCCCTGAAGAGAGGCCAGACACTAATCAACAAAACCTAGACAATATTCTTATTTCCCACATGGAATTATTTTGTGTAGTGCTTCTACAGCAAATAATTATTTCACTTAGTATTTCAAAGGCTTCAAAGCTTTTACACTGAAAGGTAGCCAAGCTTGCTTTGCACAGTTTGGGCTGACATATTGTGCACCTTGACCTTGTATAATAAATTCACCATTATTCCATTAGATTGCTTGACTTACTGAGCAATCTGAATCATTCTGTACCCTCTAAATGGAGGGGGAGGCTTGAGATGATAGAACACCTCCTGAAACAATTCTGTCACATACTACAGCAATATACAGTTCTCATATGCCAATTACTTATACTAAGCATAAAATGCCAAAGACAGGTAAACATTTATAATGCCTCTTCACTATCAAATAACATCCCATTTAGATTAAAGTTTGTTCTAAAGCAACAGTACTTTTATATGAATATTGTTTAAAAAAATTCAAATTAAATGTCTTTTTCCAAATAAGTAGTATTTTATAAATGACATTGACAAGCTGTTGGGCAGATTTTCAGCCTGATATTGCAGCACAGCATAAGAGAATTCAATAAACCTTTAGCCATCCCAGCCAATTAAGAAACTAAAATCAGCATTTCAAAAGGCATGCACATGCACTTCTCCCACCCACACCTTCATTTTTTTAAATAGGTCACACGTTACATTGTATAACACTATATATATAAAAACTCCTCACACACAGACAAGCCATTATAATTCCAAAGAATCAAAATTATATCTTACCAAGACTGAACTCCAGCTTTGGCTCATTTGCAATTCTCTGAATACCTTAAAAGGTCAAGAAAAGAAAATTAGAAATAATTTGATTTCCATATCTGGCTTTTTAGTACATAGTAAAACTTTCATATGCCTATAACTACTGCCATTACCACTGAAGTAACATTCTGTGTTAGAAACTCATTATCAAAGCAAACTTGGATGAAATATTTGCCTGAAAAAGGGCTACATTTGTAGAAGACTTCCTTCTTAATAGAAACTTTCTGTTCCTGGGAAAGGAAACTAGGAAAAAAATCCCAGGTTTTCATGGATGGGTACTTGTAAGATTTTCAGTCACAATGACTATGTATCTGTTGATAAAATATTAAGTCTCACAAGTAATTTCTAAGTCAGTACGTCATCACATAAAAAGCAAACCCCATGTGTTGTGAAATTAGGTAAATCAGGTTAATATAGTAAAATAAAAACACGCTATTGATCTACAAACAAATTGTAAAGTAACAAACCCAACTTCTTTTTGTTAGAAAATAAGTATATTAATTGTTCTTCTCGTGTAGCAGAAGCAAGAACAGTTGAATCCATTGTGGAATTATGTTCTACTGCAAAGAGCAATATTTTCTTGTGCTAAAATAAAGAAGTGAACCACAGAGATGCAACAAGAGAAACACAGGAAGCAAGGAGGGACAAGTGAATAACACTGAGCTGTTCACCTGATGCAGAAAGTAATTGGACCACATCTACAGTTTCAATAAACTTGCAGAAATTAAACTCTCTCAACATTTTCATATTGTCTCCAGTAGGCATTATTAATTATTGGTCAATATTGAGGAAATAGGTCAGATGGGAAAGACTGAATTAGTATATGAACTGAAACAGGATTTAAAAAAAAAAATTAAAAACCCACAAACAAAAAAAAAAAAAAACATGCCAAACTTACAGCTGTGTCTCATCTATAAAAACTAGATGCTCCTAAGTCTAGATTCACACCGTTCCCATTAGTGCAGCTATTTATTTACATCGTGTGAGAAAAATTACAGCTGCAGAACTTAAAAAGGTGAAAAAGGAAAAAAACCCCAAAAGCTGGATTTTTAACTTTTTTTTTTTTAAATGGAGCTTTAATGAATTTCTGAGTTGAACTCAGCCATTAGCATATTGGCCTGAAACACCTTCATGAATATGCTGGATACAGAACTGATTAAGTCACCTTAATGACTTAAATCACTGAAATACAGTCTTCTGACTCCAGGGCACCAAATACAACTCAGCATGGCTACTTGCATTCAAATCCCCAGAGTGCTTTCATATTACATAGAACAAATCTGTGATACTAGTTAAAGTATCACTAAAGATTTATACATTTATCAGAGTTATCAGACTATATTTTAAACAGTAATCCATATGTTCATACAGAACATAAAAAAGAAAAAAATACTTGAAGTCTTATGAAGAAAATAGGTTAGAGAGAAAAACTCAGAAACCACACATTTGATCCCCTGAAGGCTATGTGCATAAATGAAAATATATCAGGGAAAAAAAATGTAATGACAATTTTCATCAGTTCATTTCCTCTAAACTGCACTTTGACAAACAAAAAGTTGAACAGCACTTTGTACCCTGCTTGTGACAGTATCTGAACTGCCACAGAGACTGGGCCACCTTTCTTGTACCACTCCATAAAATGAGTACATGCACTTACTCGTAAACTGAGGCTCTCCTAGACTGTCTAATTGGGATGAAGGGAGAAACTGTCGTGCTTCATCTGATGATCTCTCCTCTTTGATTTCCATGATCAGCCTCCGGAGCTGCTGAATTTTATTCCGGAAACCTTCCGAGTTCGCCTCTCCCCGTGCCACAGCCCAAGATTCAGTCTGGCTTTGATGCGGCTTCAAGGTAAAGATCCAGTTCTCCACTCTGAAACTCTGCACTCAGAAAGCATGAAAGCAGCTCTTAGGGACTGTGATTGGAAAGGGGGATGATGGCAATACTGATGTCACAAATAATCAAAACCACCACATACACACTTATTTTTATGGTCACAGAGCCATGCTCTGGTCACAGAGCCCCATCCAGCTCTGGAGTCAGACCCTAGCTCCTTCAGACTCAGTGCAGTACTAAACATATCCACAGAGTAGTTCCAAAATCAGCTAACAAATGGCTAAATAAGGTGGCAGAATCAAACCAAAATGGGAAATCCTTTTCCAGCACAGATTCTGTGGCCTAGCAGGCAGGTCTCAGAGCTGCTAACTTGAAGAAGAATTTGCCTGAGCAAGAGCAGCCGACACGGTTCTGTCAGAGAGTGGGATTCACCAGAATGAATGTGTCCATCATCTCTTCTATTAAAGATCTCCATTATGCTCAGCCACTCATTCATCCTTGCCAGAATACAGATCAGTAACACATGCAGATAATTTAGCATGACATAACTCCTCTGTGAAGATTCAACAGGTTTTATGTGGGAGCTTCTGACCTCATTACTAGCCACGTGTCATTTGCTGTTCTGCCTGGAGTCTAATTGTTTAATGATGAAATTTTCTGAGAACAAAAGAAGGGGGGGTGGGGGTGGAAAGGCTGAAGCTCCCAAGGAATCCAGGTAAGTAGCAAGGGTTGGTCATTTGATTAAGATTTGAACAGGAAGAAAAAACACCTCTTAGGCATTTAAAATTCTGCAGTATAGATGGCTTCACAGAGTCACAAATTCAATGTGACATTTTGTGCGACACACACTGAGAAGAGCAAACTGGGAAAGAAAGAAAATCAATGCTTCCTTAAAACAAGTTACCAACTAATTTAGGAACATAAAACTCTATAAAACACTTGCTATTGTATTAATAAGGACTGAAGTATTTCATTGGGCATCAAAATCATTCTAACCTAAAACAGCCATATATCATATTACTGGATGAATGTTTTCATACTTAGTTGGAAAATACAAACAACATAGAAAAGTTCTTTTCCACACAATGTGAACTGAAATGCCTTTACTACCTTAAGTATCTAACCTTGGGAACTTGCACACATGTTATTGAAAACCTGTTTGCACTTCATAAACTGAACATCTGCCAGTTACAATTACCTCTGCTTTTATGGTTATGGAGGATAAAAGATGAAACCTCAAGTCTGGAAGGCTCTAAAAACTGTACACAAATCCCTGTTGAGGTGGGACAAGTTTTTTGTCTGGGCTGGATCTAAGGAAATCTAACTGTGTGACTGCAGATGCTGCAAAAAATCTGGGTAACATTTCACATACCAGTTGGGACCATATATTTCTTAAGGAAAGACTGGAAAGAGAAATGAAGTGGAAACATCTCTTTGTCTTCAGAGGAAGTTAAGAAGCTAATAAGGATTCAAATGCTTGCCTCTAACCCTGGCTCAGTCAGAAAACCCAAGTGTTCAGTTCTTGAGAGAAGAATATTGCAAATGTTAGGGAGCTGCAGTTGTTCATTAGATCCCACTGTCACACAAGATGTGTTCTTGAGCAGCCAAACCTGACCAAGCTGAGTTCTGCTGTTTGTCAAAGATGACTGATGAGACAGAGAAGACTCAGCTGTAAATTCTCCTGTGATCTGGTGCTGCAAGTGAGCTGTGAGTGTAGTAACCTTCTGAAAGATCAGTATTTAGAAGAGCTGATAATTTTTCTGTTGCTCAGGTAAGTTCTGCACCAGCAGAGTGCTCTTCTCCTTTCTGCCACTGACATCAATGAGTCAGAACTCTGTTATATTTCATAGCATTTTGGAGCTACTAGTGGAAAATTAAAAGGAAAGGAGAGAAAAGGCATGTAATCAACCAGCATCAAGATCAAAATTAAGTAGGAGTCACTTTAATAAATCCCCCATCCCAAAAAAAAAAGAAAAACAAAAAACCAAACAAAAAAAACCTGAACTCCCTCCCACCCCAAAAAAGCTACCAAAAAGCACACACACAAAAAACAAATTAACATCTGCTTATACCATTCAACCTCTACAGCACAGACAATTTTAATAAAAGAAGTTTGGATATCCAAAATACCTTAGTGAAAGAAAAGCTGTTGGAGAAACACTTAACAGTCAAAATACAAATATACCAAGGTGTTCTTCTCTTTTCTCCCTTTATCTTTAAATGGAAATAGGAACAGTAATCTTGTCTTGAAATATCCTACCACTAGCTAGATAAAAAACATCTGCTTTGGGAGGAAATCAATGTTTTTCAGTTTAAATCATGCTATTTATATTTACCTCTTAGCTGTAAAAATCAGACTGCCAAGCTGAAAAGGCATACTGAATCATCATTAATATGCATGGAACCAGAAATGAAGAGTGAAATGCAGTAGGAGTGGGCATAATTCACTGTATTCTGATCTAACAGGTGCCAGTTTTGAGATGTGGAAATTCATTCTAAACTATCACTTCAAAACACTACAGTCTGCTATATTTAGATCCTTGAAGTACTCTGACAGCTAAGTTAAATTCTGAAAAGCATTAGAAAATGCCTGAAAAATACTCATCGCTGCAAATGAAAAAAGTTTAATTCTGGAGATCCAAAAGTAGGTAAGACACCTGTTTTCCATTCTGTCCCTTCCTTCTATGATGGAAGGGACCTTAGAGATCATCTAGTTCAATCCTCCTGCCCCTGGACAGGAACATCTCTGCTAGACCAGACTGTTCACAGCTCCATCCAGTCTGGCCTTGAACACTGCCAGGGATGGAGCATCCACAACTTCTCTGGGAAACCTGTGCCAGGCTCCCTCACCATCCTCACAGGGAACAATTTCTTTCTAACATCTAAACTAAACCTGTTGATTTTTAGTTTAAATCCATCCCCCCTTGTGCTATCACTCCTTGGCCTTGTAAAAAGTCCCTCTTTTCTCCAGCTCTAGATCCTCCTTTAGGTACTGAAAGGTTTATGTACCAAAAGTCATCTTGCCAGAGGAAACACAACAAGAAAAATGCACACTGGTAAAAAAGTCTGTTGCAATAAAGGAGCACACAGGTTTATTTATGTAATAAAGATCATAATCTCTTTGCTCTTCTCCTTCAAATAGTTGCTGAATATTATTTTAAATCAGTTGCATACAGTACTCCCTAACAAGCTCAGACATTTAATTCCAAATACCAGTGGGGGGAAAAATTGATATAAATTTTTCCCAAAATGAAACTCATGGACCCATGAATGTAATGAAGGCCTCAAACAAGTGGCAGACATATCAGATAAGTTATATAAATGGTTAAGAAATTGCTACTCTATGCTTTATTAAAATACTAACATTTAAATAAATAATAGATATATTTATTCATAAAAATATAAATAACAAACCTAAATGCAGTAGTAGTTCATAGGTGGACAAAAGTACTTCATACTTTTCTTGCTAAAAAGTTATCATAGAACACAAGCACCCTTTGCTATACTGCAACTGCTGACAGGAGGTGCCACAAGTAGTTTTGGAAAAAAACCCTTACTTTTTGCAAATATGCACTGCTGACCTCAACAACAACAGTGCCTTATCTAGTTTGCACTCCTAGTTTTACTGTTGTGATATCATTTTTGAACAGGATGACATGTAAGATTTAAGAACATACTATTAATTATATATCACATATAATTAAGAACTCTATCTACTTGTGAATCTGCAATATCAGAACAATAATCCTCTTCTTCAAGCTGGACATCCCCAGTGGAGTTTCAAGTTCATGAATCCAGGGGGAAACCTTCAAAAAATTAAACACACTGTTTTTTTTTGCAGAACAAATTTTGAACTTAAATGAAAGTAAAATTATATATCATTATATCTTGATCTCTTGCTGCTCCTCCTCATTTCAGCATCAGAGACCCAATGGAAGGCAAGACCTGAGCAGGCAGATAATGGAAAGCAAACAGGTCTGTGCACAGAATCTTTTCTGGTCTGTTCACCAACAACTCTGCTGAAGCACAGTCTCAATGAGACTTTCTCCCACAAAAGTCAGCATAAAAAGTTTTGGTCCCACAGGACTTGTGCTGCTCAAATAAATAACTCTCTGAAGAGAGAACGGCTCTGAAGAACTACTGTCAAAAAAGGGAACAGTACAAACAGCTGACACACTCCCAGTGGCACTGGAAAGCCTTTTCTACTCTAACCTTAAATCAGAAATGTATTTTAATGTTTGATTCCTTCATCCTCAGAAAACTTTTCCTTCTTTATATTAATTTAATAATAAAATTTATTTTTCACAAGTTTTTTAATTTAACAGTAGCAATTGCCTTTTTTCCCCTCTAAGTACTTCTATAGTTCAGTTGTTTTAAAGATTAAAACAAATTTCTTGCTAAAAATGTCTGAGTGACATTTCTCTAAATTTTAAAGAGTGTTTTATTGTAATTTTAATCACAATCTTTTGCATAGAAACTTTGGTTTCTGTTAATTCACAAAAAAATTTTAGGCAGTTACTGGTCCTGACTCTTATCTTTCAATTGACTGCAGTTTAATGGAAAGGCTTTCAAAATAAAAACATACTAAAATAAAATAAATACATTTCCACTTTGGTTTTACATCTTATTCACTTTTTTATTTTTTTTAAGAAGATTTTATTGGTTTATTTTACTAAACAGGTAAAGGTGACAGGAAGACTGATACTCATTGGCTTGCTTTATTTTCCTTCATGAGAGTTTAAGCATTACATCATGTTGAACAGGACAAAGAAGAAATTACTGGAACAATTCAACTTAATTAAAGGTACCACTCCCATGGTCAACAGCCATAATGACAGCTTTGACTTTTTCAGAGGATCGGTGTTTTTCCTCCTGTGCTAATATGCAAAGTAAGTGAGTTCAAACAGGTTAAAGGTTGTCTGTCTTTTTTCACACACACCAGCAAAAAAGTTCTCAGCTCAGCTGCTATGCTAGCTCAGCAGAGAAAAATGGTTAAGAATATCAGTGAGTCACTGGCAGTCTAAAATATAAAACACCATCACAGCTAACCACCATATGCTGTAACAAAAGTAGAATGGAAGCTTTGATACGTAAATTATATCCGCAGGATATTTCTAATACGGACATCAGAGGCTTTTAATTCACAAAGCTGTCTGAATTCTATATGCTGATGCATTTCATGTTCAGATTAATAGTGATGAAATCATCCCATGGTTACTCATGATGCTATGTTAATCTTTCTTTGGAAGTTATATTTTCAATCAAAGATAAAGAATTTAATTAAAATTTTTATCTTCAGTGATTCTTTTTTAATTTTGCAATGTTGGAATAAACTTATATAAGTTACTATTATAAGCTCCATTTAAGTCCCTACAGAACCTCAACCAAGAGTGTCAGTATTTGAAATTAATATAGCATGATGCCCCAGGTTGACTACTGCAGTACAACACTCTGTTTCTCTTAATACCCACTTCTACACATGCCACACTGCTTCTACCCTTTCACTAAATACCACACCTACACTGGAAGCAATGCAAACCACACAAATATTTCAATACCACAATGGTATCTCAAGATCCCTGAACAAATACACTGCAGCATTCACGGAAAGTTCCAAGGGTGGCTTTTGCAAAGCAGTGGATTGCTTTCACTGAATGGAAGCAGTTCATATCTCTGGCTGAACTGTCGGTCTGCCTTAAAAAAGGCAGAATTCAGAGATCTTCTTTCTCTGCCTAGAACAACTGGCAAAAGGGAATGCTTGCTGTCTTAGGGGTATTCCTACATACAGGTCTCCTCTTTATTATTTTCCTGATTTACTGCAATATGATTTAGATGACTGACCTTGAAGGACTGTCTCTTCCTGAGTAACAGAAGAGATTTACAGATCAAGAGAAGGCAGTGCCTGCATGCTGTCTCTCACATCTGGTTTCATTTCACTTTGCCTGTGTCTCGTGGGGACATTCCCAATTTTGCATTGTACACCATCATGTGGAGGAAAGGAGGCAGAGTTGAACATGCATAAGGCTCTGTTCAACTAAGTGGCCAACTTCTGACTGCTCCTGGGGGCAGTTTGATCATAGAGTCACAGAGCTCCTATTGTCCTATTCCAGGGAAACACAACAGTGACCCAAAGACCACCCTGCCACTGCTAGGGACCAGTTCCCAATAGAAGGGCACATAAGCCATTGGCCACATGCAGAGTCGAAGTTCACCTAGCAAATCCTTCTCTTTCCTCCATGGTCCACTTGGAAACCTTAGGCTGCTTCAGGAGCACTCCACTTGAAGACCTGACAGGATTATCTGCTCTGACTTCTTCTGTACAGCCCTCCTTTTCAGGGCCCACAGTGCCATGAGGTTATCAGCAGCTCCACAGGATCACTAGATGGTGCACGAACATGTTCTTATTTTTCCCTCCAAGCCTACTCCACTGCCCTTCATTATGATCTCTTCCTCAATATCCCAATCAGTCTCCATTTCACGCTCTTACGACTCCTAGCATTCAATCCACACATGGAGACAATCGGACAAAGGCTCTCTCCAATCCCCCTTCACAGCTCCAAACTGAAGCTTGACGAAGAAAATGTCCTTTTATCACCACAAGGTAAATCTCACAGCCTCCTTTCCTGGATCTTCTGCTGTGCTGTGGCACAACTCTCCTCCATCAGTTCCACAAGAAATTTGACATTGTGAGCAAATACGTTCTCCTATCTTGCTTTCATTTGAATCCTTTAAAGTCCCTAATACACATTCTACAGCTTCTTTTGGCTCCCAATAGCCAATGGATCTAATCTTGTGACACCACAACTACCTTTTCATGGTAAAAGCCCTTACTGATAAAAGGCCTCTCTTCCTAGCTCCTGAGTTTTGCTTTTCTCCTCCATTTTGTCTTCTGAATTTTATTCTATCCTACAGTACAAGGATTATTCTTTCACTTCTCTTAGTATTTTATACTCATTCAGTACACTGTATATCATCTTCCTTTGTCTTCAGTTTTGTTCTAATACCCCATAATAGTCTGGCTTTCTTTTCCCATCCAATAAATCATCAGCCAGGTTGTCATCCTTGCTCTCCAGCATGGGAAAATTGCCAAGTCTGAGATACATTTCTCTTCAACCTGTCTGTCTCTTCCTCTATCTTCTCTTTGGTCGTGCCCCAGGTATTCATCATCATTTGCAGGCTCTGTTTACTTTGAGTTTTCTACACTGTTTCCTCTTTTCCCCTTTAATATGTTTTTAGAGGATGTGCAGAATGCCAGAATGCCACCCTTACCCCTGGTTCCTACTCAAACACGACCAGCCTTAAAAGCTTGGTTTTGGAAAGTCTGTCTCTCAGCTAGTTCCTAATTATGCAAGCTTTTTTCTTCCTTCACACATATTCACAGGCTCTTTTTTCTTCACAGGCAGCCTGAAGTGCTTACTCAATATTCATCGTTGTCTATGACCCCAACTTTTGGGCTTAAATCCTGCCAGTATCGCTGCCACAGAAACTGTCCTGTTTGCAGGCTTCAAAGCTAATTGAGTCCTGTCAGCAATTACAACTATATTCTGGGTTCAGTTCAGCAGCATTGTGTTGAAGCATTGTAAAAGAAGTGCCAGAAGGGAACTGACAAGATGGTATTTATACTCGTAAAGTTGGAAATACTATGAATGAATTGGACTCATTGAGGGCACAATTAGAGAGCCTCAATTTGAGAGTCAATGGGAAACACTCAGCTCTCATAGAGAAAGCAATGATTCCAAATCCAGAAAGAAATACTTTTTGATGCAGTGCCTCCACACCAGGCACAAAACATATGACTTTGTTCCCCACAAAAGATAAAGGATTTGAGCTATTCCCCAGAATACCACCCAGATAAGGATAAAACCCACAATGAATATAATTTAAGTCACTGTCTTTTCAAACATGACCAACCACTATGAATCACTTCAGCAGGTGAGGACAAAAGTCAGCATAATTAATGCAACATTTTCTTAGAAGTGGGCTGGAGATTTCGGTACATAAAACCAGATGATAGGAACTTATACTGAATGTAAATGCAAGCATCAAGCCCACAAATGCAGCCTAACTTTTTTACCTCTGCTCTTAGACCATCACAGCTAACAGAAAATGGCAAACTGTTCTAAGGACTTCAAAACTCTGCAGTGGTATCAGAAAGAATACATGTCATAAAAAATTTCTAACACAATGGCTATTTAAGCTGCTCCTGCACAGAAAACTGACAGCACTTTCTCCAAATAAAATCTTTCCCCTAAAACAAGGATTCTGATTTATATGAAATAGCTATTTTTTCTGCTGTTTTTAACAATTTTATGAATGAAGAACTGATAGGAGGTGAGAAAAACAGGAAACCTGTCATTTAATAGGAAGTTTAGCAATGATTAGTTATTGAAGAATAAGATGCATTGACTATACATCAACATAAAATCCCATATTGCAAAAAATACATGACAAAACAGAATCTCAAACTTCTATTTATTGTCAGAGGAAGATGATGACATGACTTTCAATTGAATTTAGGATTTTCTTTGTAGGCACGAATTCAGAGACCACCAGTATTTAAATGTATGGATAGAAAAGACAGCAGGATATATTTTAGTTAAATTTCTAGAAAAAGTTCCAATGCCTGGGTGGCTGGGGGGTTTTTATTTTCTTTTTTTTTTTTTGGCAGAAATAAAAGAGTCACACTGAACACATTGAGATATGTCTTACTTACTGAGAACTATTGAAACATCTGTTTTACTCCTGAATTCCTCTACCCAGCAGCACTCCAGGAGTACCACTTCAGAGGCATCAGAACTCTGTGAAACAAAGATGGCAAAGCATTAGGATTTGGAACCTGACTGGGAAGTCCTTCTGTTTGGCTGTTCACAGCTGAAGTGACATGGAGATACAAAGACAATGAGGCAGAGAAGTTACTAGGCAGATGGATAAAGACATTCTTTAATTACTGATCTGTTCCATCCTACTTCAGCTCATTGAGTTACAAAAGGAATAAACTGTAAGAAAAGACCCTGCAGGAAACTTCAAAGAGTAACTTCAGAGGGGTTTTTTTCATACTTCCAGTATTCAAAAGTTTAAATGAATACTAAAAAAGTTTAGACCTCATTCCTAAGCAAGTCAGGCAAGCCCAGCTCATTCAAACTTGTGCATTTTCTCATATTTTCTAACAAGGCTGAATCAAATGTCAGATTCTATTCAAAGGCTAGGATATTTTCAAGTGAACAAAATAACTTGTAATTTTACAGAAGGCATTTCTCTTCAATTTTTATTTGAAAGGGATTTCTTTATCAGCATTTGAAACTTTGAATATGATCTCTGGCTATGCAATTCAAATGACATTAAGTGATACGGACCTATTGCTGAATGCAATAGGACACAAATTACCATTATAAATTTTTGTGACTGCTTTGCAGACAAGATGCAAACTCTTCTAGTTAATAAGTGTGACTCATATTTCAGAAGAGTGAAGCTATCAATCACTCCCTCAGGATTAATATTTTTCCCTTAAAACTCTTATTATCCATTTTTTATCCCTAACATCTAATAACAAATAGCCCTTAGAACATGCACCCATACACTCCCTTCATTCCAGGTTCCCAACATGAATGTCACAGAGCTCATTCAGCTTCAGGGAGATTCTGCAGGGATTAATGCAACTGCTTATTTTAACACTCCTTCCTCAGGTGGTACTTTATTGCAAGTGATCCTAAAGTTGAAATACTTTTCATATTGTGCAGCAATTTTACTAAAAGGCTGAACTTTAGTTTCATATATATGCCACTTAATGAATGACTTCATAAAACAGTTCAAATTTAAAACCTGCCTAATATATACAAGTTTTTCTGTCTACCCCTTTCTCTACATCTATGTTGCTTTACTTGGCCTGCCAGAACCAAACTAAAATTTTTGCCAAGGGTTTCATGTTAAATTTCAAGTGGATGTCTTGATCCTGCTTTTCTCACAAAAGGGCCTTTTATTTACATAGTAATACACTGTCTTTCATGACCAAAACCATGAAAATTCAATACCAGTCAGTCTTTCAGTCTTCCTGTGACAGAACACATAACATTTCAGAAAGTCTAAAAAGGATTTGCTTGAAAATTCTACATTTATTCTCTCTAACCTTTTTCCACTTACTAAATGAATACTCCAAATCCAGTTACTAAACACAAATCAACACCCAAAGGAGCAAAAGGTTAAAATAAAACAGAAGAGCATGAAAAAAGCACACTATGTTGTATTGAAATATGCCAGAATTAAAGAGACAAACTGTAGAATACTAAGAAAAAACAAACTAATCTAGAAACCACTTGTACAGTGATTTCGTTGAAAAATTTTTCAGACTGGGCTGGTCTAAAAGGAACATACTGTCATGTAGACAGAAAAACAGCCCATCTGATTGTTTTAAGCAAAAAAAAGAAAAGAAAAGAAGAAAGTAGTGAAACAATGCAGTGAGCTTTGGTAGAAACCCAAGTGCTATGTTGAGAACTTTTTTATTTATAGAATCCAGCAAGTCAGTAGCAATACATGGCAACCCAGCAGCAATTCTCAAGTGCTGTTGAGTGAGACATTCTTTGAGGATCTACCAGGTCTTTAAGAGCAAGAGCTAAAGTCAGTTTGGGAACATAGGCAACAATAATCCAATAAAACAAACAGCAGACTAATTAGGAAGAGTTTTCCACTGCAATGATCCTAGTAATTATTTTAATTCTTTAAATTTCAAAGCCCTAATAGAATCTGGGATAAGATAATAGGTTATCTTATCCCAGATAACCCTCCCTTGAAAAGTAGACAATGCAGCCTCATTCCTTTTGAGAGCTGGCATCTTTCAGTGGAGATATGACCAAAAGGAGTTTATTTTGGAATTTAATGAAGATTTGAGTCCATTTAACACTCAGCTGTGACTACATAGAAGCTTTAGTGTCCAAAGGGGGAAAAAAAAAATTTAATTACTCTGAACAGTTTTTCTCCTTCCACCCTCACAGAGAATTGTTCCTCTGGTACATTCATGCTCCAAAGACAAAAGAGAACATGAGAAGTGCCCAGGCTTAGCATTCCCTCCAAAACATGCAAGTGTGGTAAGTGGATATATGTCACTAGGCAAAGAAAAGCAACTCCCTGTTACACAACTTTCAAAGGAGTCAGGTGTTTGGAAAGACAACAGATTAGGAATCTCAGCCTCTGTGTAGTTTTCTATAGCTGCCAAGACTGAAAGACTTGGTGTTTTGATTTGTACATGAATGACAAGTGTGTAATACAAATAAATTGGCAAGCAGGCAGCAAAAATAGCTTTCAAACAATTAATGAGAATCTGTCTCGGTGAAGTCTGTCTCACAACGCAGTTGACATACGACAGGAACTGCAAACACAAGAGAGAAGATGATTTCAAGCTCTCTGCATTTTAAACCAGCAGATGCTGCAGCTCCAGAGCATCTATAGAGACAAGTTACTCCCCTCTGCACCAGTGCAAGCTGGAATGAAGCAATGCTGCAGCTTCAAAAGAATCTGAATACTTTTCCAAGATCCACAATCCAGAACATTGAGCAGAGGACATATATTTACTTCTTCTGTATGTGAGAGAGAATAAAAACGGAACCAAGAAAAATGGATGAAAGCGAATAAGGCTACCAGAAAGTAAAGCAACTGTTGCTGCAAAACATTTCCTGCATCCTGACACAAACCTGAAGAAAAATATCTTCAGAATTACTATTATGGCAGACTTATAATTTAGATGAGCTGTGCTATGTTCTATCACAAAAAAGCTAACGAGAAATTTACTTACAATTTAAATAACAAAATTGTAATCAAGGAAACCATTATGCATATCTGATAAAGGACCAGCTTTGTTTTTCCAGCACCTGAAGAAATCCAAAATTTCTCTTATTTTAGGTGCATAACATAAGCTCATCTGGACTAGCTACTATCTAATTTTTCTAGGTTTTAATTTATTAAAAGGGTACATTGCGATGATCAGATCTTTATGCATGAAAATATGATCAAAATCAGATCTGTACCACTGTGTTAAGGTGTAATAATTTAGGGGATTTTTACTCCTGCCATTGGTAGCATTCAATAATTGTTATAAAAATTTACTGAATCAATCCAAATGCCAAACAGCAACTCTTACATCTTTCTCTAAACACTGACAGTCTACAGGCACACCACCACCACCTCAGATCAGGAAATCATTTTAAAACAGTGATTTGAGGAGACAAATTTATTCTAAATCTGAATTAAATATCTCAGTGAAACCGCTAAAAAAGAGTCCCCAAACCTAGAAAACTAAAGCACCGAGAAACTTTTGAAGTTGTCAAAGAGAACATCACATTTGAGCTATTTTTGCATTCCTATAGATCTGATTTGATGTACCTTGGGGGGGGGGGGGGGGGGGGGGGGGAAGAAGTGTGTCATTGTGAATTGATTTTACAATACGAGACTAATTCCTGAATGTGGGGCAGGGAACCTGGTAGGTATATCAGTCAAGAACAAAGCTGACAGTTAAAATTACAAGTGACATTCCAAGCTTTTCCTTTGTGTTAAAACAGTAAGCAGAAAAGTAAAGCTACAGCACTGTAGCAAGAACAAACACTACGGAAAGAAAAAATTCTTCTAATAAGACATTATTTAAAGCTCCCCAATCAGCTGGGTGGTGTGTGTGTGAATTTCGTAGTTGATTTTTTTTAAAAGCATATATTCACAAATTCAAAATAATTAAATCAAAACCCTGTAGACTAGGGATGCTACATACACCAAACTACTTGTATTTTTTCACATTAGTTATTTTCCCTGGTACTGGCAAATGAGCTAATCAGACTGACAGTAGCTCAATAATGCAGGCATGTGCACGGGTCACACTTTTGACTATGCTATAAACATTACCACCTACATTTGCTATTTCAGCGTTAGCACAGATGATGTTCATCACTCCACAGATAAAGTACAGCTTTCTTATACATTCAACAAGAAAAAAAGGAACAGGAATTATAGGGTAATATCATTCACAAGCAGAAAAGCTAATGGTCTTGAATTTATTTTTATAATTTTCTACAGTAATATGTCCATTACCAAATAGGGAAAAAATTTTTTTCTAATTTTGAGATATTAACAAATTATTCCATTGTCAATCACAAGCATATAATTTGCAGAATTGACAAAAACCTTTTAAATGCCAGCAAACAGAATTCAACAATCTGAACTCTCCTTCAATATTATATATTCTTCTGCCATAATAATATCTCCATTCTGTGTTTATTAAGTAATGCGAAGCCTACGACCCAAGCTGTGTGATAAGGAAAAATGTGGTTGCTGGGCATTTGATGAGGTGCTTCAATTACTCCAAGCAAGCTGTAATCTGGTCATTCATTACAATTACCTTTACAAACTGTCAGCTCATCAAAGATGTTTAAATCACCTCCTACAAAGCATGAGCTACCCACTGTGATTAAGCCATCATGCAATGCTACCAAATCCCAATTTCAAGCTACAAATATAATACCACTCATCTGCATTCACTCTGCAAAATGTTGACTTACATCACTGAATAAGTTCTGCAGAGCATAAAACTACCTTTAATAGATCATTACCTTCAACAAAGGTGAATATATAACCAAGAGTAGTTTCCTTTTCAGTTTCAAAATGCATTAGCAATAATTATAATGTACAAATACACGTT
Source organism: Certhia americana (assembly GCA_018697195.1). NCBI lineage: Eukaryota > Metazoa > Chordata > Aves > Passeriformes > Certhiidae > Certhia > Certhia americana. Next base: position 10,769,237 of record CM031860.1, read on the forward strand.
CTCTTTATTCATGCCCCACATTCACTCGGTTAATTATTTCAGCTTGAAAACATCTCCAATTACCCTTCCCACCAGAATTAAGCTATATGTAATTTAGATACTAATTATTTAAGTTTTTCAAAGTTTTATTCTGGTGCAAGACTCCAGTAATGTATCACAACACCTACCATGGATAACACGGGTTTTTTAAGCAAAAGTTCTCCCACTTTGCTCTATACTTTTGACACATAAAATATGTGGCATTCATCTCTTCTCGGTTTCCTATATGTTATGCCTTTTTACTTCAGAAATGTTAACATTTTGCTTTGCCCTCAGAGAGATTGCAGTAATCCTGAGAAATCTACTCTGCCTGAGCATGTGCATACTTGACATAAAACTGACACACAGTACTACCAAGCAAACTGCTGTATCAGACCAAAGACCCCTTATTCTGCCTACAAGTGACTTAATGAAGTATCCAAGAAAGAGGAAAAGTAGGTCAACCACATGCAGTCTTCTTTCAGTTCCCCTCGGTTTTCACATTGGGATTTTTTTTCCTCAGATGCCTTTGCCATTCACTTACTCTCAACAATGCTCCTTGAAAGCACCTCATACTTTTTCCAACATGTGTCTACTTTTATCATCTACAGACATTATGGCAAGCAACTCCAGAATTTCCACTACCCATTCCATGAAAAAACACCTTCTTTTGTTTGTTTGCAATCCAGTTCCCTCAGCTTCATCACAATGAAAGAGACAATAAACCATAAATCCCTATCTCCTCCTTTAAGCTTTAACTTTTTTTTCAGACTACTATCAGAGACCACCTGGGTCATCACCTGTTATCCAGGCTGAAAAGTTTTATCTTCTCACTCCTTGTCCTGACGACTCTAACAGCTTTTTTCTGAAACTTTTCCAGCACCTTTATGTCCTGTAAAATGAGGGGGAAAAAACTGCATGGTGGATCTTCACAGAGAGCTCTCTGTTCTCTCAGCATCTCCTAATGCTGAATTTACTTTTTGACCACAACTGATCATCTATCTGACCTTTTAAGAGAAACATAACTCTCTACATTTCTCATTCTGAGGCAGAAAGGCAGGAATTGGTGCAATGCCCGTTATTTTGATGGGAAACTTTTATAATCTTTCTTCGTATGTGTAACTTCACATTTATGGATGTTGACTTTTACCTGCCACTTAATTGCTAATCGTTTAGCTTTTAAAGGCATTTTATGATTACTCACACTTGTCACCCCCATCTTGACTATTTAGCAAGTAACAGAATTTCTCACCTCACTGTCTACCCTCTTTTCACCATTTATGCTGATGTGATAGCACCAGGCTGTCACAGTTCCTAAACCTTATATTATATTCAACTAGTTATTCATGTAAAAGGAAGTCTAGCAATGTAGTGATCAGCATTATTTGCATCAGAAGGTGAGAAAAAATATATTGAAAGGCAAATGACGAATGCAAGTATATGAAGTGAAGGAAAATAGTTGCTTATATAACTGCTTTCTGTGTGCTCTTGGAAGTGAAAGATGTTTTCAGGAATGACACAGATCATTGATTTAAATGATGCACAAACTGCATGTGCAATTATTTGAATACAGTTAAAGTATGAACATCATAAATGACCACATAAACTGCGGCAAAATATGGCATTTTAAAAATATTTCAAGAGCAGAGAAAAACAAGACCAAACCACATTCTACTCGTTGGCATTCAACAAGTAATATGTTGTGCACATTATCACTGCAGAGAACTATGCTTTATTCAAAACCAAGCTTCATGAACCACAGAACTACAAAGAGAGTCTTAGGATGGAACATTTTATAACAAAATACCCTTTTTAACCATTCTTGCATTTTCCCCCAAAGTGAAAAGCTTTGGGATAAGAAACTTTTGAGAAACTTTTAGCACAACCTTGGGATAAGAAAATTGGAATAGAAACATTACAAGAATTAGGTGGTTTGAATATTTTTAATTATTAAATATTAATTAAACTGCCAATATATCTAGTGTATGTATTGTAAAGGTAACTCCTTCTCCTTCCTTGGCCTGCCCACAGTGATCTTCATTTGAAAGCAACCTATGATTCTCACACACAGAACCCCTGAGCTTTGATCTCCTGCACAGTGCTTTTGGAAGAAGCAAACAGAATATTTTTCAGGATGGTTAAGACTCATCATGCTAAGAGATGGATGTGTGATTAGCTGTAGTCCCTAAGAGGATCAGCAGTCATCCTAGCAGACCTGTAAATTGTCACCAGGCCCAATGTCACTAAGCACCAGCTTCTGAACAGAAAACCAAATAAGAGAAGTACTTGAATTCTTTTTAGGCTTCTTCATGTTAGCTTCACCATTCCTTCTCCAGCACTTGCTTTTCCTTTCCTCTCTTTTTTGGAGCTAAAGAAATTGTAGCTCTCCAGGCCACTTCCAAATGTAATGGGGCATAAGAAGATACGTCAGAGCAAGGTAAATTCTGCCTTTAATCTGCACATCTGTGTTCTTTGTAAGAGCAGCAAAATTAGGCCCCTAAAATATAGCAGAGATGTATGGAGGATATGTTTGAGGAAAAACAAAGCAAAAAACCTCAGACCACAGCCATAGAAAGAAAGATGATTGGCTTTTTTATCTCCCAGAGAAATTTCTTATATTCCCTTGCAACCAATAAGTCACTAGACATAAAAGGCAGAGTGATCAATTCATGTGTGGGCACCCAGAGAAAAACCACCTAGGTTATAAACTCTCAATTTAGAAAGCTTACATCACACTCTTTGAAATGACAGAGATCAATTAAGCTTCATCAATTTTAGTTTAAAAAAAGAAAAACATCTCCCTTCGCTACTGATTAACAACATTATTCTATTTCAGACATCTTACTGGCTTTCTGATGTTCAGGATTACATCTCGAGAACTCTTTCACAAATTAAAGCATTCACATGACAGATTGCAGGATTTTGGTGCTTGGGAATCAGGAGAAAAATGTTGTAAGCAGTAAGACTAACATTTAAGTTAAATATCAAAGGAAATGGTGAAATCTCACAAATAATAAGCTTGCCCCATTTTACTCCTAACAGGCAAAATTTTATAGAGATTTTAGAAAAACAAGTGCTTCAACCCAAAAAAATAGCTATTTTGCTTTAGTATAACATCATACATTCCTATTTTTTAGTATTTGTAATAACTGTAACTAAGCATGGACAAACATTTAAGAAAAAAGCACATTCACGCAGACAATTGATACAGGGCAAAACCAGCCAGATATCAGCAGAGGGACATTTCTCATAAAACAGTTGTTTCATCTCTGAGCTCTCGAATCATCCTCAAGAGAAACCTTTACAGCATTTCTCAAATCCAAGCTTTGGAAAGGAGGATGCAGTTTTACAAGGAACTAAACTGACATAACAGCAAAAATTCATAACTTCTAGATCCCAAATACATCCAATGGGCCTTAAAATAAAAATTATGGGCCCTGTACGATCTCTTCCCTCTACAGTCAACTCCTCACATTCCACCAGCCATAAACTGCCTGATCCTCAGGAGGCAATTGCTTTCTCATCTCTTGCCTCCATCAAGAACATATTGTCTACTTTCCTTCTGTCTCCCCTCCCAGGAGTTACCTCCTGTTTCTGAGATGGTAAAATTGATCTCTGTTTAGAACTGCGAAACAGTCTTCATCTTCTATTTAGCTTTGAATACTGATGTTTTGATTTCAGACCTTTACAAAGGTATTTGTGATCAAGAATGTGTCATGTCTCAGCTGTGTCACCTGGTCTAATAAACCCACAGCCTCCAGCTACTGATCATTATTGTATTCTTGCATCAGATACAGCACCATCATTGTTCAGAATAACACACATGAAAAGAAAAGAAAGGAGTAATGAGCCCACAGGAAAAAGTTTTAGGAAAGGTATTTTTAGCAGTTAGGAAAGAAAGATCAGCAGGTGAATATGTGTGAACAAGGAAGATACCTACTTGTTTGAGTGGGGATACCATCACATTCAGCAATTCGATGTGCAGTTCAAATAAAGTTTTCAAAGGTACTTAGCAAAGAGTAGCACTGGGGTTTCTAACCTATTTAACAGAAATTCTTTTTTAAATAATGATGAGTAAATACATTAAAGCAAACTTTTATGTTACTTAGACCTATTGCACCTTCTCTCTGTAAATCTTTTCTTTCCACATTTTACAAAAATCAAAGTATATTTAAAAGGAAAGCACAAAATTCAGCCCCGAACTGAAAGCCCCAGGTATGCAATGTCTATCTGAACCCATGAGCATGAAGAACAAAAGTGTCCAGCTGCAGAAACTATCACCAGTCTTCTGGATTCTCAAATATTTAAGTATCATGTTCTACATTAAGGCAAAATGAATGAAGCCATTATAAAGTTAGATTATTGAAATGTAATTAATCCAGAAATTGCTGATTATGGCATCAACAGGTCCTAAATATTTCTTCATTTACATCTAAATTCTATTTTGATATATTTAACTTGCCTCAAATATGGTATAGATACTGAAGTCCACAGTACCACACGTTTACTATAAACAGCAAGCAAAAAATTGATTGTTAAATCAGTGGCAAGTGAAAAGCTCTAAAGTATGCCTTAAAATACATATCCTTCATAGAATACTGAAGCTATTTCACAAGCCGTCTTTGGCTACTATGTATGAAATGAATGCCAGATTTTACCATCACCAAGACAGTTGTCTCAATTTGCTTCTAAATTTGTTCCAACATTCTATTACTCAAAAAAACGCCACACAATAAAGAAACCAGGAAAGAATTAAAATATTTTGAAATTTTTGCTTTTGCTTTTTAACTTTTTAAAAAATCTTTAAAAATCTTCCAGCAAAACAATATTGCTTATCCCTCCAGTCATGTCAGTGTCTTAAAAAAAATTTAAACTCTTAATTTCCTAACCAGACTACTTTGACAGAGAAAGAGCCAAATTTACACAACAATGGAAGCCAAAAAATTAAAATTTAAAAAAGCCTAAATGAATAAACTACACAATAATTGTTACATCTGTGCAAAGATCCACATAAGACTCTATGAATTTATGACAGCAAGCAAAGGAAAACAAATAGAGAATTCTTTAAGAACAGGGCAAGCTCATAATCATGCTCCTCTAAAACACCTCCAAGCTTCTGCTAGGCCTATGCAGGGACTTTTCTGAACAAATGGGCAATTGTCTTTAATGAATTTGTATCAATTCCTTCAGCATAATGCATTTGTCAATATATTCAATTCTTCTAGTCTTTTTATAATTTGCTCATTTTTTCCTGAAATTACCTTGGCTTTTATTTTAAATAACCTCCTACAAAAGACATTCTTCTAGTTTGCTGTACTCCCACAGCAACTACAAAAGAAAATAAAATAAAATCCCCAGTTGTTTGAAAACACTTGGAAATATGCAGAAAGTACACCACACAAATAAGTTCCGGGTAAGCAAAAGGACAATATGAATCACTTCAGAATTCTTGCAAAACTACATAAATTCCTATCATTTTCACCTCCGAGAATTTGAATTTGTACAAATTGAACTGTTGCAAGAATACTATCCTAATTTTTCAAAAGTGTTTTAACATTATGACACATTGGCTAAGTAATGCAGTGCAACCATGTCTAGAGAGACCAGTTCTAGCAGACAAAAGCTCATCCTCGGGAAAACATCCTGTAAAACGTTCTGATACACAGCCTCAAGAGCCCATGCATTTGAACAGTCCAAGTAAGAAATTATAGTTTGCTGCCAAAATTATATATAAGCAAACACTGAGTTAAAATTTATTGCATACTATGCGGAATTAGGTTAAATGTATCTCACCATACTTGTGGACTGTGACAAATCACAACCACATTTTCTTTCCTGAGAAAAAGAAACAAAGTATCAATTTCAAAAATTTCAACATTTTAGCATTCAGTATTGGGGTTTTTTAGGTTGTTGGTTCAAACCCACTTTAAGGTCTTTTGATAAAATACTCTCAAATCTCACTGGCAACAAAATGATTTCACTGCGTGAGGATGAGCAAATTAAGGTTAAATAGCCTTTATCTTGCCCTTCTGCATTTTCCTTCTTCTTCAGCCATAAAAAGGCAGCTTACAGTTTCTGAAACAACTATGTCAAATGCTGAACTACAGGAAACAGCAATTAAGTTCCCCCAAAGGTTTTTCAGCATAAAATTAAAACACATTCATGACTGTTATTAAAATAAGAGTGTAGCTGAAATCACTGGATTACAGATGATGAAGCTGTACAGTGTTCTGGAAATGTCCATGTTTATTGCAACAGCACATCTTAGAAACCCTTTACAGAGCCAACTATAACCTTCATATAGGCTTCATATTCCAACTTGAAGCTGTAATTATAGGTTTAAAAAAAAAAAGAGAAGAAAAAACTAAGCCCTAGAGATCACAGTTTTAGCACTGTTCTCAAAGACCAAATAAAAAACTTTCCAGACTACATCATAAATGACTAAGGGAAATTTCAGCCATAGTACCCACTCCCTAAAACCAAACACCAACTCCCCAAAAAAGCCACATACAATCTCTTTTTTCTTTACAGGCATCAAAATACACAGTAATCTTGTTTCAAAATCTGCTCCCATCTATGTAGTGCTTTCAATTGTGTGTGAAAGCAAGGATATATGTTCACATGTATCTATATAACACTATATATAGTATTATGTATGTAACATTATATATAGTCTATATATGTAACACTACAAACACACATGCAAGGCATTCCCCTGCAAATAGATACAAGTATAATGCTAACACAGTGTTAGATATTTGTTCCTTCATGGTTTTAATGAGTTATCCTATGCCATGCTGTCAAATCCTTCCAGACAGACTTTTACAAGCAGGTTGCACACAGAGACACTTAGTGAGCAGCAAAGTGTATGTTCTCCAACTAAAATAAATAGAACATTATTTCTCCTGCTTCCTAGTTTTATTTTCCATCTAGAGCAAAACAGAAAAATGCTTCCCAAAAAAACTCCCTTTTACAAACAGTTCCCTCATTTAGCAGCCTCATCACTGCTCCGGCATTTAGCCACCCCCAAAAAGGCATTTATTGCTTCATACACCAACTCACTGTAAATGCTGTGCCCTAAACATTGAATGAAGTATTAGATATTCCCCAGGAAACTGATCAAAATGACACAGCATAAAGGGCAAGCAGCAATCTAGAGTATAATAAAATAACAGCACATTAAAGAATTAGTACAATGTTTATACCCAGTTGCATAGAAACCCTGTGAAGCTACTTACAACATTGACTTCGGTACCCACTACATCAATCATATTACTACTAATTTAAATGTCAAAGCAGCTAACAGTGACTTTTTAGCATTACAGAAGGTGCATGTTTATCATACCGAGATGCTGCAATCACATTTGATAAGGTGTGTGAAGAACCCACCAGGTGAACATTTCAAAGTAATACACATAAGTAATGAAAGCATTTTGTTTTGTCACATCTACCCCAGCTACACTTAAGGACATTGTGAGCTTGCAGACAACCTGGTAAAATTGTATGGTTGACACAATAGCATCGCTACACATGCATTTTCAGTTCTCTTGAACTGAGCATCACTAAATCCCTACCAACCAGGACTCAGAGATAATGACCTCATGTCTGTGGTGACAGGCAACCAAAGGAATACAATACCCAACTGGTCCTGGATTTCTGCTCAGAGTAGGAATAAAAACCATTTCTTTCTCCTCTGGAATTTTAAGGAGAAAAGCATATTTTCTATCTTTTCTGGAACCTCTATAGAATTCTTCCAAATTCCTGTTTTAGGGAAGCCTGCAGGTACCAGCTCTCTCTACTCACTGAGTACATTAGGCTTAGAGATATTTTTCCCTAAGTCTTCACAGGCCACGAGTCCTGCCTTCATCTTTCCAAAGTTTGAAACAAAAGGGAGGATAAAGCTGTGCAACATTGATTTTGTCAATCTAGTCCTCAACTCAAAAAAACTTCATAGGAAGCAACAGCTTCCACAAAGTTGATTCTTGTCTTCATCACATTGCTGTGGACTTCGATCCAAACTAAACCAAAATTAGATAACTATATTTGACATTTGGTAAAAACTTCTAAAAACAAAAAAGAAGCTATCTAATTCCATTCAGATTCTCTCATCTCTAATTACCTTCCTTCTGCAGGAGACTTGCACTCATCGCCTGTACCAAGCAAAAGAAAGTCCTGACAGCCACAGAAGTCTCATCCTCTTGCACAAAACCAGCTTGGCATCACTCTGGGCATGTGCACAGCAAAACTGGCTCAACACACAAGACCTGTGGACAGGGATCCTGAGCAGAATTTAGAATCATGTTCATGAAGAGACCAGGAAGAAGTGAAGGAATGGACATGAAAGCGTTAAGGAGAAAGCTCAGCAAGCATCTCAATGTACAGAAGATACTTCAAAGATCTGACACAGAGTGTCATTTCCAAGACAGTGAAGCACGTCTGGAGGGCTTCTTTGTTTCAGTTTTCTAATATCAATAAACCTAAGAAGTGATACCAAAAATAGGACTTTAAGCTTTCTTAAGCTGGTAGCTCTAATTACTCTCTTCTAAGGACCCAATGTAAGTGCAGTAATTTCTGAGGAAAAAAGAATGAAATTTGGCTCGTTCCAACTAATCTTTCTCACAATTGCCAGGGATATGCATGATCAGTCTTGTTTTAATTCTTTACCACAGAACTTCTCTGAAGAGATGCTTCTCACACAAGGAAGTCCTTAAGTAAAAAAGAACCAGCTTTCTAGAACATCTTATCCATGCCAATGTATTAAAGATGAGAACTACTGCTACCATTTAACCTCTTTTGCTGAGAATAAATTGAAACACACTGAACACTTCCCTAAATGCAGCTAGAATTTAATCCAGGCAACTGGCTAGGAATGTTAAGCAGCAGTATCATATCCACAAGTTTACACACACACAGAATCTAAATTTTCAAGGCCGACTCTTTCATGTTCTTTCATCAATAGGAATAGTGTTGGCATCCCAGCTCTGGAAAAGGAAACCACTGGAACCACGTGTGCTCATAAGAAACACACATGCCATAAATGAAAACCTTTCTCCCCTCTTTTTATTTTTTTAACTGGAAATTTGATTTTTGAAGGAAAAGCAACATTTTTATGCCTAGGTCAATTGTTTTTTCATCTCAGTTGTTGAGTTCAGAACACAGACACTCTAGAAGTAACACAGCACAGAAGTCTTCAACAGATGACCAGAATTTTTCCCATTAAGACATTCCTTATATTAATTTTTTAGCTGTGGAAAATGTAAATAAACTTTTCAATAGCCATATTAATGTAGCAGAATGTCTTGGCTTTACTTGGATACCCAAAATAATAATTTTCTTCCATAAAAACCTTTTAAAATATCTTTTTCGGGTACTTCCTGGCTATACTATAATAACTATCCCAGATAACTTAATCCCAAATTATTACAATTCTTGTGTTAATTTCAAGCTTCCTGTAACAGCCTTTGAATATGTATTATCTGAAATTGAAATGTATACTGTATTTTGAGTCTATCCCTTTATTTTTTAGGGGTTTTTTAACTTCTTGTTTTTAATGGAATGTCTAAAACTGGGGTTTTTTTGTAGCATCCCAAAAAAGAATTTCACATAGTTTATCCTCAGGCACCACCATCCATCATGTCTTTAGACCTTATAGCAGCTGAACTCTATCAGAGACAGTGGCAAAGGCAAACCTGAATCCAGAATGCCAATGATGTTAATAGAGTTTTTCCATCATAAGATGCCCCAGCCATATGTTCTTAAATAGATAATCATTCAATTTCACACTTTAACTCAAAGTTAACAGAAAAACCTAAAAATTTTTGAAAATTAGTAAGTTTTATACATTTCTACAAAACCAAATTGCAGACATCAAATAATGTTAATGTAATGCTGTGCTAGGTGATGATAGAGGGGGCAGATTCAAGGTTGACCTGGTTTAGTTTATTTAATTTGCTATTTTCATTTTCTGAAAATAATACTATACTAATCAGGGAATATATTGAAATTATATTGCAATTATCACTAAAATAGTTTTTCCACTGTGGTAAACACAAATATGGAAGGAATTTCACCTTCATATAGAGACTAGATGACAGCACAAAGGCATAAGGATACAGGAATATATAAAACACAGTAGAGGGACCAAGGAGTCTCCCAGACATTTGCAACTCTACTCACAGTTTCAGTTCTTATGAAGAGATGCACATGTACGCCAATAGGAAAGCAAGTACAGGAGAAGAGAGTGAGCCTGTTTATATGACAGTTCTCCCCAGCACTTCTCACTAGTGGAGTGGCTGTGGCATCCTCCTGTCCCTGGGCTGCTACCAAACACAGCTCACTTGCAGCCCCAGAAAGCAGCAGCAGCAGCTCTCATGGTTCACATATTCCCCAGCAACTGGTGCTGCTGCAGCAGCCTATCCTAGTATCAATGCCACCTGCATTTGACCCTGATGAATGTCAAATGTAGTGAGCTGGAAAAGCGTCCACAAATCCTGCACATTCATTTATAAAATATTTAATTTGGGCTCCCTTTATTAACCACAGATAGTAGTTACATAACTTCTTGCCCCATTCACCCTTGATGTAATATTTTTAATGCAGAATGTAAATCTTACCATCTTGCCATTTGTGAAGGCATCAAAATTACTTGAAAAGCTAATCTTAACTCAAAGTACAGTAGATGTTGTAAAATATGATTTCTATGGCAATCTTATCATTGAAACATATACCTACCCCCACCTTACACTTGAAAATGAAAACATATCTCATGCAAATACAAGAGAGTGAAAGCTGGAGATGCACATTATGGGCATGTCCTAATGTGTGCACATACTCCAGACGTGCAGCTGAAATCATTCTATGTGAGAAGCAACAACATCCCTCCAGCACTTTGTGACTAATCAGATCTACTCGAAATATAAGGTAGCCTTAACAACTAGCACCATCAGCACAACTAACAAGGCAGCAAATGGCAGGATTTCATACCAGCAGCACCACTTTCCAAGGAAAAAGTACATGGAGCTGCACCCTCACTGGCAGAAGAGGTCGAAAATCACAGCTTGAGGCAAATGCTTTCCTGACTCAGGGTCTGCTTTCACAAAAAAGCTCCAGAGCAGCGCAGAAGCTTTACAGAAAGCTGGATCTAACAGAAAGAGTCACAGGTTTGCTATTGCAATTACTATCCAGCATGCCAGCACAAAGAGCACAGGACTTATGCAGCTTATTTTAAGTGTCCTGGGTTTTCAGCACAGAGACAGGACTTTGCACAGTGCCTGAAGACAGGCTGTCGTGCCCAAGCAACTGCAGGCAGCTGTGCTGGGCTCCTTCCAGCTGCTCTCAGCTCTGCACAAATGCCGTTGCTGATAAACCTTCCTGAGAGCAGTGCCAAGCACTACTTAAAATTCAAGAGGTCATTCATTACTAATTCTTTGGGTGTACCAGATTTTTAGCCTTAAATGAAGCTATACTGACTATATAAGCCACTCACCTTGACACAATGGCTGTGAGTTGATACATGGATATAATTATATTTTCATTTTGCCAGGAAAAAGCGGTGTGTTTTACAGAGTAATTGCATTGTAAAATCACCTTTCTACAGTACATAAACTGAAACAAACTGTGCCTAAAACTCAAGACTTAAGTTACTAAAATTGTCACCACTGACATGGCTGTAATACATAAAACATTTTTGCTAGTTTGCAAAGGCCATAAAAAGACAGTGTTTCTCTGAAAGACTATTTATTATGAGTTACACAATGCAGTAAGAAAACAGAGCAACAGTTGATCTTCTGTAAGTTTAATTTACCAATAAAATGTTGCTAGGAATAAAAACATCTGAGACATAGATCAAAGATAGAATTTTCTGTCATTAAGCAGTTACCAAAGACCAGTTAGGCGAAATGCGAAAAGATAAGTAAAAGGTCCCACTTGGCATTTCCACTCTGGGTTAAATAACCTGATGTGATTTGGCAAGTAGAAGAAAGTTCTGTCACATTGAGATCACTCTGCTTCTGCATCGCTGGATACAAACTCCTGTTAAGCCTTTAGGCTCCCTCCATTCCAGGTGTTAATTTTGACCCAGTTCTGGCTTCATTAAATACAAATCCCCAAACACTCTCTTTTGCATAAAAATCCCTAAGTTATCACATATAAGGTCAACAAATAAGCTCACTCTCATTTTCAGATTAGTGAGAAATCAGGCTACATTTCAATACCACGTGGTGACAGACAATTCTAGGATAAGTCTCTTATTCCCATTCCTGCTCCTTTATGCTGGGCAAATGGGCTGCAGCAGGAACAAAAGTGTGGAAAGCCAACCTGTCAGAGATGTTTCCCTCATGCAGAAAAAGCTTAACACACACCCAAGAGAAGCAGCCCTCAAGGACATGGAGGTGAAACTTGGGCACTTCCCAGATCAGCCCAGCCTAAAACTAGTGCCAGTCTGACAGCACCTCCACAAACACACAAACTAGACAGACTGCTCACTCTGTCAAGGCTGACTTCAACTTCTGCATCCAGAACACAGTCTGAGGTCCTGACCCCTGAATTGTGCAGATCAGGAATGAAGCCTGAGAAGCCCTTGCTCTCAATCTTTCTATTTGCAGAAGATGGGATGAGCTTTTCTGGGACTTAAGAAAATATTTCTGTGTCCATCATTTGAGCTGCAGCTAAGAAGTTCAACTGCATTATTCCTCGTGAAAAGTATAGCACAGGGAATTTTATCATCATCATTATTATGAGCCATGATTTCTATCAAGATGGATCATATATGATGAAATGAGAAAACTGTTTTGGTCTTCACAAGAACTCTCTGAACTACAACAAACTGGGGGTAGAGAGTGAGAGAGATGATGTCTAGTATATTACACTTGGAGAAAAATTACTCTATTAAAACAGGTAAGATGCCAAAAAGAAAAGTCAAACTACAGGACATAATTTACACACACATTTTGCAATAATACTACGGATTTTGTTTTCCCCTGGTTATTGGGCAGTTTTTTGGAAATAAATGGCAACAACCTGTATGGTCTTCATCATCCAAGCTGTTAAATTTTCCATGAAATTATTTTTGCTTTTCTGTTAGTACTTATTTTACCACAACACCAAAGCAACTGCTACATAACTCTTCTAGAGAAAAAACTCCAGCTTATAGCTGTTAAGAGTGCAAACATCACAGGTCCAAACTCCAAAACTACACCAACCCGAGAAAGCACTATACATGCAACACATATACATTCAAAAAAACACAGTTAAATTGTGTTTAAAACAGCTAAAAGTTAGTTTAGTTACTCCAGTATGCAATATATTATTTGTTACTTGATCTATATTCACATTTTCATTTTTCAAGACCAGGTTGGATGCAGTTTTGAGCAACATCTTGTAGTGGAAGTTGTCTCCACCCATGGCAGAGGGATTGAAAAGGGATGATCTTTAAGGTCCCTTCCAACTCAAACCATTCTACCTTTTTATGGTTTCATTTCTTCAAAACTCTCACTATTAAACATCTAAAAGAACCCTTAGAATTACTTATAAGGGTCTTGAACGAGCAATGACAGAGATTTATTTGGAGTGAGGTGTTTTGGATTAGCCTGCCACAAAATCCCATAAATTCAGGGTGAAGGACTAAAGGTAGCTGTGCCAGTCCATTTGTAGATATATTGCCATCCCTATGTAGATGTATCACAGTATCTAGGGGTTTTGTTCTCCCTCTATACTGCCACCTTTGCTGCCACACACTTTGTTCTGGTATTTGTTCTGTGAAACTCTCCAGAAGCTGTATCAAGTACTATCCTCAAGATGAGTAACCCAGCAATACAAGGATTTTTCTGCTGACTTAGTGAAAAAATGAATTCAAAAACCATCAGGAGAAACACAGCGATGGGCACAGAACCACACCACGGGGACCAAGGGTGAATTCAAGGAATGGGATGACTTATTTTCCTTTAATAGCAACAGTGTTAATCTGCTCACTGCACAGCTTCATCACGGGTGTAAACCACTAGTTAAAATGACCTGATGATAACTCAAATCAGTATTATTTCAAGCTTAGTACAGGGTTAGAAAAAATATTATTTATATTCCCTGTTCATATGTTATTGGTTTTCTCACATCTCTTAGGAATGTCTGTTTTTTAAAGTGAAAATATAAGTTCAAACCCATGAATTTTTCAGCAAAGAATAAACAAGAAATTGATTCCTTAATCAAAAGCACTGTACAGACACAAAGCAAGTGGGATTTTCAATTTAGTCCATATCAGAGCTTTAATTCTTTCCTGAACTTCTTTCCCAATAAAATTTCAATTTGTCATTCCATTTAAATGTGTCCTTTCAACTTAGATATGATAGGCTTTAAATTTATGTATTTCAAGCTCAGTAACCATCAAAATATTCTATTAAAATATCATCATCGATTAACTGATGCCCTTGAAGTAGTTTGAGCAAACTTTGCTGGGAAAACAGAATTTAAAAAAATAAAAAAAATCAATTAACACAAAGTAAACAAAACAGAAGCCCATGAATAGACAAAAACCCTCACCCAATACCTTGTATTCCTGGCTGGAATAAGCATCACCTCTAATTTCACCACAGCTGTCAGCATATCCTGAATATACAATGCAGTCACAGCTGTTTCAGTGACATTGGACCTAGCAGAAAAAGTACTTCTTAATCCTGGCAGCTGTGAGAAGTTGTAAATCCAAGGAACATCTGCCTCCCTGCTAGCTGAACACATACAGTTTCATTTTGGTGCAAGGTGATGTGAGCTTGCAATCTGCTTTTGGGTTCACTTGATTTTCATTAGGAAATACTCACCATATTAACATTATGAACTCCCAAAACATTGGCGTGAAACAACAATTAACTTCAAGAGAACACATGCCAGTGCTAAACTTGACAATTACAGGGTACCACTATGCTGCAGTGGTAAGACTGGTTGAGACTGGAAGAATGACAGACATGCCTGATTAAAGATCATTCTTAACAGTGGTACTAAATCCCAGATAGCTGACATTCAAATGCCACCTACAATGGTGAAGGGCTTAGGTTTTGTAATAAACTGAAAATCATTTTCCATGCAATATTTGGAATGATGGCTCTCCAGATCCTTCAAGACTAACTGTGCTTTGCTCATGTTTAGAAACTTCATACAATATAGAAACCCAAGTTCTGTCATTCTTGGAGAAAAAGATAATAACATGTTTTATTTCACTTCAGCTTTAGGTGATAGAATAAAGCCAGCATCTCCAAATGAAAAAAATAAAAAATAAAAAATCCACAACACTTTGAGTGGTGCAATCAATAGATAGCACTCCAATCCAAGCTCAGCCCCAAAGGTAACTAAAACCTCATTTCAGTTTACAGACTGCCTCTGGGACTTGAGCCCATGCTACCAGATGATGTCCAAAAATGAAGAGGCAGCTTAAAATAGTGAAATTGCAGCAAACAGAAAGCAGAGTCCTTATTCAAGCCGACAGAAAAATAATTCTGGTTATCCTGTAATTTCATGAGGACAGCTATTGATTTTATTAACAACCTTTCCCACTAGGAAGGAGTCAAGTAAATGCTCTGAGCAAATGACTTCAGCAACAAGGCTCCACTTAAGCAGTTTGAGATGCTGACTAATTTTCATAATACCTAAGGGTTTTCTTCTTAAACACTTGACAACTTCAGCCCTTGAGAAAGCAATTGCTACAGGCAATATAATCACAGCTCAGGTTAGGCCAGTGGCTAGTGACAACTGGTGAAAAGATGTGTCTCACCTCATTCAAACAGCTTATCACTGGATGTGAAACACACACTGCGAGGACAGCAGAACCCTGCTCTGCTTGAAAAGAGAGAGGTCCCCAGATATTTTCAACAAGGTCCCTTTTCATGTGCTATGTCCCACCTAGCAAATGCGCTGCTATAATGCTGCAAACATATAACACCAACCAGCTGCAAACTCATCAAGCAGCTTGTGTCTTGCAGGAGTCAGCTTCCATAAAGCTATCAACTCAGACTGTCAGTTTTCAGTGATACCCACTTGCTGTACTACCAGTCTTCCTTACAATTAGCTCACACATGTCACAGATCTGCCTTCCTTTAGTATCCATAAAATCTAATTCATTTTTCCATCTAGACTAACAGCTTTCTTGCCTCTCCAGCTAAGAAAACTTTATCTACAACACAGAGTACTTTCACTCTTATCTAAGGATGAGAGGAATGAAAAGTCCTTCTGTTTGCTCAAAGCCTCAAAGCAGAATCACTGCTGTAGAGGGATCCAAGTCATATTCCACAGTAGCCTAAAGAGAAGCTCTCCTTCTAGAGAGACTTGGACCAGTAAATGATTAAAATCTAGAGGAGGTTTTTGAAACACTCAAGAATTTGAAAACCATGGAGCAGGAGCTTTTGTTTGAGAAGTTGAGATGAGGTATTCCATTCTTTCTTTTTTGTAATTATTATTTTGATAGGTTCACAAGAGGGGAAAAATGTTCATGTACAACTCAAGTTCACAGCAGAAAGCAAAATTCAGGAAAACAGTATCTTTTCTCAGAATTAAAAAAAACAAGATCTATTGTAAAAATCCAGCTGATACTTTCAAAAGAAGAATAAACTTTATTTCAGTTGATAACTGATATAACTCCTTTTCAGCCCAAAGCAACAAGGCTAATCTTCATACAAACTGGGCTGTTTTCACATAACTGGGGGAAGTCTCTTAGGTCTCTACAAGCCGCTGTGAATTTTACATAACCTATTGAGGTTTAGCATGACAATTTGATTATATTTTGCACACATTGCAAGCCTCAAAAATGAATCAAACACACCTGTAAAGAGGGCACCCCAAACTACAGAATATTTGACGATAGTACCCCACAACAGGCACACAGGAAGGCAAAACTGAATGAACTGCAGGTGTGAACTCATTATTTCATAAATTTAGTTCAGTACCACTATAAATATTCCCACCCTCCTCAGGCAGAGAACCACACAAAACTGAGGATGCTTTTGAAGGAGAATTGTGTACATGCTTATCAAAAGTTAAGATGAACTGTCAATCAGGAAAAAAGAAGAAAAAACACTGCTGCTTTTCTTTCCTATATTTGATCTCAGGCTTTCAAACTATTGAAACCAATACTGATGTGAACAATAAAAAAACAACTTAAGATTTTAATAAAATGAGAAAATCCTTTCCTAGTTGCAGTGTGACCTCAGCCAACACGTACCATATGGTGGTAATGCTACTAACAAACTAGCCCGGAAAATGGGCCTGAGAACACAAGGAACTATGGCCTACTTTGGTAAATAAGCATCTAATGTTTCCCCATGTCCCAGTTTAACAACTCAATAAGATACTTTTGAGCTCAGTACAGTATCAACTGAGAGGCTTCTCTGAAGTATATCCTATAATCCTGAGCAAAACATGTGAAGCCAGTTAATATAGAGTCTATCTTCCAGGAAGCATAACATTTTCAAACAAATGTGAAATTTGGAAAACAAAAAGACAAATATGGTCAAGTACTGCAATTCAGACTTAATAGAAGTTAATCCTAAAACAACCTGACTGTGATCATACACCTATAGCTATTCCATCCTAAGATCTGCTCTGCCTAATAACCTTTTGGAGAGGCATAGCCAATTTGTTTCAGCATTTTGACCCATTTCACTTTCCAAGGCAGGACTTCAGAGACAATACTGATACAAAGTAGTCAGGACACAAGTAATTAAAGTTTTAATCATAATAAAAAGCAGTTGATAGTTATATCCATGTATCTAGAACACAAAGAAGCTAGCCTTGTATCTTACCTTTCAGTTCTCTCAAAATGCTACTTTAGTGGTTTGAGTTTTGGTTTTTCCTTTTGCTGGCAGCTTTATCAGGTAAAATGTTTACATGGTTTGGGCTTCCCAATTTGAAGACCAATACAGATCTCCCATCTGCAAAAGTTGGTGAGAAAGGCTATTCACTCGTTGTTATATACTGCTTCCAGATTCTTCTTCAGCTGAAGATACTATAAGATTACCTAGTAGCGCTTTTTGGGCTGGGGACAGCTGCAGAATAACTGTTCAGCTAGTTTTATGTAACTTGATACAAAGAGTTTTCTGTGATGCACAGCCAAATCTCTTCTTCCAGAAGATTGTGACAAAGAACAGAACAGACATTAAAATAATACCAATAATTTTAAGAAATGGATAATCTCTAGAGAGACCTACAAGTCAGAGAAGCTGCACTGATCTGGGACAATACTCAACTGCAGCCAGAGATTAACATATTAAATATTTAATCCAACAAATAGCTAGCAAATCCATCTAGAAGTATATCAAAATCATGCATTTCTTATGCAAGCAAGTATTAGTATAGCCTACCAATTAATTCACATTCAACTTGAACAGGAAAACAACTGAGACACTCACACATAGAGTAAAAGTACTGTTCTAAGGCTTTTTCCTGAATCAGAACAAGGATGCACACATGAAGCAGGTTAACAGTGAAATCATCTTGCTGCTCATCTCAAAATCAAACAAAAAAATGAAAAAAAGTAAGACTCAAACTGTTGTAATGGTGTTTTGTTAATAAAAATTGCCAATTTCTTCACAGTCAGCCACAGAAGTCCTGGACAACATGTGTATGAAATCTCTAAATAGTCAAACACTGAAAACTTGACCTAATTCTGCCACTAGCCTGCTGTGACACTGTGGCTACCAAGCCCCCTACATGATTTGACAAGATTATTCCATTGCACAGGGGGCAGAAAATCAGGCAATCCAATTCTAACCAAGTGGCTATGTTAGTGCTAGAGCTTTGTAAAATGTTTGCTTATATTCACTATTCTCACGTGCAGTGCTGGATCACATGGATCTATGCAGACGACTGCTGTTTGTATAGGAAGAGACCTGCTTAGAGATCCCTAATACTCTGCTGGCCCCATTTGGTGAGAAGAGCTGGAAAAGATAAACCAAATAATCGAAGAACTGTAGACTGAGTGCTCAAACAAACGGATTTTCCTGCCACCCTTGTGACCACACTACTTCTAATAAGGAAAAACATGTGTTCATAGTACCAACAGTGACATCACGATTGACCACTTTTATTGTGCCCCACCTCTACCTCCTTTGCTTTCCTCTGCTGTCAACATGTGACTTGTACATTTTTATATCATTTCAGACTAAAATCTCACCTTTACAGAGGACCTTACCTTGGGATACAAAGATAATAGTGAAATTTGCAAAGTTTTCATCTCTGAAGTGAAGAAAATGACAGACTTCAGAGAAATTTATTTCATTCAGAGCCATAAGCGAGCTAATACAGAATAAAAGTGGGAACACTACTTCCAACACAAGAGGCTGAGAAAAAAAAAGTGCTGTGGAAATTAAAGAGATAAGGTGTGTGGACCAGAAATAAAGTGAAATGCAAGCTTGAATACAAGTAAGAAGACACACTCGTGGGAACAGAACATAAAATATAAATGTACTTGGTGAGAACTATTGCTTAAAAATTATGAATAATGGCAAGAATTCAAATACAAGTATTAAATGAGCTGCCCTGTTATGGAAGCTGAATGATTTGTGTGATAGGTAAGCGGGACATTTATTACTCTTCAGGGCTGGAATAGTAGTGAAACTTTCCTTTCATGCCCCTTAAAGCAGCTCTCTCCCCTAGAGAAATCATTTTCAGCCATTCATACAGTGTTTTGGTTTATTCCTTTTACTGCTTTCCTACTATTAAACAGGATCTTTTCACTTCCTCATCCTCTTCTCTTGGCCTAAAATACACTGTTCTTTCCTTTCTCTTGAAAGATCATCAGCCCATCCAAGCTGAGATGGGAACTGCTTTGAAAATCATCAAGACACTCAATAAGACAAAAACAACAAAGGAGAAGTAAATAGAACATCCATGAATAAACTGTAGATGACTATCCATCAACTCACAGGGCAACAATCAGACAAAAATACTAATTGAAGCAATTTGAAAGAAAAGTGATCATCTTTCTAAAGTGCTTGAACTTTATGACCATATATATTCCTTGGGGAAAAAAACCAAAAAGTCTTATAATTATTATCAAGATCTTTACACTGAAATACTATAGAAATTACCTGAAAACAACATCAAAAATACCCCAAGGTGTACTTTTTTTTTCATCCTTTTTCATACAGATTTTTAAATTACATTAAGAATATATTCACTACTTAGATGATGGATTTTAGGCTACTCTTTAAAAATCTTTTGATTCTTAAAAAAACCCCTGTGAGTCTGAAAGGCACTCAAAATGCAGTGACATTTGACTATAAAGTGGACTAAAGTCTCCACTTTAATCATAATATCATTAAGTTCTTCTTGCCACACCAAGTAAATTTCTTTTCTTTCCTAAAGGCATAATTAGAAAATCAGTCCTAAGTTCTGGGTGAGCAGCACACCCCCTCCAAAACTGGAAAATAATCAGACCCTTTGGAATATACTGCATGGAACTTTAAAGAATTACTTGTGCTAAAACGTGCTTGGCTCACATATAGAAGAATCCAATAAGAACAAGAAACTAAAAGGGAAAGAATGTATTTGACTAGGAGACTCAAGTTTTGAAATTCTCATTTTAAAAAGATTTCTGCATTCAAAGTAATAAATGATGAGGAGGATTGTTCCAGCAGCTGGTACAGTTCACTGTACAGTTCCAAAAACTTCAGATTCCTGGTGACGTGCCACTGCTGTCCCTTAGTAATACAAAAGCCAGTCGTGCAGTATCACTTAAAAGACCATAAAACCTCTGAAAACTACAAATGCTAGAGGCATGACTACAGATAAACAAATCACCTAGAAGTCTTCACATTTTTTAAGATGGCATCTTGTGCCCCAGCCCCAAGTTTTGATTTTATGAAACTGAAATTAAGCCCATTAAAAAGCTTCAAGGCTACTTGGAGAAACAAACTAAGAAAGAAAGTGATTTCAAATCTTCTTCCCAGATGCCTCCAACTCTGGGAAACCTGCCTTCCTGCTTCTTTGCTTAAATGCATTGACTGCACTCCCATACAGCTCTGGTGCAGTTAAAAATAGGAAACCAAACCCTCACTTTTCATGTTTTTTATTAAGGTAGTATTTAGAGAGAAAAAAGGAGCAAAATCAAAAGAAGAAATTTGAGAATATAAACTACTTCTCTTGTACATTAAAAACTGTATTTATAGAGAGTTACACTGCTTATAAACCAAATGATGACATGAGAAACCATGTCTACTAGGCTGAATTCTGCACTGACATCAAGCTTTGAAAATGCTTTAAAAATAAAAAACAAAAACAAAAAAAAAGCCAATCAATCAAAAAACACCCACAAAACAAAAACAACCAAAACCAAACAAACACCAAGAAGGTGCATTAAGAAGTACAAAATCTTAAGGTATACTGAGAAATATGATGGCTTATTCCAGGTTTTTCAGCTGCCAGATCCACATTTGTGGGTCAAGTGTGTCCCTTACAATTCATTAGTGACTCAGGAATTAAGCTAAGAATAAACTCCATTTCACAGGTCAAATTTTGGATGAAGCCATAATCTTCACACTTGGTAGAACCACCACAACACGGATTCATATTTTGCTGTAAAAATTCTTGTAGGATGGAGAGAGAAAGAAAAGATAATCTTATAATACCGTGAGCTACTCTGTACTTTACAATACCTAAAACAATTTTCTTCCTTTTCAGTTATTGTAAAAGCATTACAGAGTCCCTTTTTACCAAAGGCTTCTACTATGCTGCATAAAAGTCCCTAAGGATTGAAACAATTCCAGTAGCTTTCCATTTCCAATGCCCTCTGAATCCCCTATCAAAACCAAGTTCTCCCCCTCAGAAAGCTGCCTGTAACATATACCCCTTATCGCCCTGCCCAGCAAGACACCAGCAATGTTTGCATCTTTCCAGCTCCACAATGCTGAGCAAGCCAATTGAACCTAAAAAACCTGATACTGTCAGAATTAAATGAAGTCCATCTTGCTGCTTGGTATTTTCCACAAACAGTTTCTGGTTTCTATCCCTCTGTGGTAACAAGCAGCCTGTGTGAAGCAGCTCCATGCATCCCCTCGCTGTCTTTTCCTGGAGAGGGTTGTGATGTCCAACTTTACCCATGAAGACAAAATCATTATCCAATTAGATTTATACACAAAGCCATTAAATACAAAATACCTTAATTTTTCTCATGTAGTCCAATAAAAGAGTATTCATCTCTAAGATGAAAACAGGAAGAGTTTTCCTAAGCATAAAAAGAGGAGTATTTCTTAAGCATCAAAAATAGGATAAAAGAGGACATAAAACAGTCAAAGAAGAAAATTGAATTGAAACTTGGTCTAACAAGATTTCTGTCTGTGTATGAGTTAAGTCTCTCTAAAAGAATTTTTTTTTAAAAAAAAGGTTCTTATGCAGGCTGTCTCTCTGTTCTTTAGGAACCCCTGGATTTTAAATTATATTTATGGACAGGAAGCAAGCAGTAATTCCTTTAGGGTTTGAACAGTGGTTTTGACAATATTTACATAATTTAGACTTTCTTTGGCTATGACTTCAATCTAAATAGAACACTTCAGAAATCTGACAACAGACTGCAGTACTAAGCAACACCATAATAAAAATAAAATAATATTTATTTCATAATAAATTAACTTGCTTCAGAGAAGGCTTTTTGCCTGTGCTGTTAGATGTCTTCCTCAGGTTTGGTTTTTTTTTAAAGAAATTTTTTAAAGTCACTACCATAAGGTTTCAAGGCCAGATTTCCACTCAGTTTTTCATTAGGAGTGGTACAGTGGAAGTCTTAATGGATTTGGATGTGGAACCCCCAAGCCTCATTAAAAATAGTAGCCAAATAGTAATAGTAGCCAAAAGGCTGTCTAACTGGCCTGCCTGAATAAAAAGTTTCCATTCCAAGATCTAAGCTTCAACACTAATGAGAGAACCTCAGCAACCCTATCTCTGCACGCAGTTTCCAGTCTCCACTGGGCCACTTTTCCTGTGTCCAATTCTGAACAGCACATAGGGGACCAGTTTGAATTCCCACAGACAAAAGAGAGCAGCAAGCAAGCGTAAAATACAGTTCCTTGCAGTACTTTCAGGGTATTTGAGCAAACAGCACTTGAAGTTAGGAATTTATTCCCACTGATTTGCATCAGAATACCCTACCATTCCATCAATGTACACTCAGCTAATACAGCTCTGATCTAATGGTTTTGTCTTTCTGAATAACTTCTCTTTATTGTAAAGAACCTCTCTCACTCCTTCACATATACAACAAGAACAGTTTAACTTTATTACTAAACAGCTGGCCTACACTTTCATATGCAGGCAACAACCACTTTAATCACCTCATCACAGGAATTTTTAATTCACATAATTGCAAATTCTATGGCCATTTTACCTTAATTACTTCTGTTATGGTCAACAAAAACACCATAACCCATCAAAGACAAGTTACTGTCAAAATTGAAAACTGCTGTAACTTAAGCATTTCAATTCTAACACCTAAGCAAATAAATGCTACAAAAACCGCTTTTTCATTTCATTTCAAGATTTTAACAGTGATGCACCTCAAAGGACATACTAGCTCAATGCGGGATATTGCCAGCAAAGCAGAGGAATCTGCACTCAAAACAGAATGAATCTAGAGCATCAGATAAACAACTTCCCAACACATACAATGGTACTGTCCCTACTGCATTTTAAAGGCCAACATGCCACTTACACACACTCAACATCACTCAGCTCCTGCCTCTATGAAAGCTGATGGCAGACAAGCAGAACACTAGAATTACTGCCAAATGAACAGGTTATTGACCAGTATCAGCTCTTCAGAATCTGTGAGGTCCTTGTGAACTATTTCACAGTGAACTTGATGCTGCACAGGACATTTATCTCACCTCCTCTGCCACTGCTTCTAATGATTTAATCTCACACTTGATTACCTCATGTGAAGTCTGACCTTAAGAACTGTCTGGTGACAGAGTACAGTGGAAGATCTCATCTCAACCAATGGCCACAATTTCTCCCTGAGTTTCTGCTTCTCATTAGCTCACCATCTCTGAAAAGTCAAATAAAATTATTGTACTAGGTATGCCTGCACAGCTGGCAGGGCAAGGATTCAAGAACATGTCTAGTGTACCCCATAATTCAAATTACACATATTTATTGCACAAGTCAAGCTTTTTCTGCTCCACCACATTCAGTTCTGGAGCTTCCTCAATATGTATACTTCAGCCTCCTTGTGAATCCCAACAGGCTGAAATTTGGGGATTTGCTCAAAATGGAGCAGACAGACACAGAGACAGGTAGTTTTGCAAGCAAAAAAAACTTCCTAAGATTTTTTAACACTCTCCTATCTGAAGGTGTTAGTTTTCAAAGCAAGAACACCAGGAAAACAAAAAGACAAAAAAGCAGATTTACTGGAGCTATAACCCCGAAAAAAAATCCAGTAATATCCTTACAACCATTTGTAGTAAAATAATTTAAATTTCTTGCTTCACTTAGAGAATTTTACTCCTACTGTGTTTAAAGAATGAAATTTCACAACAGCAGTGACTGCCTGTCTGTCTATCTTTTAAAGCTCTCAGACAGCTGAAATCTTCTTTCCACTTTTTTGGTTTTGATCTGGGAAGTAACACAATCATAACATAAATGTAGCTCTATAGACTCAAAAAACATTCCTTAATAACAGTCTCAGTCATCTGGTATATGCTTTTTAAGAGCTTTGAGGATTTTTAAAATAGATTTTTTAATAAGCAAAATTGACATTATCAAGCACTTTATGTTTCGCTCTCTTCTGTATAGCAATTCTAATTTTCATTTCTGTTATTTCATTTCATAATTTTCAAATGTTGCAGAAAGCTGCATTACAGAAAAGCTGAAATAGTAAGCATCAGTGTCTGGCATCAGGGACAGGCAGTCACATCCAGAGTCCTAAAACCGATGCAGCAGATACATTAGATAACCATGTATTTATTTAGCCAACAGCTTAAAAACAGTGATGAAGTTTCAGTAAGCAATCCCATTTGAAAACTATTTTGTGCTTTTGAGCTCTCCACTAACAGAGGCAGAAAGAAACACAAGGGAATCCTTTCTTTAAAATGGAAGTGCATACATAAACAGTGAGAAATTCATCACTTCTGAAGGAAATATCTATGTAATCTACAGTATTTCACAAGACAGATGTGAATACTACTGTGATCCAGGTCAGAAAAATTAAACAGAATAAGAACTACAGACTCATTGAGGTTGGAAAAGACCTTTAAGATCATTAAGCTCAACCATTAACCCAGCACTGCCAAGACCACTGCCAAATCGTGTCCCTGTGTGCCACATCTACACATCTTTTAAATCCCTCCAGGGATGGTGATCCCTCCACTTTTGGTGAATAAATTTTTCCTAATATCTCATCTAAACCACCCCAGCATAATTTGAGATTCTCTCCTCTTGTCCTCACCCTTGTTGGGGAATAGAGACTGACACTCCTTTCAGGTAGTTGTGGAGACCTTACCTTAAGGTCTTACTTCCCCATTTTGAAAGACCATCAAGGACAAGACAGAACATACTATTTTGGGACTGCATACAGTGAAAAAGTATTTTCACATTCACAGAAGTTATAAAATAATGAACCAAAGCTCATTTGTTTCACTTGGATTCCCCTTAAGGCTCAGTGCTGCTTCATGAAACAAAACTACTTTTTAAGTTTCCTTTCCATTCAGAGGAAAAAAATAAAGATCTACTAGCTTGAAGAAGGTTTTCTTCTAGCCATGCCCACCCTTCCATCTTCTAGAGGCAGATTTTTCTCATAAGGTACCTACTCTTCCAGTGTTGAAAAACGAATATTACTCTTTTCTTCAAATAGTTGTTCTTGGATAAACAAGCCTGAATTTTGAATTAATTTCTCTGGTTAAACAAATTGATCAAGGTTTCCATTTGCTAGTTCCAAGACCAAACTTATCCAAAATGATAAAAGTTAATAAAAAACTAACATAAGAATTTGGTTACAAATACACTAAAAACAGACTGCAGAGCTTGAACTTTTATTACAATTATTTGCACTATTCTAAAACAAAGGAGAAAACCCTATATTCCTTCCTGGCTTGAATTTGGAATAGAGTTCACACCACTGTTGGACAAGTAAGTTTGAAAAGCCACGTTTTTCTGTTAGAATACAGTTTCCATTCTACTCAAATTATTTACTCTCTCAATTTAGCTTAATTAGAGGAATAAAAGAAAGAGATATTTAGGTGTTTTTATGGGACCTAAAAATGTCAAGTACATAATAATAAAAGTATTCTTAATTACAGCATATATTGCATATTAGGCCTACTGCACATTTTTATTACATTTACAATTATTAGCCTTATTTATCTGCACAAGAAAGACAAGGGGCACAGCTCAGCTGAATGCCACAGGGGCAGGCTGAAGGAAGGAAGGACAGACTGCAATTACATTGAGAGCTATATTTGAGCAGAAGTCTTTTCACTGCACCAGGTTTTGCTGGTTTATTATTAAAACTGAAGAAATGGCCCTGGGATCAGCAATTCATCCCTATGTGCCAGGGTGTTATTTGATCTGTATATGTAGATTTCCAAAAGTGATTTCCCAGCTATTGTCAAGGCCATTATAAACCACCTTTCTTCACTACAGCATAGGTCTACTAGCACAGCAATATTCTCATTAATTCAGACTGTCAAATCATGTGGAGAGCTGATTCCTAAAGCCAGTTATACTATTTCTATTATCTCTTTACAAAGAGAAATTATCTTTTTGTATCCTAGCTAAATCTGTAACTACTCAGACTGCTTTCTATTTCCTTTTAAAATTTATCCATCCATTCTTCACATGCAAAGCCCAGAGACATAATTAGTAAACATCTTTTTAAGGTATCCTGAGGCAAACAAGTCTTCTTGCACATTGAGAGTATGAGTGTAACAACTCAAAGTAAACCATTCCCCTTTTACTTTTCTGCTGTTATCTAAATGTTGGGAGAATAATTCCCCTAAGAAGAGATTGGGATACCTAACCTGTGGCTGGGTAACTGCTGCCATTTCTACCTGATAATTTTTAGAACTTCATTTTAATTCTACAAGAGATTGACTTCAGGAGAAACAGAAGAAAAAAACAAACAAAAACAACAACAAAAAAAAAAAAAAAACCACATCTCTGAAGATAAAATATACCAGGCTTCAAAAACAGCACAGCTATTCTAAAATTTGTGGCTAATAATTTACTTTACAGTGAACAGTACAGAAGATACATACACATTTCCAGAATCTGAAAACAGGAAACCATGTCTCAATCCCTCCCACAGCTCTCACAAACAGGATGATTTTTCACTCAGCACACATTCATCTCTCCTGTTCACCTACTCTAGCAACCACCTCCTTGAACTGAGCTACTCAACTCCATGGAAAGTTGAACACAGCTAGGTAAAACAGAGATTGGTGGGAGATACCCCCACGCAAAGCCCTACCCTTGACACGAATCACTCCCTTGCTCCCCAGTGTATCAGCTCATTTATATGAAGAAGAGGCTGATACAAAGGAGGCGTTCAGCCAAGTGAACTACTTTATATCCAGAAGGATTTTCCTTAGTGCAAGGGAAATACCACCTGCTGATATTACAGCTAAAACCCGTGTCCTCTATCAGAAGGCAAAGTACAATAAGGACTAGATATTATTTCAAGAAATGAACATGCCTACACCTTTGGTATTCAACATAACCCAAAGCATTTAGATATTTTGCATAGACAAATACTTCAGATAGTTTACATGGCAAAACATTCACGTTAAACATGTTATTAATGATAAACGCAGCAACTCAAATATGAGAATTTCAGTTAATTGCCAGTTCTTAGGAGAAAGAGGCAGGATAACTATTCACGTTAAAGAAATTTACTTTGCCAGTAAATCATGAAGGTGCTTTAAGAAATAGGGCAATCTGAACATGCTTCAAAAAAATTTACAGACGGTTAAAAAAATTATTTCCCAAATCTGCTTTCAGCCAATTTACAAAGAACAGACCTTTCAGAAAACCTCTAAGCAGCATTTTCCATCAGTATTTTAGATGTGTCAGCAGAACACAAAATCCCTTACTCCACCATGCCCTGAGAACTACAATGACTATAGTCTACCTGCACAGCACCTTGAGGGACACACAAACAAAAACTGAAAAATTCTTACTGGAGTATAGAAGCACTTACCATTTTCAGCACATGGTAACCTCAAATTTACCTCAAATAAATTATTTTAAGCCATTTATGAACTTGGAATAAAGAAAATTATTTGAATTTATTAGAATGGGTTTTGAAAAAGTAAAGACTGGCAGCAAAGAATGAGCCATGTGCTGGGCTGGTGCACTTTTCTGGATTCCAGAAATGGGGAACTGTGGCATTTCCTCACATGCTAAAGAGAGGAACAGAAACACTTACTGCTATGCAATATGCACCATATATTGTTTTCCTGTAGCAGTAATTCTGGCAGTTTGAACCTGCAGTTTGTGATGCCTTCCCAAGTATTTATCACTGCTTCCCTCGCCTTCTGTCCTTCCAGGTACACACAGTTGTGCTTGCACATGTACATACAGAAATTCAAATATCTGACTAAAAAAGCATGAGATGCTACATTTATTGTTTTCAGGCAACCATTTAGCACATAAAGGGAAAGCAGTGTGCTGCATGCTTACAGAACCTCATGGACTAGCTGATCTAGGACAAATCATCCCAAATCACTTAGAGCAAAGATAATGATTCTCTCTCTAATGCAATCAGCATGCTGCTTATAGCATAAATTTGCTGGGGTGCTTGCCAGCAGAACAAACCTCCTCCACTGGATTATATGTCCAAATCAGTATTTCAATTTACAACAAAAGTTTCTCCAAAGAAAATGGTTAAGTTCAGAGTAGAATTTCCAAATAATTTTGTTCAGATTTTTAGAATGTTTAACACCAATTTTTCCACTTCTAAAATCCAGTTACCATGAAGATTAAACTTATATTTGTTTATTTCTATTAAGAAGTAGGAGATGAAGGCATAAAACATGATATCTAGAGATTTTCTGTGTTTTAACTCACTATCTCCTGCTTCTTTGCTGATGTAGCAATTCTTTGAGCAATGGAGCAGATAGGAACAACGTTATTGTCCAAAGACCAAGGGATCTAGAGCAGCTCTTTGGGGCCACAAATTAGGAAGTACAACACAGAGGAATAGAGACTGTGAGAAATTGTAAGGTTAGTTTGACTTGCTCATGACACTAAGGACACTACAAATGAGAAAATAAAAGCTACTCAGTCCCACCTCTGTCCTGTGCAAAATATTTTTATACCAAATTTTGAGACTATCAGCTCAAACATTGCTCAAAGGAAACAAATTAACCTCACTCATCCCTGGGGAATCTGTTTCAGCATCCAATCACCACCTGAATGAAAAGCGTTTTCCTGATATCCAACCTAAACCTCTCCTGACACAATTTCAAGCTATTCCCTCTGGTCCTGTCACTGGTCACCACAGAGAAGACTTCAGTGCCTGCCCCTCCACTTCCCTCACAAGGGAAGTATGGATTTGCAGTTTGCAAGGAGGTCTCCCTTCCCCTCAATCTCCTCCAGGCTGGACAAATCAAGTAACCTCAGCCACTCCTCTTACAACTCCCCCTCAAGGCCCTTCACCATCCTCATGGCCCTCCCTTGGACACTCTCTAATGGATTAATATCTTTTTTATATTGTAACACCCCAAACTGTCCCCAGCACTCGAGGTGAGGCTGCCCCAGGGCAGAGCAGAGAGGGACAATCCTTTCCCTTTCCTGGCTGGCAATGCTGTGCCTGATGCCCCCCGGGACACAGCTGCCCTCCTGGCTGCCAGGGCACTGCTGACTCACATCCAACTTTCCATCGACCAGGACCCCCAGGTCCCTTTGCACAGTGCTGCTCTCCAGCCTCTCATTCCCCAGTCTGTCTGTATATCCAGGGTTGCCCCATCCCAGGTGCAGAATCTGGCACTTGCCCTTGTTAAATAGAGGATAAGCAAGATGGAGGCATCATCCTGTTGCTGCTAAGCCTGCAAAATAATAAAACTAAACCCAAAACTAATAAAGCACAAGATATTATAATTATCTTTTTAGAACAGCAAAATAAATAAATCAATTTTTTTACTCTATTATCACTAGTCATAAGTGTCTCCTGCCTGAGCATGGAATTTTTCACCTGGTGTAGCTGCTGACCTTCAAAAAAACACCACCTGTCAATATCAATGTAGGTGTGCCAAGCCTGCTGTTCAATCCTCCAGCTGAACAAAATACTGCTGGCAATCCAGGAATTGACCTTCTGCTTTAATCCTTCACTATTATTTCTCTATGTGGAATATTATAGGTAGATGCAGTTTTCCGTTCCAAATTCTTTTTCTTCATGTAAAGACTTTTTTTTCTGTGTCTACAAAGAACAGCATGTTTATTTATTGGCTTTTCCTTGCATATTCTTTTGCATCATAAGCTACATACTAACAATTAAAGAGTGGTTTATTTAGGAGTAAAAAAGTTTACATATAATATCTACTTATTCATGGCAAGATTACAGTATGAATTTAGCCCTCCACAGAATATTCCCAAATCAAAATACATCAAATTAGATAGCAGAACCAAAACAGTTTGAAGAGATCTAAATCTACAAAATGATTCCTGAAAGCAGCTGCCAAATTTTCTGTATTGCCAACAACTAATGTTTCTGTCCTAGATGGTTCAAAGACAAAATATAAAAAGGGGCTTTTAAAAAACCAAAGCAACCTGCCCAAAAACAGAGCAAGAAGGGAGTAATAGACATGCAGCAGTGCTTCTTCATTCATTAAGTGTGTACATAATTCCTCATAAGAACAAGAAATTGCTTTGTTTTTTCCTGGTGCTTCTTTTGCAACATTTATCTCATCTATGGAGGTTCCAGCCTGTTACCTTCCTAGCCACCACAGCTACATACTACCCATTATTTCCCAAATTAGTTCAATTTATAACTCTGATCCATGTTTTTATAAGCAGTTGAAAATGTTTTGTAGCCAATTCATTATTTTGACCAGTGTTTACATGACAATAGATTTATACCATGATATTTCTAATGGTTAACTGAAAACAAAAGTTTATTTCCTGTTTTATTTTTTCAAAGAGAACTGATCAAGACAAGAAAACCTATGCTCCAACAGAGGCAGAGGAGAACAAGTTTGTCTCTGTGTAATCTTAGAAAAACAGGTCAACAGATCAACCTTCATATAACTTAAGAGCTTGCTATTCTATAGCTTCTTGAGGCAAACAGCACCAGGATCCAGAGTAAGGATGGGTCTTCCAAAGATGTGCAGGAGGGCTGGAGCACCAGAGGCCTCCCATCTGTCCAGACCTTCTCCAACCCAGTCCCATCACAGGGAAACCTTAGGTGATATGATCCAACCCTATAGAGGACCTCAAAGCAAAGTTTTGCCTTTCTCCCAGAGAGCAAAAGCCAAGCAATCCTCCTCCTGCCCTGCCTGTTTGGATTGATCTGAGTGCAAAGACCTGTTTTGGATAACATTCATGAAACTTCAAATTGTGGAACTAATAGAATAAGATGGATAAGCCTAATTCTACATCTATCTTGAAATTTTGGGGTTGGGGAACTGTGAAGAATGATAAGCCCTCTGTAGGAGGATCTCTCACCCTCCCATGGAGAAGTCAGGCTGATGTCCTGAGTCATCCCTAAGATAAGCAACTCACCTCAAGCTCACAGTGACCCTAGTAAACAACATCCAGCATACCTTCATTCATGTAAATAGTCTGTACCCACCCATTGTCTGTTCCTTTTAAAACCCCAGCCTCAGCCTCTGTTTCCAGGAGCTCTCTGTTCCTGGCTCCCTTCGCAGAGACACTGACAATAAAGCCATCTCTGTGGAATTGCCAGACAGGCTCCTCTCTCTCTCATTCCTGCATCAGCCTGGGGATTCCAACTTAGAACTGAAATCACTATCAAGCTGAAATCACTGAATTCCCCTCACTGACAAGGAAGCAGCAGTACCCCTAGAAGATGCTCTCCTTGGAGACACATCTCCCTGGAAAGGATACAGCCCCTGGGTACACTTCTTACCCAGCTTTCCGGTTGCATCAGGGAACCACAGTGAGGGGAAAAAAAAGGAAGGAAAACTGGAAAAACCCCATACCCTTTCTGTGCAGGACTCACCTTCCAGTCATAAACAAAGTACAATTCTAGCCTTCCTCTGTGATTCTCACCCAGCCTCTATGGAACTAAAACAAATTAGCACAACAAAGGACAAGCAGAACACAAATGCGTTTATATAATTGCACAATTGCTTTTTTACAAGCTGAAAACTTCAGCTCCTTAAATTTTGTAGCAAATATGAGCAGAATTTCAACACAATGCAGTCATTTGTTTTGAAGTAGCAATAACTTTAAATTTTTGAAGAACAACTTTTCTTTATTGAAAATTAAATTTAGGAATACACAAAGTTAGAGGCCTATTGCCTTACAGTTATTAGTAAAAAGTGCAGATTTAATTCCATGCCCTGTATTTAAACTGAAGGAAACTCAAGAGCTCACTGTCAATAAGTCATCACAAGCCACACAAATTCTAGCAGCAACATCACTATCAGGCACATAATTATATACAACCAATTTGCATTCTGTAAACAGCAAGAAAAACTACAGTAGTTTTGCAGCTTAAAGCCAAATAAACCCTCAACTTCAAATATTAAGAAATTTTCTATCTAAAGGTGAAATTTGTCTGAGATGGTAAAATAAGCTACCGGTTTTGCTGGTTTACTGGAAAACCATTAGGCTCAAAAGGTTAAATGGGTGCTGAATTAGGAGCAGATTGTTAAAATTTAACTTAGGAGGCACAGAATTTCTTGTTGCATGATGAACAACAAGTGGGTGTTAAAGTCATTCAATCTCTTGAGCAACCAGGCTCTTCAGTAGATGAAAAAAGCAATCACAGTTTGTTAACGGAACCATTTTAATATTTTCCATCCTTACAACATCATTTCTAACACACATAAAACATAAAGTAAATAATAACTTACTTTAATAATGTGTCAAGGAATTAGTTCATTATATTAGTTACTAGTCTTTTTGCCTTGATTAATAGTTAGGGTTAATTATAACATACAAGTGTAGGAGTCACAAAATATGTCAGGCTTAATGGCTTCTTGAAAATGCGAAGTAACGTTTATATGCCTGGTAACACTGAAATTATGTAGCCTCTAAAACATGGATCACATGAACGACAAAAAACCACATCACTATATAATGAGACATTATTACAGCTAATGCAGGAAAGGTGTTGGGATGAAACAGAAAAACTGGACAAAATGCAAAGACAAAAGCTAAAGGGAAAAATAAAACTAGGAGACAGATGACAACTGGGGATTTCATACAAAACTGGAAGAAAGAACTACCTCTCCCTCAAGAAACAGGGAAAAAAAACCTAACAGAGATTAAAAGAATAAAACTAGAAGAAACAAACACACCTGACTAAACCAAACTACCTTAAAGCCAAGATGAGGCAACTAGACTAAAAGAACAGCTGAAATGTGTTATCCCTGCAACAATTTGACATGAATGAAGCCCAAGAAAAGGGCCAAATAATTTATGTACTAAGGCAGAAAAGTTCAGTTTGGAGTGTTCAGGAAACTCAACCCTGGAATCTGAAAAAATGGATCATCGATTCAATGTTGTATATACTGTCAAGTGTTTCCCACATAGATGCACATTCCCTTTGGAGCTCTTCAGGCACCTTGGACACAGGGGCCTGGAATAGTGGCACCTCAGAAGTATCTCTTCCTCATTTAATAGAAGCAATTCCACACAGGGCAAACTGCATTTCCAGCTCTCATTTAGAGAAATCAGGAAGAAATTGAGACAACAATTTATAGCACCTGCCATAATTTTTTATTTTTTTTTTTTAATACTAAATGAATGCTGCGATGAAGAAATAATTAAAGCAGTCACTGCTGTAAAGCTCTGAATATCAGATTGAGGACAGCATAAGCAAACTGGTGCAGAGAATATAACTCTCTCACCAAATCAGACCCAACCCAGCTGCAATTTCTGCAGTTTCTCAAGTTTTCACTCACCTTTCCTGAGAGAAGTCAGTATGCAAGAGGCAATGCTATTACAAGAGACAGCAGGTGCTCTGCTACCACTGAGGGAAAAGAGCCATGGAAGGTACAGCACATGATGTACAATTTGAAAAAGCACCCTTTGAGACATAATTGCAAATATTCCAATTCCACCTTTAGCAAGCAAAGAACCCATAAAAAGGATTTAGATATTTTCTTTCATATTCACCACCTTTCAAACTGCTGCTTTGTCTAGGCGCCTTTTTTTCTCCAACCCTTACTGATCCTCTTGCCCTATGTTTTACATTAACCAGCACTATCTTGTTCACATTTCTACCAACAAAACAAAATATTTTCAAAGTATCCAGTAGTCATGAATGCTGTTAGAGTATGATTTAGCAGTATATTCAGTGTACATTTGGGACTCTCTGCTGCTGAAGGAGCACTTCCATCAACTGGTCCTACTGTGCTAGATAATGTCTTCGTAGAATCCTATGAAAAGCACAGAAGAGGGGTGAATATTAGGTTTCAGTTCCTGGAAAACAAACCTGTTCTGTTGTGTGGCTCTTAGTCAGTTGCAGCAGCAAAGAAGAAGTACACACAGTACAAATCAGTCTAATATTAATAAGTAAGAACAAAGAGAACAAACTGACTTCAAGACCTCATACGGCTCAGTCAAAATGCTGCCTTCCTGAGGTCTCTAGGGGATAAAACAAGATTTACTAAAGAACAACATTATCACATTCTAGTGCTGTGGTAGTCCTTAATTAATTCACAACCTCTCTCCCTGCAGAAACAAGTATCTGAAATAATACTTTCATTAGTATTGCTGTCACCATCATAATTATGCACTTTTAAGTTAGCTGTGTTCTATTTCACACTTGTTTCTTCTCCTGAAGGATGTTCACCTTACCATTGGTAGATTGCAATGAAAGAACTTTTTTCAAAGTAGTAGAGATCAAAAAGTAGGATTTTCAATGCTTTAGAATATGCTTTTGCCTCAAAAATAGAAAAAAACCAAAAAAACCCCCAAAAACCTCACCAAACAAATAACCAAAAAGAAACAAAAAAACCCCCAAACTCAAACCCACAACGAAAAAAACCCACAAAGAACACAAGAGAAATTACCCCTAATAAACCTAAAAACCTATCCTGAAAAATCTATAAATAGTCCACTGAAATATTTTTAACCTACCCAGCCAAAGATACAAGATTCCTAGCTCAACACAACCCTGTCTTTTTAATAATTTCAATATTCATGTTCTTCTTGGCTTATTTTGATTAACAATCTCTCATTTATCCTCAATACACCTATAAAGCACACTGAATTTTATCTCTGAATACATGTTTTTCATCTCCATAAATATATTTAACGCACACATTATTTCCCATTTTCTGCTGCTTTATCATTCAATCTTATCCTTGAAAAAATAACCTCAGTTCTATTATTTTATCAGTTTTATGACATCTGAAAACACGTGCTTTAATGATGGGAAAAACTGTCCTTCATTCACTTAGTTCTCTAATTTTTACATGTTTTGTACTATTTGGACATTTTTTCCACTGAAGAGAATATTTGATATAATTAGTTTGCATACAGTGTGTGTACACCTCACCCACCTACAAAGCCAATGCAACACACAGCAATGCTGAGTGTAAATTTGAATTCTCATCTCAACTATGTTCTACACTAAAGGCATAAAACCTTCAGCTCACAGCACTCTCAGTGAAGTCCAAGTGAATGGCATCTGGGAATAGTTTGGGAAGCCTTATAACTTATCTGCCGCTCAGTTATTCTAATCCACATTAACAGCAGACAAATAGGAATTGCATACAAAGTGTAAGCTGACACTGCTGACATGACGCTGTTAAATAAAAATAAACAGAAATTCTTTGGCATAAAATTTTAACTAATAAAGCAGAGTGAACTGTACTACAAAATCTTAGATAAGAATATAAGCACAGCTACAACTTAATGTACATCTCAACCATAAAATCTAATGTCACTAATAAGGACAAAAATGACAAGATAGGCGTTGATACACTAATTAGTATCAATTACAGGAAGGAATGTTATTTTTGGCACCATGCACTAAGCCAAATAGAGTTTATAGTAAAGTCAATGGGCTACATTTGCTGAACTTGGTACTCATTAAGCTCCATATCTTGAAAGAATTTCACTAGCATTCACCATTCCTCCTAAAATTTTCAAAGAAAAAAGGTATATTGACACTGATTGCAAGATAAAATTGCCTAAATTATACCTTTGAGAGCTTTGCTTAAACACAAACATTTGTTTAATACAAAGTTGAACTGAACTAAACTTGGAAAATTCTGAATTTCTTTGCTTTATATAAACTTTAAGTTACAATATAATAGACCCCTTTGCCTACCAAAACAGTCAGTATTATGGAATACCAAAAACCTACTCATCTTTAAAGAAAAAAATTTTTTTTTTTTTTTTTAAAGATAAGACTTACATGAAGTACAAAGGACACTTTTGAATGAAGTGATGTTGAGAAAAATTTCTTTTCTTTATACCTATGGACTTTTGAATCTCACTTCATCAGGTTTCAGAAAATCAAGGTTTCACCAAAAATGAAAAGTCTCTGAATATTGTTCAAAGCCAGCTTATAGAGGCATCCTGAGCAACAGAGTTATAGAATCTCAAATTGATTATTGAATTCAAAGGATTTGTCATTGTTTTCCTTCTGAAGAGGAGAGCCTGAAGGAATTTAAGAGAGCTTACTACATGAGGTATCTACATGGCTAGCTAGTGCTTGACAAGTAATATCCCATTTAAAAACTTCTCACTGAGACCTTTTCTTTTCTGTTTTTAATTAATGGAGGAATCAGAGGCAGAAGTTGTCACCATGATGGCAAATTATGTAGAACTGTTGCGAGAGTAGTTGAGAGAACAGTCTTGACCTTTCTTCCCATTTGCAATCAATGTTTTCATTGATGCACACAAATGAGCAGTGAAGTGGCCATCATGCTGCTCACTCTATACAATCCTGTGTTGAAGAGATTGGGAATTGTTAGGAAGCAGCTCACCTTAACCTCCTTCTAGAAACACAAGTGTGTTACACACCAACAGAGCTAATCCAAATTTAGGCCCTCTTGCAACCTGCTGATTTGGAAAATATGAAACACCTCAAGATGGTCTGGCAAACCCTAACTGGAAACCAAGGTGTCCATGGCTCCTGAAAGATATTGTGGCCCAAGGGCAGCTCTATCTACTGCCTTCAGATCTCAAATTCCAAGAAACAGGCAAAAAGAGCTACCTAAGACAAAAAAGCAAATAAACAAACACACCCAAAAGAATCCAAAGCACACCCCACAAACACTACCTCTATGTACACATACACCTGATCTTCAATGCAAAACAAAATTCTATCTTTTTGTTTGTTTGTTTTTTACTGTTTAATTGAAGGTACTGCATTTACTTCAGTTTTATGGAACATCTCATCCTAAATTTCTACTCCTTCCCCCATTTGTAAATGTTTGATTACCTACTGAACTTGAAGATGTTCCTGTTTCAGACTAGAAGAGGAAAATAAGAAAAAGCTTTGCCTCTAATTTGTCTTTTTAACTTGAAATGGAAAAGGTCATTTACTACAAAAAATACTGGGGATATTTTAATGCAAGAGAATGAATCAAAATGGAAACACCTGACTCTGAACATTTCTAAAGTTTAATTTATTTTAAACCATTGCCAAAAAGTAACATTTTTTTCCCTTGACATTATTCTCCAATTCATACTTAAGTGTGTCTTTTATAATTCTGAAAGGAATAACAGCCAACAATACATCAAAATGAAAGCTGCAGTTTCACATATTCCATTTTCCCATTTTGCAAGCTACAACAATATTATTTAATAGGCAAGAGCTGGTTTCCTTCAATAGTTTTCTATCCACTTTGGATCAGAAAATATATATTCCTGTACAAGTAGAACGTTTGAGTATTTACAGCTTTGGAACTCCTGCAAGACTGGAAAGAAAGGAGAAGGAGCCAGAACCATTTAAGAGCAATACTTTGTCGAGGAGGTATTTCACACAGTTACATATTTCACTGGTTGTTCTAAAAAATTTAGAAATTCCCCTTTGGGACAACTTAAAGCAATAAACAAAAATCACATACAAAACTCAGTACCAGGCCTTTTTCCTTTTAGCTACACAATTCTAAAAGTCACTTCTGACTTTAATAGTAGAGACTCCTAACTTGAAATAGGAAAAATCTTAATATATCTGAAAAGTGGACAGTGATATTTTAGTTTTCCCATACAAATGGAAAGCAGTATAGAAAGTCTGATACAGAGATCTTAAGCTGACATCAGCAAGATTCCATCATTCCAGAGAAAGCGTATTCTGACCTTGATGTGAAGTTCCAGTATAAATTTTCAGGACTACTCTAGAAGACAGCAGTCACAATTTAGGTAGGTCTAGCACCAGGAAAATAAAAAACTGATCTTGCTTCAGGAATGAGAGGTCCTTTCTGACAAGAAGGACAGACATAGGAACAGCAACATTAAAGTGGTGGAATGCAGAATTCAGTGCAAAACTTCCTTGGTCTTTAGTGACCTTTTCCATAAGCAGAGAGACAGGAGAGACACATGAAGCAATAAATCTGTTAGAGCAGGGTCACCCAGAAAATCCTCATTGATGATAACCAGAGAGAGATAAAGATCATGGAAGCATAGTTCCCGTCTCCTTAACCAGAATTCCTAGCATGCACAAGCACTCTTCTGTTGATTAGGGGTTTTAGCCTGTAATGTTTACATACAAATCATGATGCTTCCTTCGTAGGAGCAAAGCCCTGCTTTCAGGTTATGTTTCCTTACACAGTGAGCAGGGAACAATGTTTTAAAATGTGCAACCACAAATATTTGGCTTAAGAACACAGCTAAGCATTGAAATGATTCTTACAAAGACACTTTCAATTTTGAGTTTTACACTCAAAAAATATCACCTTCTAAAAGGAAGGTGGAGAATAGGGCATATAATTAAAAAGTAACTGAGTACACAATTAAGACATCAAGTAACAAATTAATTATAGTTCTACCTCATTCTTAATTTACCTACTTTATATAAATTAATAATGTACTCAAAACCTCTTTTGAAAAACAATTAGAAGAACATTCCACCATTCAACAAAAAAAGCACATTTAAAATACTGTAGAATGGAGCTGAAAATGTTCAAATTAGCTTGCACATACGTGAAAAAAATTATTTGGGTTCCTTGATATTCATGTGGTAGCTAAATATCCTGGAAGAATATTTCCAGTCCCTTTCAAGTTTTGGAAGAGGACAAAATCATTGTAGGTCAGACATTTATCCAACTTATTCCACCACCAAGCAGAAACAAACTGGAAACATTTCCCCACAAACTGAATTAAGTCTGAATTACATTTTGAAATGTGAAAATAGTGACATGAGGCTAAAAGCACAGGCAGCTCACTGATTAGACAAAAACATATTTGTGTCAGCTATGGAACTGGGGCATGGGGGAGCACAGACATTCAAAAATCAGACGCTCCATGAATAAAATTAAATTTAAAAGGCAAACAACACATTCCTGTCAATGATACTGTTGATCATGGTCTCACGTCACTTTAAGAGTTCGTTCAACCTGATTGAACACCAAAATAATGTATCACTGAATAAAAAAGGACAGAATAATGAATAAGGTATGAAAGTTCATCCTACCCTTTTGTTTGCAATTTTATCAGGGGCAGGAAGGGGCAGGCACAAAGGAACATGACCTATTGCTTCACACAGTAAAAAGATCTGTTGTTCCCAACAGAGACACTCCGAACATTTCAGATACAAATCTACTTCAAGTGGATTCACATCAGCAGGTGACCCCTTGTCATGAAACAGTCAGACTAAACCTACCAATACAGAGAGAAATACAATACACCAGTGGAACAGAATGGCCCATCCGCAGATCTTTCAGAGTTATTTTATGCAATCTTTCTGAAGTTTAGCATTAGATCAATGCATGTAATAGTCTAAAGCAAGCAAGCAGGTTGGTAACTACCTGTATAATCAGAACAAGGAAAGTTTTTCAGGTGAAATGTGTCTGTCTTCAACAAACACATTTTACCTCATGTCAGAGTAGACAGGGTAGAACACTGACTGTTCCCTGACAGGGAAGGAACAGAAATTCTGAACTCACAGAACCTTTTGTAGAACCATAGAATTCCTGGTTGCAAAGAACCCCAAGGATCATTAAGTGCAACTTTTCTTAGCAAAAGCACCAACTAGACTAGATGGTTCAGCAACCTGTCCAAATGAATTTTAAAAGTGTCCAGATCTGGAAAATCCACCACCTCCTTGGGAGATTATTCCAACTAACTGATCTCATTGTGAAAATTCTCCTCTCGTGCCTAGTAGCATCTCCCCAGGAATAACTTATACCCATCAGTTTTATTCTTTTCCATGTGACTCCTTGTAAAAAAAGAGATCTCCATCTTCTCTGCAGCCACGTACTGGAATGTTGTGACAGTCTACACTAAACACACCACTAAAGCCTTTCCCTAAGCATCACATCTACACACCTTCTAAATGCCTCCAGGGATGGTGGCTCCACCATTTCCTTGGGCAGCCTGTTCCAATACTGCACTACACTTTAAGTAAATATTCCCTAATGTCCTATCTAAACCTCCCCTGGCAGATCTTGAGGCCTTTTCTCTTATCCTATCACATCCCACATGCAATTTTCTCCAATCTATATTACTGAGCATTTAAAATAATTCTTTAAATATTTCAGTGGTAATTTATATGAAAACATGCATTTCCCTTCAATTCACATCTTTTTAAATAGGCTAAATTTTAATAGTGACTGTTTAAGTGTTAATTATGCTTATGCCACAGGAATTCTCTTTGTGTCCTAGTTTCCCAGCACAGTTCTAAACCATAAAATTATTTCAAAACATTAATTTTATAACTTAGAGAATAAATGTGATATTTTCCCCACATGTAAGTTAACTGCAACCGAAATAAGTGAAGCACGATTTGTTCCAACCAACACCAGAAAAAGCTGAAATCCCACCTTTTCAACACAATCATACTGTGATCACTGGTGACCACAGAAAGATTCCAAGACAAAACACAGCAAGCACCAGTACCTTAAAACCATTTTCAAACTCAAAGATGGGTCTTTAAACTGTCCATTGGGATTTGGAGGGTCAACGTTGGCACAATGGATCAGAAAAGAATGACAGACAGAAACAAACACAAAACTCAGGGAACGCAGAATTACTTCCCACACACCTGACGAAAGCTGCTGTGCTCATTAAAGAGAAGCACAGAGGAATTTAAGAGTATTGTAAACAATAACTTTGCTTCTGGTAGATACCATGTGTCCAGCATTCCAGACATCAGTCCTAACTCCTTAAAATCTATATAAAACTTCCTAAATAGAAGAAAAGTATTGTCAATACATATAAAAAGAGTAAGGACACATCCAGAAAAACCTATACCACCCTAATGCTTCTTCTCATCTTATTGCCTCTCTTCATCTATTTTCATTTATTAAAAAAGAAAATGATGTTTCCTTGTTGCTGCATGTATCCCAAAGAATTCATCAGTTTATTAATTGCCTTTCCTCAAGATGGCCATACATGGTATTAAAACCATGTTTATCAAAGCTTTGATAAAACCCAGACCAAATAACACTGATTACTCACCAGACTATCAATCAGAAGCTCCTCCCCAAATACAGAAAACCACATCAGTAAAACTGATGATACACTCTATTTATTTCTCTAAAATGCCAAACAGGTTGGCCTCACTGAATCCCATTATTATCTCGGACTACACTGACATTAATCTGCTAAATGTCCCATTACAGTTTAAGTGCTTATTTAAGCTTTCTATGTACCTAGGATATATCCATAAAAATCAAAGACTGTGTCAGCTAAAAGAAGTTCCAGCAACTAATTTTGAAATGGTGGTGTGTTTTTTGCTATTTAAATTTTTATTTATTTACTCCTTCTACTTCAACTGTGTAGCACATCAACAAACCCACATCGTCCAATTAACTCCTGCAAAAATGCAGTACTGCTGCTTGCCATGATCCAATGAATCAATGAAATCAATGAAATCAAACCACCTGTGGTGGGCAAGACAGGAGCTTGTCACTCACACACCATGCTGCAGTGGTATCTGCAATCCACTTAAGAGAAATAGAATTAATTGCAATTCTCTAAAGAGATGATCCATTAGCACTCGTGTGTAAGGCTGTGAGAAAAAGGAAACATCAGGGCTAATGCTCAGGCATATCTTATCTCATGGGAATACTTCAGAATGTTTTTATATTAGGAAGGCTTTTATACCCTATAACAGTACACAGATATTCCTTTTTTTTCAGGACCTTGTGTTCCACATTTTTTCTAGTGTTATAAATATTGTTCTGAAGAAAAGGACGATGGCAAAAGTCTACAGATCCATTCAATAACAGGCAGACATTTCAAACAGTAAGGGGAGCCAAAGAACTTAAGAAAACCTAAAAGCCAGTCACACGTGACTAAAAAAAAAAAAACAAACAAACCAACACACACACAAAAACAGTGGACCAAAATCCACATAAAATAAAAACACACTACCAAAAACCCCACTAAGATGGTGTCACTAAATAAAAAAATTTGGCTAAAAATAAAAATAAAAAAAATCACCCACAAGACCACATAAGCCATTGTTTTAATGTATAAAATCTGCCATTGCCTCCTTCTTTCAAAGGAAACTAGAAAATGTATGATTTCAGCTACAGATGGTTTTCCCCATCTTTCACTTCTTCTGAACTTTTATTAAATAGCTAGAAAAATGCTCTAAGTATGCCCATTTTTGATTAATCTAAATAACAAATTCAGTGACAAAAATTTAACTTACCCTAAAAAGCTAAAGTTTGGTTAATATACTGGCCAGTCCTTGCATGTGGCTAGTATTATTAACCTTCTACTAGCAGGCACATAATAGCAGATATCAAATCTTTCTAATGAGGAACTCCATTGTGGTGGACTAATACAGAATAAAATAAGAGAAATTTATAAAAATAAAATAATAGGAAGGTAAAGAGTTAATAGGTTTTGTAGAAGTCATGTGTCATGAACTTGGCAGAGTATTCAGAAGCACTGGTGTAGCATTAATTAACTTTCTTTAAAAAAATGTTTACAAGGTCCTTGGCCAATTGCTTGGAAAAATTACACTGCAAAGGCATAAAAGGCAAATATCTTCTATTAATAGATGCTCAGGTACAACAATGTGTATAGCAAGGTGATAACTGAAGGCAGAGCTAAAGGCTCTCAGTATCCCCACCAAGTGATCAAATATTAAATGAAATTCAGTGCTGATAAGTGCAAACTGTACACATTTGTTGAAGCACAACCACTTTTATAACACTGAACTTAAAATGAACTCTCACCACTCAGCAAATAAGTTCTGGTGGCACTGTGGAGAATTCAGCTCAGTTGTCAGAGCTGGTCAGAAAAAGAATGGCAATAGTATAATAGTGCTCAGTGGAGATACTGCACGAGAGGGCACCATTTTGCCCTTAACAGTCAATAGCTCCTGACGTCCCCAATATGAGGGTAGGATAGCACTACAACATTTCTTATAAATCAGAGGTATTCAACTTCTTGGGGGGGGAAGAAATTCTCACTTTAGAGTGAGAGATGGGCAAAAAACTCAGCCTCTTCCTTCTTGCCACAACCAGACGCCTGAAGCATGGCCACTCTTCACTGCTGATCTCCTCTGTTTCATGATATCCCCGTGCTGGTGCCAAGATGACTTGAAGAGGTTACTCTTCAACCCTACAGCACTCAGACTGTGGCATCTGTGTTCCAGCTGGGCCCTGGAGAGGAGCAAAACAGCCCCTCCCTGAGGCACCTTCTGGGAACCACAAAACACATCCTATGTCAACCTCCCAGGAAAGGATGGACAGAACAAAACAGCCCTTTATGCATCACTTTTCCTGAAAGGGCAGAAGGTATGGCAGGCTTGACCCCTTGCCCCTTGAGATCAGCCTGCTCTCAGACCTGGGAGCCACTGCAGTGCAAGCACTAGAGCTAGTTGGGATCAATAATGGAACTTAGAGAGCAGCACCCTGAAATGCATGTGCATGTACATGCACAGCCCTCTCCCCCGTGTGCTAAACACAACCAGCACTAATGAGTATATGGTGGGGAAAGCAGCCTAGCCCCTACATCTTTAATGGCCCGTTGGGCTCCACCCACGAGTTCCTTGGGCTGGCTGCCATCAATCACTTTGCAGCTGCAAGATGTCTCTAGCTTTACATAGACTCCTTTGGCTTCCCTTCTTTGCTCATCAGCCGGTTCATGAAAGTCTAAACCGAGGTTAATCAGCAGCCCCTAGCTTCAGAATCTTACTTTAGGCCAAGAATAAAAGTGAGTTTTGCCCACACTGAATTACTTCATGTAGCGTGTTTTTCCTTAGGACTAGTTAGCAATAATGTAAGATGTTCATTTGGCTGGTAACC
Organism: Certhia americana; assembly: GCA_018697195.1. Taxonomy (NCBI): domain Eukaryota; kingdom Metazoa; phylum Chordata; class Aves; order Passeriformes; family Certhiidae; genus Certhia; species Certhia americana. Next base: position 10,813,786 of record CM031860.1, read on the forward strand.
TAAAATTATTATGTGAGGAGATTGCTGCTGCCATCTACTGACAGCTTCCCTTACAAACAAAATTTAAAGCAACTTAAACCGAGGTTGGAGTCAAGTGAGACAAACTGGTGCGATAGCAAAGCCCAGCATGCACAGACTGGCAGCCAGGCTACACTAACCATACAACAAAATAATGAAACACGAATAATACTTTGTTATTATGGCACAGATCACTTCCAGTGAAGGATGAGTTTAGCAACAGTATCCTCACAAACTAGTTCACTGGCTTGAACAGAAGAACTCTGATGCAAGGCTTAAGTTTTTTGAGGTGGTAAATTTTCTTGGCTTGTTTTTTTAAATAAAATGTGGGGGCTTCTTTCTTTGATTACTAATCACTCAGCTATAAAGAAATATAACTATACTACTGCCAAGATCAATCCCTAGCTCTTTCACAGCATATTCTCTTAGAGTAATATCCCAGTTCAGATTCACATAATCAAAAGGGCCAGTTCTGTGCTTGGTTTGATACGGTTTTGTTTTCCTAAGAGATCCTCCACTGGCATGCCTTGCAAAGTGAAACAGTTTCAGAGGCCAAGAAGCTCTTCCAGCTACAGTCAATACCAACTTCAAAACACAAACTACAACATTTACATGAGTCCCTAAAGTGCAGATTCTTGGACTGCAGCAGCAGTCATCTCTCAATGCAGCATGTTAATGGACTGGCATTATCACCCCTCCTCCATCCCTAGGTTTCTTTCGTGTGTTAAAAGCTAATATTTAATGAGATAAATGCCAAGTATTTCACTTACCATCTATTCAGTTATACTGAGTGTAGACTGCTACACATTGTAGCCCAATGTGCACAGCATTTCAAAGCCTTTCTTGTCTCCAATATAGCTATCAGGTCTTCTCTAACCCAAACCAAAGAGCTATTAGAGTCCTCTCTAAAAACCATAGCTTGCATTTCAAGAACTACCACCCAAGTCCCCTAAAACAGCCCAGCATGGAAGCTAATCGAGTCCTGATCTTGTAAATTTATCTCAAACAGTGAATGCACACACATTCCCAGGACTCTCTGCAGTCATGTGAGAAGCTGTTCAACAAAAATATCTGACAGACCCCACACTCTGAGAAACACCACAGAGCAGCACCAAATCCAGTTAAGAGCCACTGAACTGAGACAGAACCACATGGGGATGCTCAATAACCTTTTGTTAAATAGAGTCATCTACACAATTATCTAGTGCAAATGAGACTAATACTTGATTACCATCAATTATGTAATTGTAACACATACAATTCTATTACACAATTATAATACATCAATTACTGCAGGGATAGCGGAGAACAAAAACATTTTTAAAAAATTAAACTGAGCTAATTCTATTAGATAACACAAATTCAGGGATTTGCTCAGATTAAAAGTTTATATTTATCACCCAAGGGTTTACGAATGCAGGTCAGGAATCACAGGACGCTATGATATTAACCACTGACACATACAGAACACAGATGATAAACCAGAAAGCTGGAAAATTTACATGCCACTGACATGCAAACCTACATCAGTCTATATAAAAGCCAATGAAAATTAAATCAAAACATTGTCATTGTGAATTCCTGGCAGGCATTATAGCTAAAATGATTTCTAAAGGCAGAATTTTGGGGAAAATAATGAGATTACATTTAAGTGTTTTGTTTTGGTACTTCCTGGCTGGTTTGACAGATCTATGAACACATTTGTTGTGTGCTGGACACCACTCAGAATCAGAATTTTAAAGAAAACTTCAGGAAAGAACAAGAAGGGTAGTAGAGACTGGGAAAAATCTTCACAGTGAAAACAAAAAGCTTACAAAAGGAAGGACACAACAATCTGAAAAGGGAAGAGTGATGGTCAAAAAAAAAAAAAAAGGTAAAAACTGAGAAAAATTGGTTTTACAAGAGGTCTAATGGATATAACCAAATGTCTTCTTTCTCAAGAACATGAGAATACTTCAGTAAATGAAAATGCAAAATTAGATTATCCCAGTCCAGACTTCTAGCTGATACAGAGTAGGAAAGAGCTGTCTATCTGTCTATCTCAAAAAGAATCTGTAAAACACAAAGATAGCCAGAACACAAATACTTAGAAACACATTCCTGTTGAAAGCAATGCTAAAAATTATATGAGCAGCAGGAAGAGAAGTGACGTTTGCTTCAGCCATCAAAAGCAATGGAAGAGAAAATTTGACAGAAAAGATTAAGCGGCTGTTTGACTCCCACTGAAATTGAATTCATGGCTAAATGCACAGGAAGAGGTCTCTGAAAGGCAAGATGAAAGGACAACACAAACAGGTATTGAGGCAGGTCTAAATGCAACTTGGTACTGAAGAATATTCAGTTTAAAGTTACATTTCCTCATATATGCTTTGACTCTAGGTACAGCACAGCATTAGTCCTTCAAAAGAATAAAATCAATAGAAGAAGTTGAGAATATCTGTTGCTTCCAACCAGCTCACCCTCTGACTGTAGCTCCTTTTTCCCCTAGTCAGTCACACAAACAAGAGACACTTCATATCTCTCATTTAGAAGAGAGAACTTCTCATTTTATTCAGTGATTAGTAAAAGACTGTTCTGTAGAGTGCAGGAATAGCAACAGGACCAGGGAGGATTCTGGGATGGAAATACAACAGCAGACACTGTAAACAAAGCTATATGTCACAAACTGAGTAGTGGGCACAGCTGGGGAAGCAGGCAGGTCAAGGACAGGTAGGAACAAAAGAGGAAGGAGTAAAGCCTGCTTACACCATGAAAAAGCTAAAGGAAAGGAAGGCATGGAACAAGTTAAGCAAGAGATGAAAGCAGACACAGAGGAAAACCAGGAGACAGAATGGATTATCTAACTGAGAACACATTACAAGAAAGGTCTGACTCCAACAGCAGTGGAAGAGAAGAGAAGGCTCTACTATATGGAGTATAAGTCAGTCATATCTGGAGGGGGAAAAAGGAGAAGCAGCAAGAAAATGGAGGGAAATCAGACGGCAAAAGGGCAGTAGGTCTTGCCAGGATTCTGTTAAGAAGGGAAATGAGATATGTAAAGTCTTTCAGTTCATAGTAAAAATAGAAGCAATTGATTATTCACATTCCTCAATGGTTATAAATTGCATTTTCAAGTACTGTTGTAAAGCAGACTGCAGCAACAGTCAGCACACAGACCCCTGGGAACAAAACTGCAGTGTGCCCTTGCTACCCCAAGTTGAGGTGGTGTTCTGTCACAGGGCTTTCTTTGCTTTGAGATTGTGTACATCATACTCAGCAGGGTTCTAAGGCTAGAGTTTACAGCCTTCACCTAGCACAGAGCTCTACACAGCATTCTCCCAATCCAAAATGGCTAAAACCATCATGAAACTTTGACCAAAAAACCTACTTAAATTAAGGCATGCAGAAATATAAGCATTCAAAAATGCCTTCATAGCATAACGTAAGGGGGAGCAAAACTGGCTCTTTAAAAAAGACCAAATATAAGCAAGAGACTTTAAACATCTATAAGATCTCTCACTGACCTGAATGCATGACTACAGTAACAGGAAGATACCTAACACCAAAGCAGCTTCAAAGCCCACATGGCAACTCTCTTCTCTCAACACAACCAAATTCATTTGAGTTCTTCACTAAGCACTGACTGATATTTACATATTTCTAGATAGCTATAAATTTATATGCATGTCTATATTGTTACATACCTAACATTCCAATAGTCAGAAGACAACTCACATTCCAGTTAAGTGCAGGCAGCAACACAGGCAACACTGGGGCTGAGAACACTCAAACACACTGGGACTTCTGAACCATGAAGGGGTGATAAGGCTTTCAGACCCACCTGCACCACAGCTTTGCAATTTTTCCACTTTCTTCTCCATTTAGCACACTTCCTACCACAAATCAAAATCTTGCCAACACAGCAGGAACATACTTCACTGAAATTTATGAACATAGATTCACTTACCTGCTCCTCAGCTTGCAGAACATGCTCATAACTAATATCATGCATGTAGTTTTCAGCCAGAGAAAAACCACATTGAGCAATGGCATTCAATCCCGAAGCTATGCTACATTGTGCAGCAGCACTTCTTCAGCTGCTCAGTCTTTAAACTGACACAGAGCATGCTCTAGAAAATTAAAATCACTGCTGAAAAATGGTTTATAATAAGTACATCCTTAGCCAGAAGAGACACTTATTTCAAGATGCCCTGGAGAGATCACTGACTTACAGAATGCTAAACCACACACACAGAAACTTCATATTCTAACAGATGAGAAAAGACTCTGCAGCTTCAATATGTATAAAGCAATCTCATTCTGTAAGAATATTTTAAAAATATCAAATTGGAGAGAAAAATACTAAAACTCTACAGTTATGAAATGGTAAAAATACATTGTGTATGCCTGCCTGATGCAGATAAGATTCTGTGATACTTTCACACATTTTTATGGCAGAACTCACATACAAAAATGCCATGAAAACCCAAATAACATTTTCTCAGCTGCATTACAATGTAATTCACATCCAAAATTCAGGAGTATGTCATTATTCTATTATTTCTACCTTGCATGTGATTCTCTGGTTATTGACTTATTAGTCAATCTGAAATTTTACTTTCATGCTTTTTTTGCCAACTGTTAATAACACATTATACTTGCAATAAATACTGTAACAACATAATTTATGTTAAGCTTCCACATACATTACAGGAAAGCTTGTTTTCATTGGCAGCATAACCATTCAGATTTGCTCTTTAAACTTGTCTACAATGTCTCAAGCCCAACAATGCACTTAGTTTAACGAAATTTAACTCATTACAGGAGGAGTCTCAAAATATTCACCACCTTTAACATAATTCTGTCTGGCATTAAGTGTATTACAGCACTCAAACTCACATCTGTGTAGTGAAGACCATGGATTGGCTCTGGCCAATATAAATCCCTTGATTTTAGCGGGGTCAGGAAACAAGCATATGGATTTACTACAATATGAATCTGCCATACAAGTTTGCTACCACAATACTGTTTAGATTACAGGAAAAAAAAAGACACGTTTGTAATTTTGTGTGAAATATGATTTTTAATGCAAGATACTCTCAGCACTCATAGCAGCTTTTAATTTTCAATACAATCATCTGTAAACCAAACGTTTTTCTTTCTACATGATAATTTTTAAAAGTCACTACATCACAAAAATCTTAAAAGGCAACTTTTCCTATGCAAAAGCAGAATCAGTTTATTGAGCTGGTGCATGGACAAACTGACCTGACAGACTGGAATGGTTACCTCCACAGGATCATTAAACCAAAAGCTACACAAGATTTACACAATGGACACTAATGATTCTCCTAGAGAATCCACTACAGACCATTGATCAATAATATATTTTTAAATAAATTCCTAAATACATTTCCAAAAAAAGCAGCAATGTCAACATGTTTACTCAGTACAACACAATGGGCCCTCTGGAACTATTACTGAGATGCAAAAACATAATTGTACTATTTAATGTATCTTTTTTGTGGCTAGATTGTAAAGTAATTTACAAATCTGCTTAAATCTCAGTACTCTCAACACTACTATTTGGGAATATTAGGATATGGGGAAATGAACCATAGATGGGTTAAGTAGCTTCTTTCTTTGCATTACTAGCAATGACTCCAAATTCACACATATATGGCAAATAACAGACAAGGCTGAAACCCAGCCATGAATTGGCATGAACATTAAGAAACTGAAAGAGGACGAAGTCATGTTTATTCCTTTAGTGGAAAGAAAAACACAAAATTATTCTGAAGAACCAATGAACAGAAAAGAAAAAGGAAATGAAACAACATGACAAAAATATGCTCTGTTCTCCTGCTTTTTGTTGGCTTATGTTGGGGTGGTTTCCTCAAGAAAACCATTGCTATAAATCATGATCAGCAATTAAAACAAAAACCAGTACACAATACTGCTGTCCGCAAAGAGATCCAAAATTTCTGATCAAAAGTCCCCTCCTATGCTAATGAAAAAAGGCACATAAGCATCTAATACTTATTATACACATCAGCAACTGATGCTGAGTAATCAATCATTCTCCCAGCATCCCACTCACCCTCTGGAAGAAAGTATTGGGTAGAAACTAAGTACATAACCCGCTCGCCAGATACTTTAGGTGAGTCACAAAGTTGCCAAGTTCCACAAGAAATATTTTGGACTGGGATCCATAAGAATCAGTCCAAGATTAACACAATGTCAAGCTTTTCTGTGGAAGCCCTGTCATGCACTAGCTTTCCCAGTCCAGTCACACTGCTGACCACAGCTTAATGGAGCCCTGCTCCCAATTCTGCCTTCAAAAGCAATGAACACTGAGTGTGTTCATAGGACACAAAGCCACACCTGCCTCTTCCTAGGAAGTGGGTACAAAGCCCACACACACAAACTCAAGGTTTGAGGACTTCACATTTGCTAATACGAAGGTATTAGCAAATTATGCTTCCCGCAGGGGGTGGTATCTATGGCCACTCAGGCTGCCACCCACACATCTGCTCTATAATTGCCTCTTCTTAGCAGGACTGGGCAGAAAACAAAATTTAAATGCTAATGGAATGAAGATGATGACAGGGAGGTTACCATCACAGGCAAAACAGGCTCAACCAAAGGATAATGAATTTAAGTTTATGCCAGTTAAAACAGACCTCGACGATAAGAAACAAAGAGAAGAACTAAAACAGCTTCCTCCAAGGTACAGCTTCACACTCCTTCATTCTCAACTATTTAACCTCTTTATCCACACCTCTTAAGTGGCACAAGGGAGATAGGGAATGGGGTTAGTCAGTCTGTAACAGTTCCTCTCTGCACTCCTTCCTCCCTGTAATTTCCCCTGCTCCAGCATGGAGTCTTTCCTATGGAGTGCAGATATCTAAGATCTGCTCCGGTGTGGGTTCTCTCTATGGGCTAGAGCTCCTTTCAAAAGGACCAGCTCCAACACAGACTGGCCATGGATTACACATCACCCAGAGTATGTCTGCATGTCCCTGCATGGTCTCCTCTACCTGGAGCAGATCCTCTCCTTCTCTGACTTTAGTGTTTGCAGAGCTGTTTCTCACACTTCCCTTTCCTAAATGCATCTTGCAAATAGCAAAATACATTCCTAATACATTCCCTAAATACATCTTTGCTATAACCTCGCTATCTACAACCAATGCATTATGGCAGGGAACAGATGGGGGGGGGGCAGGATGTGGAAACAACAAAAGAACCACCTACCCACCCACACCACAAAAAACATATTGAAGTCTACAAAGGAAGGAAGTTTCATTAACACCAGCAAGCACTGGGTTTTGTCTCAGTTCAAAATAACTAACTACATTACTAGACCAAAGAAAATAAATGTCTTTAAGATGCCTAATGGTTTAGTGTTCTACATCTAAATATGAAAAAGTGGAAGAATGAACGACATTTTCTCCCTACATTGAAAATTTATTCCCACACTACTTAAGATTTATACCACAGATAAGTTGGGAGGCATTCTTTGAAATTTCATAGGGATGCTTCTTCTTATACTAGTAGCATAATTTATGAACACCTGAACTAAAATGCGAGTCTGCCATTAAACTATAAATATTTGTATATACAGACATGCACGTGCCCCTGAGAACAGTTTACAAACAGTAGCAAATCAGTCTTTGCCTCACGGCAGTGACTTCCACATTTAATCGTTCAGCATTCAGATGATATTCCAAAACATCAAAGTTACTTTTCTTCCATGTCAAGCCATAAGCCAAGTCAGATTCCAACAATAAAAATAGAAACATATCTTCATTAGAGCTGTTTGGGACATATCTTTCACACTCTACATCAGCATCACACTGAAACCTTTGCTAATTCAAGCATAGAGCAGAAAACTGGCAACCATGCCTATTAAGATGCTTAATACATTTCATCATAGGACTATTTTTTAGTTTCATACTGGCAAACTAGCTCTTAGAATTTAAACTATGATTTCATATGTCAGCAATCTGCTTTAGATGAAAAACCTATGGGTTTCTAGGATGATATAAGAAAAAAAATAATACAGGGTACAATCCCTTCTGTCCTCACAGCACTCAAACTGCTTTGGTTTTACTTAGTATGCCTATAAATTACATCTTTTGAAACATGGTTAAGAGATTCAAGAGAGATTTGTCTTTGTCAAATAAGTTATCTTTTATAGTACCCGACAGATGAAGCCACTGAAAGTGACTGTTTTACAAATTCCTGGGATATAAGCTGACTAGGAAGTGCTACATCATTTAGTTTGATCCATCATAAGACATTGCCCTTTAATCACTCAATGGTCTCGGTACTGAGTCTGGTACCTTGTGACATTTTAAAACTAAGCACCTGCTATATCTAACCACACCTGGGCTTCACTGCCCAATCACTCTGTGATCAGATTCATTTGTCTGGCTTCCATTTCCACATTTCTCTCTTATTGTGATCTCCCTAATTAAAGAAAGTACCTGATAAAATCACCTGTTGAAAACACTGAAATTAATCATGTCACTAGTCTTTTTATAAGCTAAAATTTGTCAAATCTCCTGGTTCCATAACTTCTGCAAATTTTGAAAGCTTGTTTAAACAAAGAAACCATATTAAAATGCAGTTTTCTAGCACTGACCTGGATGCAAAGTGAAAATCACCTACCTATTTAACCAGTTTCATCAAGCTGCAGCATTTTGAGGGGAATCCCCATTTATTTCCTGCAAGCCTAAGTAATTTCAGCAACAAGCCACTAATTTGTCTCTCACTCTCCAAGTTTCTCAAAATGCAACATTGAGTTTCAAAAGCCTAAGTGGACCTAGCAGCTGATTTCCACAAAATTCACCCACTCCTTTCTTCACTCTTGCAAAGTTGATCAAAACACTTCCTTAAACTGTTTCACAAAATGCCAAGGCTCCCATGAAAACAGGACGCTTGGAGGAACATGGAGTAGAAGACAGTAGTTTCAAATTTAAAGCCCTTCACTAAAAATTTCTGCAAGTCACACAGCAGAATGATAATGCATGAAGGCGTGACAAAGGGGTGGCCATGAGCTTGCTGTCACCTACATAAAACTTGTCAGACCATTTACCACCCAAGGGAATGCAGCTGGATGAAACTCAAGCCAGAGAACCCCTTACATCTTACTGTCTCCTTCTGTTTGCAAACATACAGAAATCTCACAGGCTCCAGAACAGTGCTTTGAAAGCAAACACAGCTTTAAAAATATACCATATGTGCACATTCATCACTATATTAAGATAAGCCACTATATCATATTGAAAAATCTTTCCAACAAAACACACAATCTGCCCAGCAGTGCAATCATTTCCATCCAACTGCTGGTCCGTACAGTAAAAAAATATCCTGGAAGCCAATTATAAAATACTTACTGTTAACAGGTGAGCATCTCAAGCTGCACACTATCCCCAATTCTTTGTAGTCCAGTGCTATTTTCAGGCAACTACGGAAGCATGTCCATAGTATCAGACAGAAAGGGTAAGAAAAAGGGCAACTCCACACTTAGTGCTTGTTCATTCCAGAAGATGAGTGGCCCCAACTCCTAATAAAGCCAATGACAGATGAGGGCACTCAGCAGCTCGTGCAAGGCTTTCCCCTGCATGTCAGGGTCATATTAGGCAAATAATTGCTTTTTACAACAAAGGAAGAGAAAATATCATTCTTTATAACAGATTTAGTTACAACATCAAATGAAAAAACTTTAGTCAGGGTCTGAAATTGCATCTTGAACATTGCTACAGTGCCTCATTTTGCTGTGAAATCTTGTTTTCATTATTCCAGTGGATTTGGTGGAGTAATTCTAGATTCAAACCTGTGTATGTTATGAGCAGACCCTGGGCATAGACTATTTATGATTCAGCTAAAGGATGTTGATATCATGAGGAATAGCCAGCATTACAGACAGCAAACAATGGATTTTCTTCATTTCCACTCTTCTAATAATAGTGATTTATATTTTTTGTCCCTAAAAGCACAATGCCAATATAGCTATCATTAAAAAAGATGACTCAAAGTTCTCACATAGACTAGCACATCCAGAAAAGCAGTAGGAAAATGAATTACCTTATTTTTCATTAGAAAAAGCAGATCTCCTTTCAGTCAGCACCATCTCTTCCTCGGTTCTGCATGCAAAGAGGTAAGAGATTAATAAAAACAACCTTTTGTCTTCACACATTAAATCCTTCTCAAAAAGGTGAATTAGTTATAAAGGTCAGAAAAGAAAATCATTATCAACCAAAACAAGACAGCTTAACTCAGTGGCTGCCTATGTTAGATGTCAAATAACATCCTAGAAGGTTTCTTCTACTCTCTAGCTGGAAGAATTGGTGACTGCAGCACACACTCAACACTGTTTTCTCAGCTCTTCTCCCTCCTTCTCACATGGAAGCAGAAACAGGCACTTTAGCATGGAACATCTTTTGCTCCCATCATTTCAGGAGATCAAAACTAATCCATGTAAAAACAGAAAAACATTCACTATTACACTTACATTAGAATATGCTAATCTGAATTTACAATTTTCAGAACATAAAGAGGAATAAAATGAGGCCTAAATATTTACAACCACTTTGCTATTACTATTTTGCTACACTATTTTGAAGCCCTTGACCAGTGGGAATATCTTTTTGCTTATAGGAACACGCAGGCATGTAAACAAACTTTTGAGAGTGGGGAATGTTTCACAACTTCACAGTCAGTGAGTGGGTCAAAAAACTTTGAAAAGTTATTCTTCCATAAGCAGATGATTTTTAATATTGCATTATTATTGTTTTTAAAAACACTTGTAGTTGTATGAGTAGATACACAGAGATACATAAACCTATTATAAACATATACAGATATAAATCTCACAGACAAATGTGATCTCTAAAGAGATCACTTCTTAAAAGAGGAAGAAATATTTTTACACAAGTATTCTTTTGCATTTTTGAGGGGGCACATAAAACCCTGTGCCTCCAGACAGCAGCCAGCCTGGAATTGCTGGGGAGCTGAAAGAACAGCTGTACCTTAAGTTCATGTTATTCTACAGCTGCCTCCAAGAAACTCTTGTATTTCCCTAAGCTACCCACCACTAAAATCATTATATTGAGCAGAATTATGTCTTGTTGCAGTAAATACATAAACAAAATTCTCTTTTTCTCTTGATAATTTCAATTAAGATGTTTCAATAGGCAACAGTTGAAAAGCAGAGTACCTTCTTCCCACAAAAAAGTGGGAGGTTTACACCTAGAGGCACTGGGACTTAGTATTACTGTGTTCAGTAATAACCTGGCGGGTTTTCTTAGAAAAGGAATTGAAGTTTCTGCATCTTTTCAGATCTACCAGTGCAAGGACAACACAGAAAATAACGTAATATAAATTGATGAACATCCACCAACTGAAAACTTAAACTAAGTTATCAGATCCAAGTACACAGCTTTAGAGTACAAGTACAGGATGCTGCTAAGGCTAAATTCCATCCCCCAGAACCCTGTGGGCACCAGAAGGAAGGAATCCCATTGACACTCCAGCTTTTTCAGATAAAAGGTATTTTTCTATAGGATTGGGAAAGTCATTACCTTGTACACGTGAAAAATAAGCAAGCCCAAAGACTAGTCAGACTAATGATGACAAACCTACCCGTGAACAGGACACACAGTGACCAACATGCCCTGTCAGAAAGGACCTTTCTTCTCAAGGGGTCATAATATGATTGCTGGGAGCCAGAAGGATTTACTCTGCAACAGGAACATCATGCATAGCTCCTTAAACACTTTCCTAGAATCTACCACTGACCATGACACAGATAGCCCACAATACCGGGTTGCAAAAATGTTTGTTATCTCTCCAGTAAATGTAAGGTTTTTAACAGCATTAGCATTAATAGCATTCAACATAGTCATAAGTAATGGAAAAATTAAAAACATCCTCAAAACATCTGATATCAACCAGGCAGGGCTGGACATGGTGCCTACAGTGAGTACACAGGGTAAGTAAACCTGGTGAGGAGCCTCAAGGCAGACGGAAGAGAATGCTTCTTAAAGCCTACTGCCCAGGAAGTTTGCTGCACACTCCACAGAAAATTGTGGCTAGCTATCATCAGAAAATGCATGTTGTGATTTTACCAGGGCATGTATAAAATATTTTGAAAATGTGGCACAGAACTTGCTCAGCCCCTTATAACTGAGTCTGTGCTGGGTTTGAGCTTGCTTGTTTGTTTTTTCTAATAGAATAAAAGTAAATGCAATCACAATGAAGATCAGCTGGGACAAGTGAAGATAAAACATTTGCTGTTGCTGAAATTATTGTGTTAGGACTGATTTTACCACTAAACATGAGCTATTTTCTAACAGCTACTGAGGGAATAGACATTTATTCAAGCTTACTGGAAATTGAAAGACATTTAAAATACGGTCATAAAAGCCTGAAGAAACCTGCAAAGGAGGTGCAAAGTGAGTCATGGAAAATCTATACTGATAAAAGAATCTTTAGAGATGGGAGGGGTAAATTCAGAGAAACTGGATATCTAATTTTTAAAACATGGCAACCAGCGACTGGTGACTAGCAGTTACTAGCAGAGAAAAAACAGTCTTTAAGGACTTAGTAATCTTTCTCAGGTACATGAAAAAGGAAACTCAAACAAACAAGTCTTAAGTTTCATTATTTAGAAAGGTATTTAGTGCCAGTCAAGCATCAGTAATGAAGCCAACAAAAAAGCAAGGTGTATGTGATTAGTGAAGCCAAGCTGACACCTGCACAAAGCATTCACAGCAATCAGGAGTAGTTTTCAGTGCAAGTCATTTTTACCTATTAATTTTTCATCCCCAACTACTCTACAAATCTTCAGTTTTCCTACCTTGTCTAAACAACAATCTGGCCAGCAATGCCAGATCTTTGGCATTGAATCTCATGGGGCTGCCAGGGAAGAGGATGAAGATGAGAAAGCGACGGAGGGGGACAATGACGGTGCTGCTTAACCTGTTGAAGACGAGCAAAATCTAGATAGCAGATGTGAAGGTCAACTGAAACATTAAAACAAAAAATTCAAAAAGATGCCATTGTTCATTGTGGTATTCATTCTATTGGATGGTCTCCAAACACTACTTTTTTTTCACAATATGTGAGCAGTGTAAGTGTAAGTGACCAAGGTCACTTAGGTTACCCCTCACATTTCTTGTGAAAGTCAAATTTAATTTCTTTTCAGTAGCTCTAGAATCTCGTGCAGAAGCTGTAATTTTATGCAGCATTTTCACAGTTAATTAATACCACTAAAAATATATTTTGGTTATAGACATGTAAATAACTAGAAAGCTCAAATATGCATTTAGAGGGCAAGGGGAAGAGGGGCGATTGCCTTTTATTTCTATCTCCTTCACAGGAATAATAGCTGTAACAGAATACCAAGTGTTAATTATAAAAGTCCACTATTCTAACAGTTTTTGCTTATTTTGGAACATTTTCTTCTGTGGTATCAGGGAATGAGTTGTGTATTTCTCTCTTCCCCCCACCCAGGAAAAAAATTTAAAAAAAAAAAAAAAAAAAGACAAAAACAAGCAAACAAAAAAAAACCAAACAAAAACAAACAAAACAGAACAAAAACAAACGAACAAAACAAACCAAACCCCCCCCAGCTTTTATTTCTTGGAAATATATATACTGAGCCTAATGCAAAAAATATACTTGGCACATAAGATATCTTTGTTTCTTTCTCAAAATCTCTCCTCTGTTTATTGGAAATTATTTTAACACTAATTTCCATAGAAATTTTTAGGAATTTTAGAAATTTTCCATAGAAATATTTTTTGTCCAAATTGCAGTTAACACAGCACCATTTCATACTGCTGCAAGGATGAGAAAACAAGGCCAGAAATGTAGTTCTAGAGGTCTTCCTTCTGCAATATTCTATGCTTTTGCTTTTAATATCCAACACTTATGTAAAGGCCTTTCTCAAAACAAGAATTCTTGGTATGACCCTTATACAACCAAGCAAGTGAAGCCTGTCAGATGGATTTTAATACCCTTATGCAGTCTAAGAAAAAACAAAAAAGCTGCCCACTTCTCAGTACATGGGCTTCAGAAGCCAGTTTCACTCTCTAAATCAGAAGCCTTTATTCTTCAGAGAGCAACACTGACATCTTTTTCTGGTGGAGAACTACAACTCCTAACTCCTGGTCCAGTTCCTCTCAACTGTTGAGCTGAAGGAGAAGCTACATCTTCTGCACTGTATCTTTCTCTGGGGCCTTTCATTCCAACTTTCACCTTTACATTCACTTTCTTTTTGAGTTTATCCCTCAAACAATGGTCGCTGCTGTGTCCTGTAATTTCCAATAGCCAAAACACTGCCAATTCCAATAGCCCTATGTCAGTGAAAGCAAACCAAATTTAACCATTACTTTTCATGTGTGAAAAATCGCCAGGTCAAAAATATGATTTTTGAACATAAATCTCCAAGTAATTTTTTCTTCCTAGGAAGGTTCTACAGAACTGGCACCTTTCCATTACCACATACCTTGGCAAGCAAGGAAGACATTATGTGCAAGAAGTCCCAACATGTATCTGAGCAGTAGAAGGTACAGCTCCAACTTTTCCATTCATTCCCACACTACACTTTCTTGTTTTCTCTTGAGCATCAGCAGCTATACTTCTTTTACCCCATCTTCACAATCTTCTTGAAATAACCTCGTAAATTCACGGTCATCTCAAAACCTGACCTACAATTTCCAGCACAAGGATGCTGTTGTGCCCAAAATGAGCTACCAGAGGCTCCACCATGCAGGTGCAGCTGGCTGCCAATGTTTTGTAAATTGATGGACTACAGCTGTGGAAAGATGACTCATACAGCACTCACAAATAGAATATTTATCATACACTCTTATCTTACACTATGAGCATGTTCAGCATTGAAGACCAAATCCATCCCAAGATGCATGACCCACAAAACCCAGCCACAACAGATCCTTGCAAAAGGAACTTTGGAACTGGCAGTGCATACATTCCTACTAGTCTCCATATGGTGAACGGAATTAATTCTTCATTTTGTTTAACAGCCACAGACTGTATTTTTAAAAATAGAGAAAACAGTCTTTGCAATAGGCCTATTTGTTTTTCAAGTAAAACAACAAAGTTTGGCAAGCAAAACAATTTCTGTGGTCTACAACTGTGCACTGTTTTGGTTTGGCTGATTCCCTCTTAGACAGATCTCTTGCACAACTTTCACAGAGCTCTTTGGTACCCTTCTTGTTTTAGAGAAAAATGTTCCAGAAATCCAAAAGCAACAAACCTCCTTATTGGTTTGTGAACCAATCAGTTAGTCCTTTTTACAAAAACCTTATAAATCCATCCTAAATAGGATCTTCATCTACTTACAGTTTTTCTTGATTGCTTTAATCTCTTTGAGTAGCATAAAGAATATCAGAACCTATAAGTTCGGTCCCAGATGAAAAAGCCTTGAAAACTGCCAATAATTGAATAAAACCTAAGGTATCCAAGTAAATAAAGGTTACTGGCTAAACTAATTATGCTTTAACTAATAATTATTGTAATGCACAGACATCTGTAGTCCACACAGAACTGCAAAATACAGAAGGTCAGGAGATGAGAAGTTATAAGCTGCTATTAAGAAAGCATTTGCTTTCTAGCAAATGAAAAACAATGCCAGGTAAACAGAACACACTGGGCTTCTGGAAAGGCTATTAGAAGGAATAAAGAAGTTCCAGGAGGAGATGTGCATATTGATTTTGTTATTTTCCCCTCCAGAGGAGATGGTACATATCTTGCACTCATCTATCAATAAAGTAGCAACAGCCTAGAATTCCTTTTATCACATCTGTGCACCACTTGCTCTGCACAGGAGCCATAACATGTAAATCATGGGGGACAGTAAGAGCAGGACACAGCAGTAAAACCCTTGAAGCCCACTTTGGTACATATCAGCCAGTATCTGGAAGTGCAAGGCAGCAGGGCCAGCAGTTCCACAGCAATAATGATCAAGGTGCCTGCTCCCTGGAAGTTTGCCAGAGAAGCTAAACTAATCTGACAGTGTCTGAATAGTATTCAGACCTAAAACATGTAAGAGATCCTGGGATTCAAATTTGGGTTTAACTTAGACACTTAATGACCATCCAAAGACTATCACAACCAGTGATCACTACAATAAAATTAAAGGTCAACAACCCCAAAGGACATGCCTGTCTTCAGCTGCAGGACTGGGTCTTCTTGAAGGACCAGAAAGACTTTCTAGCTCAATAATCCACTTCCCTTCTGTCTCCATTTCAATCTAAAACTCTCAGTCAGGGAAACTACTTAGTCTTATATTTCCTTCAAATGTTTGTCCTAGATAATTTCTTTCCTAGCATGTACTCAGATAGAAAAGATATTACCTTCAGTTATTTAACCAGTGGCTCAAGAGACAGGCATTATTTAATGCTCATGGTAAGACACAGAGGCATGCTGAGCCTGAAGTCCTTCTCAATATTCTTCCGAACACAATCTCTACAACCATAATTTATAAACAAACTGGACCAGTCAATTACTTTGTGAGGAGAGAAAGAGGTGGAGGAGTCTATGTCCTTGGAAGCAGTAATTTTAGAACAGATGACCATTTTGACAGCTCACAGACCACAAAATTTATCAAGTTCTCTGCTGGACATCCCCTGTCTCCCTGCATTTGAACTTATAATTTTCATGATCACTTCCTAATGACAGGGCAAAATCAGAATTATTTGATATATGTGTACAGAAAAAGAGCTGCAACATATAGTAACTGTAAGCACCAACCTGGAAGTGGCACATCTCTGATTAGCACAATGACAAAAAAAGCACATTTTAGATCACTTGAAGATATGCAAACCCACCTCTTACCCTATACATAAATATTAGAAGTCAAAAAACCCAGCGGCATGTTTGAGTAAATTTTTAAATTATAAGCAAGTTTTATATGTAAAACCTGCACAAAATTGACTTCAATATTTAAAGGCTAGCATGAATAACAGCTACCCATTGCAACTCTTTCACCCTGCAGAACAGCTACTAAAGCATATTTTATTAGTTTTGGACAATCACCATACTGCACCTGTCCAAAGCAGAAAGTGCAGAGGGTCACGACTGCAAGTACAAAAGGGAGTAAGCCCCATCACGGCTGCATGCACTGAAACAGCACTTTCAGCACAGTCTCTTAGATTCCAAGTTTTCTTACAGATCATAAGCTCAGCTCAACATCAAATCAGAGCATAATACCTTGCAGCTTTCATTAGTACCGCATAAAACTCCAGATATTTTGGTAAAGTGTTAAAATACCAGCTTTTTAATACTGCCATCTCCTAAAACTCTGAAGCAAAGTCAATAAAATTGACTGCCCAATTTCACTAGTTTAGCTATTTCGAAAAGAAAAACACCAGAACTCACATCTTCAAGTCCTCAGAGACACTACCAAATACATTCTAAACTCCCATTCTCTTTCTTTGAAAAGCTACAATATTTTTAGTTCACATCATTTTGCATTAAGAACTTCTTTAATCTTTGCAGCACACAGCACAGGAAACAGCCTTCAAAAGGAATGCTGCAAATTATTCCATAATTTTGTCTTCAAAAAATTATATTCTTTTTAAGCAAAGAGATATTGCTAATTCCTCATACTGTCTCTTTATTAGGTCATAAAATATAAATGACACGTTATGCTCACCTATTGAAACTCCCCATTCTATCCCTGATCCTTGCGCATTGAAACAAAACACTAGGTTTTCTGCCTTGGACTGAATAAATAAGAGTACAAGGCAGAGTCAGCAAAAATAATTAGCACATGGCAGAAGTTTCAAATACACAGACACACGGATATATCTAAGTAAAAATTTTTTAAATCTATATTTAAATATAGATTTAAGTTTTACCTTGAAAAGCATTAACAGATGATCAGCAGGGAAGAAAATTCTTGGCTGACATATATTCAGGGACTGCATTCCAAAGAAGATTGCAGAGAACTGCAAAGGCAACCTTAATATAAAGGGGGGAAATAGTAGAAAGCAGTAGAAAAATTTATCCTAGAGAAGAATCTTCTTTTTAGGTTTGGATTTTTCTTTTTCCCTCACTGAAGAAAGACAGGCAAGACCTATATACCAAGTATCACTAAGTACTAGGCTATCTACAGAAGATATCTATTGGCATTACAAAGTTATTCATGCCTTTCTATATGAAGTTAAAGATGCTTATCAGCTGGCTGCAAACAGTCAAGCTAACTGATTATACCCAGCAAAAATTTCAGTTTCTTTCTAGCTGCTAAGTTTTCTCAGTTTGTCTCTTGGCTGTCTTATTTCCTTCCAGCAAGGTCAAAGCTAGGGCTGATCAAATAATGTTTGTAGTTTTCATTTATACTTTAGTGGGCTGAAAGTACTACAGAGATTTATTTGAACAGATTATCATCCTTAACTAGTTCAAATGTTTCTCCCCACAATTTATCAGCCATTACACCTTTCAAAAACATTTAGAATCAAAAAATTACAGGCCTGCAATAATAAGCAATTAATAAGTCATCATTTCCTAGGACACCCTTTACTGAGCATTGAAAACAATTTTGAAATTTTCTTTGTTTTCATTGAAGAAAGGTAACAAACATTAAATAATTATCCATTTTCACAGTAGTACCAGTGGTTATTTCAGTTCTATTTTATGCTGAATCACACACACCATATCGCAATAACTTTATCCTCTCTAAATTTTCAGTTCAGTCGCCCTTACCTCACTATGCCCTGAAAAACACCATAGGAGCTCCAGCTGACATGGCAATCCCTAATCAGAACCAGACTTCTTCCAAGGGATGCAGGACCTAGCAATGGCATAATTGTGCCCCACATACACCAACCAGCATCCTCACTCAATATCACTGCTGTTTGCAAGCCCCTTTTTAAAAGTCTTAAACCAAACAAGACCTTAAAAGCAAAGTATCTCCTGAGAAAAAAGGCACTTAGAGGTGAGCTATTCTATTTGGAGACAGATAATGAAAAATTAAATGCTGGCTTGCCTTGAAGGTACTCCCTTCAGCTGAAAAAAATAGCAACCATGCAGAGCAGCTCTGTCTTCCCTTCAGCTGACAGATTCCCCAGCCAAGCAAATTCCTAAATGATTCATGTAGTTTCCCAGCATTCATTCCCAGATCGCATTCAGACATGATCTTTCTGGGGAAGAGAATTAAAAAAAAAATCTTGCCTTTTGTTTCCTCTAAAAGGGCTAATACAAATAAGCACTTACAGCCAACAGGTATCACCTGACACACCCACTGAACGATGTACTTCCAGCTACTGATACCGATCCAGCTGAAAACCTGCCCTGTGAGAAGGAAGTCATTTATTTGTTGTGGGAGTTGTCCCGTGTGATTTTAGTGTGCACCGTGCTAGGCAGAAATTGAGCAAGAATTTACTGCTTTGCTCAGCACAGCCACCGCACCGTGACACCCAGTGTTCGAAGTGCAACTTCCCTCCGGCTGCGCCTGACCCGACACGGGCACAGGCTCCTGGGAAAGGATGCTCTCCTTCCCCACAGCAGCAGTGCTGCTGGAGCCACACAGTCAGCTCAAGGAACTGACCTCAATGAAAACCTAATCAAGCTGCTCCCTGATCTACCCGGCAGCAGAAATGCCAGTGCCAGCCCAATACAGAGGCAAAAAGTAATCTTTCTGCAGAGGACCACAGATGTGCCAGGTTAGGATGATTGTGCAAGTGCAGCCTTTCAACAACAATTCCCATAAGACCTCAAACATAGTCCTCGCTCAAGAAGATGCATGGCAAATTCAAATTAAACCATGATTTTTACTCAAATTTTCAACTACAACACTGCCTATATTCCTCCTTCTCCCATGTCTGCTCAGCCAAAGACGTGCTGTAGCACTAGCCGTAACTTTCTCTTGGGCCAGCAAGAAAACTGTGTTATGGACATTATCTTCTAGAGCACTTGAAAACAAATACTAGACGTTCAAAACCCTAATCAAAAGTGACTGCACCAACTAATGTTTCAGGACATCCACTACATGCAAACAACTATGAAGAGAAGTTCAGCCACTATTGTCACCCCATGGGTTCAGAGCAAGTGGAGCTTATTATAAGTTAGCTGTCTAATTAAATCCCACAGAGTCAAGCCAATTAAGAAAACTATTTTATTAAGCAAGCGGCAATAAGCAAAACAGCACTGGGCGGCCCGGGAATCTCCTGTGCCACCAAAGGCACACTTTTTACTCAGATCAGTTCGTGGTTTTGTACTGGTTTCTTCGTGTATACGTGTCATTTTTGACATCTCCTGTGTTTGCGCAGTCTGTTGTTTAGGGGTTGTTTTTCTGCCGCTTGGACCCTTTTGTCTTGAAATCATTTGTTGTTTACAAAGCAGGAGGTATGTAGTTATCTTACTTAAAGTGCTTCTGCTAATTCAAGCAAACCCCCACCCCCGCAAAGCCTTGACAAGGAGCACACAGTTAGTTAAGATTTGATTAACAAACTTGAGTGTACCTATTACAGAGCTCAGCGTAATATTAGCACTTCAGTCACTACTTACTCACAAATTTATTTACACAGCAGATTTCTTTCTCTAATCCCCAGGAATGAAAATACACGAACCTTTAAACTGCTGTTTGAAACAAAACAAAAATCCCAGTAAATGAGTGAGGCACAGCTCAATTCACCAGGAGCTCCCGTGCACAAGTTAGTAGTAAAACCAGGCTAGGGGAGGTGGTTAGCTAGGAACACTCATCCCTAGAAAGGAAAGAAGGTAGGACACAGTAACTAGTTTCAAAAAATATTGCACTACGTTGCTCCATTCTGCAAGATACAGTACCTGAGTGGCAATACTGAAACTTTTGCCTCCAGAAGATTTATTTCCTCTCTCTTCCAATATCTATAAACATAAATGTATGCAAAAGACAGACGCAAACTGTGGGCGGTTGGGTTGTTTTCCTCTAGAGTTTCTTCCCAGAAGTTGCTAGGAAGCTGATTGCTGGGTGCTTGTGGGTACTCATGGGTGCTTGGGAAAAACAAAGGAGGCAGCTAAGTCAGGGTGGCACCCGGACTTCACTTCAGTCTGGGGATTTTTTGCTCTCGGAGGGAACTGCCAGGTCTGCTCGGCTCTGGACTGCAGGGAGATCTCACCAGCCCTCACCTGGAGCTCAGCTCACAGTGACCCACCACCATCTCTTGTGTGTCCCCCGGGATTTCAGAACCTGTTCTCTCCCTGCCCTGCTGTGAGCTGCTGCCCCGTTTCCCTGCACCCGCTGCTGCTTCAGTTTCGTTCAGGGTTTCCCCATGCTGTGTCCCACACCCCTTGCCCAGCCCGGACATTTCTACAGCTCCAGCTCCCGCGGCCGAGCCTCGGATACATCTCATCCCCCAGGACTGCTGCTCGCTCTGGTAGCTTGTGACAGTACAGGAGGAGGGAAGGTGCCAGAGGAAAACTGTGACTGGGTTGTGGTTTTTTTTTCTCTCTAGTTCTGTTTGCAGTCAACACTATAGTTATTGTTGTTTACTTACCTTGTTAGACGCACTAGTAAAGAACTGTTATTCCTACCCTCACATCTTTGCCTGAGACCCCTTTAATTTTAGAATTATAACAAGTCCAAGGGAGGCTTCTGTTTTTGTTTCCTTAGCAGACACCCCTGTTTTCCAAACTAAGACAGAAACTTAAAATACAAAATTGCAGTAGCATCAGTTTCAGTGGTCACTTCTACTGTAACAGACAAATTACTGTATTAAGACTGCAGCTTTTACTCTCTAAGATACAGGATTTTATCTTGTTTGCAGTCCCTAAACCTTTGAATTTCTCAACCATTTTGGTTTGCATCATATCCTAGAAATAAAAAACTTCATCAGTCTTAACACCCATATATATATAAAAAAAGGACCATATTGCTGAGAAAAAGTTCCTACTTCTCTCTTCCCCTAAACTTATATTTGAGGAATATATAAACTATAAATATTTTTTTTAAATTACCACATATTTGAGAGATTTGGGGTTCATTTGAGCTCCAAAACATTATAGCTAAAAGGTGACTGAATCAAGTCACCCACAAAACAAAATACGACATAATATCATCTTTTGAGATTAAAGAGATCAAATATTTGGAACAAAATCCCTTTGCTTAGTTCCAGACAATTCTGGAATTCACCAGAACATCGTTTTTATTTTGGTAATAACAAGAGGGAGTAACTCCTCCCACTCCCTTTAACAGCACAAATTCTGCTTTGATTGTCCTTTCTCCACAAAACTTTCACAAATATAATAGAAATAACAGAAGTGTTTGTCCTTCAGAACTATCACAGAAAACAACTCACCTGTGAAGAGTCAGCTGAGACTTTGTTTTTACTATTCCATGTTTAGGGGGAAACCATGCATGTTGGGGTAGAGTGAATTTATTCACAGTGGCTGCTATAGGCTGTATTTTGGATTTGTGCTGAACACAGGGTTGGTAACAAATGTTTTTGTTATTGCTGAGCAGGGCTTACACAGAGCCAAGACCTTTTCACTTTTTGAGCTGCCACACTGGTGATGAAGTTGGGGGTGCCTGGGAGGGTGGGAGGAGACACAGCCTGGACAGGAGACTCCAACTGACCAAAGGGATATTCCAGACAATGTGACACCATGCTCAGGATATGAAGTGAAGGGGGGGAGCAGGACATAAAAGAAGGCAAGGGGGCACATTTGGAGTGATGGTGCTTGTCTTCCCAAGTTATGTGTGATTGGGCCCTGCTCTCCTGGAGATGTCTAAACAGCTGCCTGCCCATGGGAAAGCAAGGAATTCATTCCTTGTTTTCCTTTGCTTGTGTGTGTGGCTTCTGCTTTCCCTGTTAAACTGTCTTTATTTCAATCCACAAGTATTTTAGATGATTCTCTCCCTGATCCTGCTGGTGGGGGAGAGAGAGAGTTGGTGTCTGAGGCTCTGTGGCTGCCTGGAGTTAAACCATGAGGTCTCCGGCTCCTCCACCTTCCATGGGAAGGAGATTACTGGGTTTCCCACATTTACCTCTAAAATGACAACTGGAAAGCATGAAAAAGTAAGGGAGTCAGTATTAGATTATTGTATTTACTATGAATAATTAACACTCAACTAAAATACCAGGGCGGGGGGGGGGGGGGGGTGTAAATCATTATATGATGTACATTCCCAACTTAAATATACTGCTCCTGAAAGTTCACAACTATCCAGTTGTCTAAATTTCTAATTGAAAAGAGAGTATCACTGTTAAGAACATATTTGTTGAACAAATAAATCTAGGAAATGGTGACTTAGTGCTGTTATGCTAAGAAAGAATGATAAATCATTTTACCCATGTCTCAATAATAATGATTCAATTTCTATGTGCAACAGAAGTCTCAGTTACAAAGAAATTATTATTTCATCTAGGGAAGGGAATAGATTCAAAATAGATACAGGGGAAAATAGCAACAAAGCTCATGAATCATGAAGACTACTAAGAATGTTTCTGCTTTATGTGACAGCAATAACAAGTCATTCATTGACCATTTGCTTTAAATTGAACAATAGATCCTCAATTAGAAAATAAGACTAGAGTTTATGTATTTTAAAGGATAAATAAGATCAATCAAACAGAGTAGCAAACTTCACAATCTTTTTAAACCAAGATGCTCCTATGTCTCTAAATTCATCCGAAGTTAAAAACAGTTTAGAAGACACTAAGAGGGGATACCAACTTGAGCCCCAGGTCAAAGGACGATCCAGAACAAGATCAAACTCCCCAAATGCCTGTTTCAATAAGATTAGGACAGCTCAAACTGCACACGTGCACATACTGAAGCTCTCCTCCATGGCTCATTCCAGAGCAACCTGTGTGTCTGCTGGTTTTGTGGCTGCAGAATTCCTCGCTAATGAAACCTGTAAGCAGCATAGACACCTCTGTTGGGAGTCAAAACCTACTAATGCATTTCAGACAGGCAGACAGGCAAGTTGGAAAGCACAGCATTTCACTCAAGTAAACCTAAATTTTCTATTCATGAATATCCATTACTACACTTCCTGTTTTTACCAATACGCAGCTTTTCACTAGCTAGAAACAGTGAGGAAATACAAATAATCCTGAAAAATAAGTTCTATCTTATTAAGTAAGTTATTAATTAGGCAATAGAGCCAAACACTTGGCTGGATTTCTGTATACAGTTATCTACTCTGTATTGCACTCTGCTCTCTTCAACTAAAAGGGTCACGGGCAAATGTTTTTATAAATTTTTTTTTAAAAAAAAACATAGTCTAAGAAGTTAACAGTGATAAATAGCCCAGCTACATAAAACCTGCTAAAAGTAACTGCTCTGCAAATTAAACTCCCATGCAAAGAAAAAAACTCACAACAATAACTTTATAAGGCTATCACTGTTATACACTGTAAACAAAATTCAAGAGTTGGTTCCATAAGATATTCATGCTCCTCAGGTACAGACTAACTTGGGTAAAAAGGCCATGACTGGAGTGGTACGATGCAATTATTACAAAACAGGTATGTCTGAATTAAATGATTCACTTCATATTAAACATGAAACATAACTATGATTTTTACTAGAGGCAGTCCAGGGCTGAATATTTCTGTGATGAAAACTGAAGGTGCACAGTAGTAGAAGCCAAGTCCCTTGACACAGAAACTGAGCTTGCCTCAGGATGTGAATGGCTGGCAACAGCCTCTTTTTCATCCGTAGTAAAATTGCATCTGCCCAGCCTGGAATAGCTGCTCAACATCTAGCTGAGGGATTATCACCTACATTTTAATCAGACCTACATGCTTTGAAGGAGTCTCAGCTTCTAAAAGACCCTCTGGGCAAGAATTAATGGGGAAACCAGCCTGAAGCAGAGAATCAGAGCTTAGAAGGGGACCAACAAACCCAAGGCAGCAAAAGATCAGATTTTAAAAAGGCTGCAAAGAAGAATATCCCTCAGAACTTCAGCTTGTAAAGCTCTGCAGTGATGGTTACAAACAGGCTATTCCTTGGTCACACTTCTGATCTTTGCTTTCCTGTCATCCCACCACAGCGGTAAAGCAGAGCGCCTACAGCCTAGCCAGACCTTGGAGCAAGCTTCTCTCACCAAAAAAAATTACCAAGGGTCAGAAACCAGTTAGCTACAGCATTGTCTGTTTTAAAGACAAGACGTCCTTTAAACTTCACATTCAGCACTTTATCTTGATGTGGAAATGAGAGGTTTAAGGCAACTTTTTTTTGTGTTGCAGTGACATTTCAACTTAACTGGATGCACTACTAGAGGAAACTGTTAACAAAATGTTCCTGCTTATAAAGCCTGGCCTATCACAGCACAGAAAAAGACAAACTGACTTCAATCAAATTGAACTCAGAAATCACATGCTGGGGACAGAATTAGTCCTGGATTAGTTTTAATTAGGATTCAAAAACAGCAAACAGAAAGAGCCCTCTGAGTTATCAGACCTACTACAACATGCAACATCAAAATCTAATACTTTCCACAACATATTATTTAGCTCAAGCCTAAAAGTATCCATAAAGCTTTGCCTCTATGTGTCCAGAGGAATGTTGGTCCAGAAGCTGACTGGTTGAACATCAAGAATCTTCTGTAATTTTCAAAGTAAATGTCTTAATGTCCAAATTATCCACATCATTATGTCAATACTGACTTTTATCTTCCATGTATGTTCCCCTTTTTTTTTCTATTACCGAAAGTGATAAAGGAACCCCAAGCCAAGTTGGGGTTGTTTTCATTCCTTAATTCATCCCCTGTTGGAAATGCTTCCCAGTTCTCATAATCCCTCCCTGAACTCATGTCTCAGGAAAACATATAATACCAAACCCATATAAATCCTCAAGGTATCCAAGCCTGAGTTGAAACTACACTACTCAAAACCAGTCTCACCTGGTTTTGGTCCCATGGTTTATTTTCAAATTTTAAAAACTGTTACACCTTTAAACCACACTGTCTTGGCCCTACCTACCATTATCAGCAGCACTTGTTCTTCAGCTGATATTCACGAAGATTGCTTCTCTCATGATGTGCCCAGTAATTTTGACCTTTACTCCATTACAATGTTTCCAGATTCAGTGCTGCAGAAATCTACCAATGCCCCAGAATGCACCTTTCACTGAACTAACATCAATCCAGGTGGTTTCTGCTTCACTAGCATTTTCTTTAAGTTGCTACAGCAACACTAATAACATTATAATATTACGTACTACAGCGCCACTCCAATAACATGTTTCTAGGTTTTGGTTGTATCCTTCAATACTCATGTTCTGCTATGCCTGCTATGCTATTACCTTATGGCTGTGATATCCAGTCTAATGTTTTGCAATTCAAATTATTCCATTTTATACCCCAAACTCTTGGTATTTGCACAAAAGTATTTCAGCTTTGCTTGCACTTCAGCTAATACACAATCTTAACTGCACTGAAAGCTGGCATAGTCATAGCCAGGTAGTTACATACCTGCTTACTATTCTCATAAATATTTATGCATATTATATGCACGTAACTTTTATTCTAATAATTGTCTGTTGTTCTGTACATTTACCTCACTTTATCTGCTATGCTATCCTTGGGTTTCTATCTCTTTTCATGTACACTTTAAAGAAAAAAAAAGGGCATTATGCAAATCTATCACATTTTTCAATTTCAAGTTCTTCTTCAGCAACAGCATAAATTCTCAATGCCAGAGAGCCATTTCTCTGGAGATTGCAGTTTGATCTCATCTTTTCAAAGACTCCTCTTCCAGCAAATGCATTTTAAATGGCCAAAATTTTCAAATCCTCTCTGTAGGAAAAGGTCTCAAGTGATACATCTCTGTTACCCTGTTACATCTTTGTTCCAAGGCCTGGGAACCTTGAATTGAGCTCTGTTCAATGCCAAGTAAGCCTGCACATGTGCCATGCATCTCCTCCAACACCACTGCACTCCTCCAAAAGAAACCTTCAATATCTCTGCTGTCTGCAGAGTCACAAACATATACCTGCAATTACCTGCCATTAGCCAGATTTTGCTTCAGCCTTGTTTTTTAGCACCTCAAGCTTCCACTGGGATATTGAATAGACAGGTTATATTGATTTACCATTGGAGTTACCATTTTGTCCAGCTCATCTGTAGACTTAGAATTTTGCATGTGCCTATCTCTGCATTCCACCACTATGCCAAAGTCCTATGTGACCTCATGCCTGTAAGCTTTTGGTCTCTCCATGACAAAGCAATAAAATAAACAAAATAGGCTAGCAGGTTTAGAAAAGAGGTTCAGTGCAACTTAATATTTCTTTCACCTTCCCCCACTCTCAAAGTAAAATGGGGTATGACCTTCACCAGCATGGGTTACATGGAGCTTCTAATGACTAATTTTCTAACCATGAGTAGCAGGGGTGGGGGATCTCACAGAAAAATACAGGGGTAATTTCTGAATATTCTCTCTTTTTAAGAGTTAGTAGTCATACTCCTCTAGATATCAAAAATCCAAGTATCCAACTAGAAATTTAAGGCAGTAAACATTCAAAGCCACAGAAGAGGATGTGACACTTGTTCTCACAGCAAAGTACTGCAGTCTCAGCGGATGAAACTTAAGAGTACTACCATTGTAAGGAAGCTCTGAATCTCAAATGGTGGTTTGTCACTTTTCTTAAGCAACAATAAAGAAAATCATGACAAAACATGAAAGCAGCAGCCACAAATCAGTATTTCCATCCTCTTCAATTGTAAAATGAAGTCAGAAGTAATTTAGAATAAGAAACAATATATAGCACTATCCCTATCACTAGGAGATACTGACAGAGAAACAAGCTCTGCTTTTTAAAGAGAATGTGAAATGAAAAAAAAAAAAAAAAACACATGCAGAATACAAGCAGCAAAGACAAGAGTTGCAGTTTCTCATGTCATAGAACAGAAAATGTTAATATTTTAACAGTTAATGTTAACTCTGTTCCGGATCCTTAAGAAAGGTTTCTAAACAGTCCAGGTAACACTTAAATTCCTTTGTGATTAAACTATTTACAAGAGTTTGGACTTATGTACCAGTGTAGCCCTCCAGCATGGTGTAACCTCCTGTTACATCAAACCCAGTTTGGCTGGGGAACATGGCTTAAAAGACAGCACAGGTACAATAGAAGAAGCTCAGTGATATTCTTTAATCCATTGGAGTGACCATGTGCTCTCTAGGCAGCACCCAAGGCTACATGGCCTGGAGCTGCTTCCAGAGAGCACATGGTTTGGAGACCTGGATCCAAAGACCTGTGGGCGTGGCTAAGGTGGCTAGATATAGGGTTTACCTGGGATAGGTGTCCGTAGCTACAGGGGCAGGGGCATGACCTTATAAGTCTAAGGTTTCAGCCCCCTGCTCCTCTGGGTCCTGGGTCTACTCCTTGGTGCAGAACACTTGGGCCTGGCTTTTTTATTTATCCCAGCTAATTGGACTGCTGCAGACTTAGAGTTCAGAAAGTTATGATGGAACACTAATTCTATTTGGCATAATTATGAAATTATGTACTTCCTTCTATAAGAACAACAAATCTTTTTAGCACATATTTTCTGAAGGTGTTTGGTCTTCGTGTTTTCACTGTTAAGCACAAATGTTATTCACACATACTTAAGTAACTACAAATATTTTTACTCATTTTACATGCTCTCTCAACCTTAGTAACACAGCTTGTAATAATTGTGGGACTCAAAGAAACACAGCATCTTTTTCTTTTCCATTGAGCTCCTTTTTCTATTTATCATGGAAAAGAGATTGAGCAGAAGCTCAATCTCAATGTATACTCAAAAGTACACTTTGCTTTTTTCTACTACTATATCATGCTAAAAAATGGGGGGAGGGTAAGTGAAGTAGCAGTTGTACACAACTAAAAAAGTTTGGTTTTATCAGCTTGAACTTGACTTTCTCTACAGAGAAGATGCAAACAGGAACACTATCAAAACACTACATGAATTCAAAACCAAATGTATTTTTGTACAGAATCCAAAGTTTATGGATACAATTACTTTAGCATTACACCAGACTAAGCCTCATATTTTTTCCAGAAACCTTAATATATGCTGATACCTTTCTTAAAAAGCTTTGAACTGGGCTATTTGAAATACTAAGCCTGTTCTCTCAGTTCAGATGAAATCACAGAAGCCTAGGACCCTAAACCCAAAGTTACAACTGTATCTCTTGAAGTACTAAAAATACCAATGTCACTTATCTCCATCTATATCATAGCATCTAAGAGCTATCCATCAATTCACTGAACACAACTTTGCCAATTTTACAAAAGAAAACCAGAAAGGCCAGACCATCCTCATATTTGAAATGCAACTTTCCCCATTTCTCTCGTGAGCAATACAGAAATGCAGTAACTGCTACAAACACAAGAGGGAACACAGCTTCTACCACATCCCCTAAAAGCACACAACATTCATTCTCCCAGGGCATTTCAAAGCCATCATCTGACTCCTTCAAGGAAGTCTGGCCCTCCTGCAAGCATTTACCTAACCCTGTTTCTCGTCTACTCCACCTCCCTTTTCTAGTAGCTATTTAATTTCAGGCACAGTGTAAGCCACTTCACCCTGACAAAGTCTGAGTAACTTGCCTATCAGACACATCCAGTTAAGCAAGAAAAACAGGTTTGATGCACACAAGACTTTTTTTATAGCCAAAATAATAATAATCCTATTAGTAATTTACAGTTAGTTCGCAGATTATTTTTCAGCAAAGCTCAGACTTAGCACATCCACCTGAACACACACACACACACACACACACACCTCCTTACTATCAATCTTACTTCTTGTCATTTTTTATCCAGCTTGATATCCCATGTAATGGCTATATTTATAATACACAGGCCAGCAAACTTCTGGTCTGTCTCTGACTACCTTTTCTTTATTATTTATTCTTTTTCTTTAATATTCAAGTACTTTTTTATAACCTAGCTACAACTTTGAGATTACTTTGAAGACAAACCTGGCAACCTATATTTCATAAAAATGATAAAATGATGGAAGTTCAACCTAGAAATTATGCAGAAAAATAAGTGCTAGTCTGTAAAGAAGTTGCATGCATGAATTGATGGGATTAAAGGGAAAACTGGTTACTGAAAACCTGAAGTAAGATTGATCATATAAAAGATAAGTGGGATATATAAACATATGTGATACCTAAACTAATCCATGTAGGATAAAGAGACCAAATCACTGATAGGACTTCAAGACAGCATTAGGTAAATGACTGAGAAAATTATTCTGGGTTTAGCCTGGGATTAGACAGCAGGTAACTTTCAGTATGCCTGATTGCATCCGTATTTTTTTCAGACACAATAGGAACCAACTTGTAACACTTATTACTACTCTTGAATATTTTTTAAAATACTGAACAGCCTATTCAACTGCAAAAGGACCTTGGGCCAGAGAAAATAGGGAGTCTAGATGTGCATTCTTAAATATAAACTAATAAGGAAATTTGGTAAAACTTTTAAACTTAGTAATCATATTAGTAGGTTTTTTATGTATTACAGCAATTTCTACTGCAGCCTCTAGAGGATAAAAGAATGCTATACCCTCAGAGGACAGGAAATACTGAGGCATCAAGTTCTGCTATTGAAAAGAAAAAGGCAAGCTAGTCCCAAAATAATAAATAAGAAAATATTAATTCACTGCTGTCATAGGGACACCAAATCAAAGAGCTGCTAGGACAAATAAAAGAACAGAAATAGCATAAATTTTGTTTACTAAAATACAAATCCATAGTTTCTAACTTATAAAACTCATCAAGAAGCTCAAAATAGCTCAAGATTTCTTTCACAGTAAATCTCTGTAGATGCAGTTAGGACCAAAACCTGAATATTGAGGGGTTCACTCTTGTTGGGCTGTATTTTTTATGCAAAGAAAAAAAAGAAGGTGGCTTTGGTGAAACTCTAACTTACCAAGCACTATGTTACCAAAGCATCTAACAAAAAAATCTGCCATAATGCTGCAATAGAAACCTACAGTTCTTTCCACGGGTTTTGTTTCAATGAAGAACTAGTATCAACACTATTAACAGTTTCTTTAAAGGTAGCTTCAGCCTAAAGAGCAGAATACTTTTCATGTAATAGGGGACCACTTATATTTGTCATAACTCTCTTTGGGCTACTACATGCAACATAAAGCCTACATTCCAATGCTTACTCCATAAAGTCTAACAGCTTTCAGATATATTTGTGAGCCAGGACCAGGCTAAGCACAGAAACAGAAACAGTACATATATATACATATATAAAACATGTAACAGTCAAGAATTAGTTCTAAAGGAAAAACAATTACAACCAACTACCTTACCTGAGCTTAGCGTATAAAGGCACCATCTTTAAGAAACTCACATTGATTCCTTCTGATTTTTCACCCTCTTCCCTGAAACTTACCATTTTCTACAAATCTTACACTCTCCCTCTCAAACAGACAGCATTGAATTTAGCAGTAACTGTCTGAAACTGCTGTACTTCTGGTTGCCACTCCTCCCTCCCTGGGGAAGGCATCCATGGCAAGGGGACACAAAAAAAAAAAAAAAAAAAAAAAAAAAAAAAGCTAACTCTCAACACTTGCTGTTCAACACAAATGAGCACCGGTATCAACACAACCCAGAACACCCAGCTGGAACCAGTAACAGCCAGAACATCTTTTGTTTCTGCTGCCCAGCACTACCACAACAACCCAGTCAGGGAGAGCAGCTTCAGCAACTCACAGCAAAGCTCATCATCTGCCTTCCAATCTTGCTTCCCATTCTGCTGTACAAAGCCAGGGGACAGGGATCTCAGGATGCTAAGTAATATAAATTGGATTTAATGTTGGTATGTTCCTTTTAAACACAGATGAATCATAATCCCTGCAGCTTATGGTTTTCCATACTTGCAAGACTGCACCTGATGGGATTAGTTCTTGCAATAGCATAGCTAATCACCACCATTAAACAAATACAAAAAACACATAATCAAGTAGATGAATGTATGCAAATAAACAATTTCCTACAATCTGAAGGGACTTGATGCTATGTCTAGAGAATGGGCACAGTTTTATTTCTTAACCTAAAATTTAAGCAAAGCATTCAAAACCAAATTTCTCCAGCCTCCTGGAGTTCTGATATATCTAAGTCCAGATGCAACAGTAGCTGTGTTGTTTTCTGCTGCCAATTTTCTCCAGCCATGTTCACTTTATGAGAGCACCTAATCTGCCCCACTGAGTCTGATCACAGACCAGACATGGCTAACTATAGACTGATGTCATCCTGTTGGCAGCAAAATTAATCATTCCTCAGAGAATTCTTTACAAGGTGGCCCTGTATTCCTAAAAGTCTTGGTAAATAAACAGGCCTGGAAATCAGAGATACATGGATGTTAGTGCTGCAGTCTGCAAATGCTTTTCCTTTCAATGACTGCTCACTCCATCAATGACTGCACAGCTTCACTTTTGCTTCTTTTACACCCTAGTTCTCTGTCACAAACATTCTGGTTAACTAGGAAAAGAAAGAAAAAAACCAAATCCTATCTCAGTCTTCAAATTCAATCAGCCAATGCATGGTGTACGTGCAGAGTAAACATTTCAGACATATCAGAAAGGGCAATGATTTACTTAATGAATTGTGAAACAGGGACCTCTGCTTACTCACAGGACTTTCATCTCAAAGGGACAGAATTCTGGTCCAACATGTTGAGCCTTGGAAGGCTCAGACTCTTGGACACAAATTATAGGCCTGACAGCTTGATTTATTCCTTTTCCTAAGGAGTTGTGGGGTGGTTTTAAAGTTGCAAAGACATTAGTGCGTCTGAATGCTCGTGCGTCCCAGAAGGAAAGCATTTTTCCATTTCCAGGAAGAAAATGGTACTCTAAGTGGTATGTTCTTTAACTTTGATGAAAAAAGCTATTTTTGTACACGTTGTCCTGATTGGAAGGATATGAAGAATGGAGTAGCTAACCAGCAAACTCCTCTGTAAAGAGGTGAAGAGACAGGCAGACACAGTAATTCATTTTTCTGCTCCTTACACTCCACTGCTGCTACCAACAAAAATCATGCTGAGCTGAATGGATGAAGGAGCAGAAAGCAACAAATGAACAACTTCATTAAATTTT
Source organism: Certhia americana (assembly GCA_018697195.1). Taxonomy (NCBI): domain Eukaryota; kingdom Metazoa; phylum Chordata; class Aves; order Passeriformes; family Certhiidae; genus Certhia; species Certhia americana. Next base: position 10,846,847 of record CM031860.1, read on the forward strand.
CTTCAGAAAAAAAATCTCATACCAAAGTACTATTGATAGAGGACACAAAAAACACTATGAGGAATCAGTCAAATTTAATTTAAAAATACCATCTGAAGAAAAAGTGGATGTTTAATTCAGAGAACGTTTTCTAGCTGAATTAACATTCTGAATAGGGTATGGGTGCTGAGATGAGCGACCATTTCACATACATTTGAAAAAATATTTAAAACTACAATTGTGAGTTAAGTATTTTGTCTGCTGTTGCAGCAAAATCTGAGGAGTGTATTGGATAGTGTATTATTTATTCTCAGGAGTAAGAAGATCAAACACACACAACACAAGCAGTCCAAGGGTATTCTTAGAGCTCATCACTGTGCTGAGATAGAAAGGGCTTCTGGGTACCTACAGCTCAAAAACCAAGTGAAAACCTGCTGGTTTTATAGGATAAAACATCTCTGACACTGAGATGAACATTCAAGACAGCTGGCATGTAAACAATGGAGACTTGCCTTCCACTGAGAGCATTAATTATGGCATCCTGGACAAAACCTAACTCCCAGATACATACCTGGAATTTCCTGTGCAGTTTTAGATGGATACTGTTCTTCTCCTTGTCCTTATGGTGGCTATGTAGTTCTCTTAAATGGCTGCTGCATTCTACCCCAAACAAAGTAAAGATTAAGAAAAAATCCAGCAACAGAAAAACTAGCACGTACCAGTGTATAGTTCAAGTATCTGGTTGCACAGTGTTTGGAAACATTTCAAAGAGAAGAGAGAAGGAGGGGAGTAGTATCAAAATTAAATATTTCACTTCTCTATTCTGGGCTAATCCTTAAAAGAATCCATAATGTGTCTGGTAGTAATTTAATTTCTCATCTCAGCAACAAAATGGTCATACATTCACCCCAGGGAAAGAGGTGCTGGAAGCCTATCTGAGCATGAGAGAAGCAATTTACTCAAAGCACCTTATGCTTGGACTAATCTGAACAGCACAGAGATTGAGGCATCATCTCAAAACTGACATAAATTAGAGCAATGCCAATTGAGCCTGAAGGGAGAAATGTAACAGCTTCATCTTCTGCTGTCCCAAAATCCAGCAGTGTACTTCGGTCTTGCACTGCAGAGAGGATGATCGGGGTGGGCCATCTATTTAGTGAGGAGAAAAAGAGCCCTGCAGACAAAACATATCTCAGGTTTCACAGTAACCCAGCCTGGCTGCAGCAGTGCCACACTGACTCGTCACAGAAGACAGCTGTGTCACCAGCTGCCATGTACCAGAGGCTGGGGACATTGTTCTAGGACATTTCATACATCTTAAGACATACCAGTGACATTTATGCTGTCTATTTACTCTACAGCAGATAGATCTACTTAAAATACGAAAAAAAGAAAAGGACAGTTTACCTCCTAATATCTGCTTAACAGTAACCCCATTTTACTACAAATCTTTGTCATACCTGGACGGAGCTGAGGTTTTCTCTTTTTAGGTCTGATACTGGCTGGCAGCTGCTTTGCTGTTTTCCTCACATGGCAGGCATCACTCAAGATGATTTTAGAAAATGCTTTGTTCATTTGTTTTATTTGTAAGTCTTCAGGTTAAGTGAAAGGCTAAGTACAGATTCAAGCATGCAGTCTGTATCTATTTAAATATATGTCAAAATTTTGAAATGCTATCATACCAAAATACTTCCATCAAATCCCTTATCCATAGGAAAGGAAACACAAGGAGGCTTAGCTTGAGGTCAAATTTCACAGTCATTAAATGAGCACAGCTCCCACTGACAGCTGCATTCTCTGCCATTTTATTACATTTCCATGGATGCTGAGAAAACAATTACTATATTTGTCTAGCAATTTGCATATTAAACTAAATGAAGAAAGCTAAATAAAACTGGTTAAAGAAATACAACAGTAAGTTCTGACCCCTAGATCACTGGCTAGAAAAGTATCATTTGCCTCTTTTTATGTCATCAGAGGATTCAATCCCATAGTACCAATTCTGCCCCTTCCTTGGTTGGATCTGCTGAGTTGTGCTTCAAGGGGTGAAGAACACCAGTCCAGCAGTGACTGCTGGCAGATGGACACAGATTCCAGCTCAGTGCTACACTTGGGAGCAATGTGACTTTTGCTGTTGTTACTAAGTTAGGTGTTTCAGTGACAGCATTCAGGAAACTTTATTGGATGACAGGTCATGCAGTAAAATAAACACTGTTGTCTGTTACCAACTGATTACAAAATACTCATCATTCTTCTCTTTCATGTGGTGGAACTCAATACTGCCTTTGATACCAATACTCAACGCAAGTACCTCAGTACTCAACACAAGCTTTGCATGCTCTTCTGCCTGTCTTTTGCTGTCATGTTACTTAATTAAGATTATTTATTCCTGTGTTAAACTGAAAAATTACAATCACATGGAGAAGAGTGAATGTTTTTCATTTTTTCACTGACTTGCACAAGATTTTTGATAGCCATGCAACTAGTTCATAGGCTACCCAAAATAAATTGCATTTGTAGACTATCCAATATAAATTGCATTTTATTGATAAACTATATCATAATTTTAAAATTTTTTACTTCATATTTGAAATTCGTTTCTATATAGGCACAGGAATGTTATTGGAAAACAAAGGACTACTTTTGAGAGTCAATTGATGAGGTTCTGTTTGTGCTTTTCTTTAAAAAACAAACAAACAAATGAAAAGGAAAACAGCTGGATGTCACACCCTAAATAAGCTACACTTAAATTTTATGAAGAAAAACAAAGGCAGAAACTAGGGGAAATACAGGACTGGCATCTTTTCCCCTGTTCTCCCAGCATTTCTGTCATTTCTTATTTTTCTGGTCTAAGATTTTCTCAAACTGCCCGAAGGTTCGTGCAGTTGACATCCTTGCAGCTGCCCTCCTCTCACTACCCAGAGGAGACATACAATGAAACAGCTTAGATAAACTTTGTTACTTTTTCTTTTATTTCCTCAGTCTAAAACAACATGCAACTACACTTCAAGAATTCATTTTCTTTTCTACACTGCTGAATTAATAGAACTTGTTAACAGAAAAGCCTCAAAAACTGAGGAAGAAATACATGTAGCCAGCAAAATGAACCAAGAGACAGTCACTTGACCTCCAGCGACCATCCTTCTAATCCTTATGAAATATTCTCATCCTAATCGCTCCTACCTACCTCCTACTTCAATTATCCCTGGCTGTAATTACAGGAGCTACCTAGTCTTTCTTCCCACGAAACTGATTTCCACCATTCCCAACATTAGCATTCTCTAGCAAAACCATTCTGTTCCCAAATCTTTCCCTGTTTCCCAGCATCTTACCATGTTTGAGGCAGACATTCCCTAAAATACCCTTAAAATACCCTTAAATAGTTTTATCTATTCAACTATTAAAAAAAACCAAACCAAACAAACAAGAAAAAACAAACAAACAAGGAAAAAAATCCCCTTATTTCAGCCAGAAACGCCATGCTTTTTAGTTGTAAAGAAAGCAATTAAACCTCCTGCATTCAGTGCAAAGAACAACACTGCATTTTAGATTAAGGCAGAACACTACCACTACAAGAATGAAGAGGAAGAAATATTTCAGCATATGGCAATACATAGTCCTAACCCGATCATTAAGTAATTCTTAATGATGGGGTACTACAACTAAACTGACGAACAGGAAACTGGGCTGGTGAGCAGTTCCCAGCACACAAAAGTGCCTCTGCACTCAGTGACAGAGGCACAGGGGAACCAGAAGAAATCTTGCCAAAAATTCTTCAAAGAAAGAATTCAAATTCAAACCATAACTCAAAGTAAGACTTTTAATAAAACCACCAGTGTGTTCTGGTTTCAATAATAACGTAGATTTAATACTGAAGACCTTAACTGAGGTTAATTCCTTGATCTGATCTGATCCTTCTGTTCCAGTGAAGTCCCTAACTCTGACCAGCAAATGGCCCTGCAGAGTGAAATTCAGAGCACACATCCAAGGAGGCAGCTCTTCCACTACGTCCTACTTCCATGAATGAAAAATAGAGCTGCAAAACACCAAGTTCCAGCTCAGAGCAGCACAGAAGTAACTGTGCCAATGCAGAGCTTAATGTAGTGCTGACAGAGATGACAACTTTCAAGCTTTGTTTTTCCAGATTAAGGTAATTTCAAAATCTACAAGTATGGATGTTAATCTAAATTCCTTCCAACTCAGTGTTTGTTTAGTTCCTATGTAATCTAACTTCTGGCAGACACATACAAAGGAAGAGTTTATGACTTATCCCTTAAGTAAAGAGTGATTATGAAGCACCAAATTTCCAAAGGAACTATGAGAGATATCTTACCTATTTCATCTGGAAAAATGACTGTAAGCTATTTCTTATGACATCCAATTAAATATTAATATTCCTTAATGTTACTCTTAACATTAAGAATCCTCGCATGTTAAATATTAAATCCACAACTAAAAGTATGATTGGAAAATTACTTGCAAAAAACTGTTAGAGAACTATGCCCTGTAATAATACAAATTTGAAGCTGAATTCAGTTGCTATTATCAGGAATCACTGTCCCACTGAGCTAGAAGGCAATAACATACTCTGACTCAAAACATTTCCAAACCAATGTCAGAGAGGCATGAGGTAGTACAACTGGACACAACAGGAAAAGTGTTCACTCTTTATAAGCACAGCAGCAGAAGCTTCTATAAAAATTATTTAATTAAAATAAATTTAATTAAAACTTATTTCTGCCTTTTGGGTTGACAGGTACCTCTGGCCACCACCTGTTTTCTCCCTTGCTGCCCTTTTGGCACTATTTTATATATGTCCATTTATACAAGAGCACTCAGTTCTAGGCTTCCCCAGCTTCAGTAATGTGACTAATGCATGTACATAGGCCAGTAAGAATGGCAGTAATTTATGAATTAATGCTGCTAAATACCAAATTCTGTAACAATTTAGCATACCAAGTACAAATAAAAATGTTCTTGAAAGATGAAGGTTATAAGTATTATATTGATTCATTCTGAATTTTTAGGTTGCCATTGAATTTAAAGTTTTAGATTCGGTAGCTCAAGGTACAACACAGTCTCAAGCTCACACAAAGACCCATCTTTCCGTGAGCCATTAAGTGCTTCCCTGGGCAATCCAGCCCAGAAATTTCTATTTCCCTATGTTTCCATTAGCTATTGAGATGTTAAACTGGTAATGTTGTAGCCACAATGGTTCAGTCAGGCAAGGCTTGCAGGCCAGGACAGCACCCACACTACCACAGGCTGCATAACCTGCGCAAACAGAGTTTGCTTCATTGCACATGATGGTCACAATCACAGAAAGGTTTGGGTTAGCAGTGACCTCAAAGATCATCTCCTTTCAAGCCCCCTTCCATGGGCAGGAATACCTCCTTTTAGACCACGTGGCTCAAAGTCACATGCAGTCTGGCCTTGTAAACTTCCAGGGATAGGGCATCCACAGATTTTCTGGGCAACCTATTCCAGCACCTCACTACCCTCACTGTAAAGAATTATTCCTAATACCTAATCTACACTTTCCGACATTCAGTGTTAACTCGTTACCCCTTGTCCTGCCACTCCATGCTCCAAGGGTCCCTCTGCAGCTCTCTTGCAAGCACCTTCAGGTTGCTGTAAAAGTCTCCCTGGAAGCCTTCTCTTCTCCAGGCTAAACAGCCCCACTTTTCTCAGCCTGTCTTCATAGGAGAGGTGCTCCAGCCCTCTGACCATCTTTGTGGCCTCCTCTGGACTTGTTCCAATAGGTCCACATCCTTCTTATGCTGAGACCCCAGAGCTGATGCAGCACAGCAGGCAGAGTCTCACCAGAGCAGAGCAGAAGGGCAGAGTCCCTTCCCTTGACCTGCTGCCCACAGTGCCCTTGATGCAGCCAGGGCATGCTTGGCTTCCTCTGTGTCCTTCTCTCTGCCCTAAGGATATTCCAATAAACAGAAAAAAAATGCAATTCCTGCTACAGATCTCAGCTTTCCCCTTATTTAGAAGTGAAAAATTACATATTTCATGATGAAAAGGCCGTATCAGAAAATTGGCATGAAATATATTTTAAACACACAAATTTTGTACCCCATGCTGTTCATACATTTTTAAAGTAAAGCCAGAGAATGTTTAGAAAGTTTCTAGAATGTTGCATTTATAGACAAAGTGTTAGTTTCTGTAGAAAAATTAATGGGCTTCCAATATTTTTCTTTGTTAAATGGGTTAACTAAATTAGAATTTTGGGTTTGGCCTTTTTTGAGGGTTTTTTTGTCATTGTTTTTAATTAATTTGGTCCCTTGCCTGGAGCAGCCAGAGTCGTTTACCCACAATGGCCGTGAAATTCCCTGTGCTTGATGGCTTAATTATCTCCTCATTGCCTGGTAATTCTTTTAAGGTCTTTTTTTCAACTGGCACAGCAGACAAGAAGAATCATCTGTCTTTCTCTGTTCAATCTTAGGAACTTACTTACACTGTCCTCTCCTTCACATACAATGACTATAAATTGATGGATTAAAGGCAGTCTATTTTCAAGATAGTATAAATTATTTTATTTTTACAGTTACCTGAGACACTGCAGTCCATGACTTGTACAAACACCTGCTGCCTACAGGCATTACAGGATCTGAATTTTGTTTGTTTGTTTAGTTGCATCACCTGTCAGACGCAGAAAATTCTACTGAGAAGAGCATGACAAGTTCCATGCACCTCCCACCTCAACATTGTCTGATTCCGTTAGTGGTCTGGCTGTGATGAGAACTAGGTCTGAAAGCTATGAATATCCTTCACTGGGCTAGAATGGGAGCAACACTATTTGGACAGAAATAGAACAAGCTGAAAGATAACCATCCATGAAGAAAAAGGAAAATCCAGTATTGCTGACAAGTGAGGACGTCAGCTGTAATATGACAGAGACTTTACAAGTTTTTGATGCTAACACTTCTCATTAAGTTCCAAAAAAACCTAACTATACGCACCCTTCATTAAAAACAAAAACCCAAACTGCTCAACAGTATGTAAGAATAGAATTTACTGTAGTCTAAGGAGGCAGACAGCTTATCTCCTTACAGACACAGAAATTCTCTAAACACAAACAGGAACAAAGCAAACTTTCAGGTAAGATGGAAAGTAGCCAAGCACATGAAGACTAATCTTCATTGCTAAAGATTCAGGAAAGCTGCAGCACTGAGATGGGTTATGGCATACTCCTTTTCCCAGCTGGGTGGCAAATTTCTATTAGCCTCAATGTTTTTATGGCTTCCCTGCTCTGCAGACACCAGCTCTCCTCCAGTTCCCCTTTGCTATTCAACAGAGGCACATCTTACCTTGCCTGTTCAAGGATTCAAAATTCCAGTCTGACCCTCAGCCCAATGAGTGTTTCCAAGATCAGGCCTATACTTTCTACCAAAATACCACCACACCTGCGTTTCTCTTATCATCTTGTCCCTTATGTGCATTTCCAGAATCAACAGGCTAAATTACTGCTAACTTTTAAAATTTCATTTTTAAGTTAAGATTTTATTTATTTATTAGAAAACAAAACCCAAAAGCCAGTATCTTCCAAAGTGCTTTCTTGAGCTGCAGTAAACCTACAGTACTGCAAATGGGGTCAGAATCTGCTCCCATCACTTAGGGGAGGTGAGAGATGTGTGACATTGCTGACTACACAACAAAGGCTCTTTTGAATTATTTACTACAGCAGAACTAACAAATCATCTGGGTGTAAAGCTGCAACACTGTTCCAAATACAGAAATGAAAAACTAGGGTCAAAACTGACAGGCTGGTATTGTCTTTTAAAATTGTTTTAAAATATATCTTCTTGCACTTCATAGTTCAATTTCCAAAAAGTATTTCTACTTTAACCTTCAAACTTTAGTGGGAGACATTGCTCTTCCAGAACACAAAAATAGATTCTCAAAGGTGATGTTTTTCAGAACTTAGGAAGCATCTGCCAAGAAAAATTCCCATAGACATGGGCTAGATCTTCATCAGTATTTTATTTATAATAGGCAAAATGTTTTATGTTTATGTTTTACAATGTTTTGGCCCTCTCCCCTACCCCCCAATTGGAACAGTTCATGAGGATAAAAGGTAGCTCTTCTTTTTCTAAATAGGTAAAAAATAGCCCCCAAAACCAAAGAGAAGCCATGAACATCAGATCTCTGCTTCAGGTAAAATTCACAAGCATAAAATTGATTGTTAAAGTAATTTCAGAGCACTGAAAATGAGTAATCCTCATTTTTCTTTTGAAAAAGAGTAATCCTCATTTTTCTTTTGAAAAAGAGTACAGTTTTTCTATATTTTACTCTTGATATAAATCTTAATAAATATTCATTGATAACTCTAGGACACCTCATTAACAAGCTGTTCAACAAGTCGACCAAGTACTGATAGCGGTATTCAAAATAATTGTTGTAAATGTATCTTCTCAGAGTAATATGGAAACAATTGTTGCAAGTTTTCTAGCGAAACATCAGATTTATTTAAATATGGCAGCAAACAAATGCTACTACCTGGAAGAAGGCTCCAAAGTTTGGTTCTAGTAGAAAAAGCAAGTGGAGAACTCCACATGGGTTGACTTCCTTTCGTCCCCACTCTCAGGCAAGAAGTGACTTGTTCTCAGAACCTCTGTTTGCTTTGCTTGCTTTCACCTGGGTTTCACTACTTTGCTTCCCAGATCAGCATCAGTAATTCCTTCAGTTTTCACCCATGGGTTACAAAACACAGCCCAAACAGGAGCAAAGGATTTAATTTTCCTTATAACTATGGTTGGAAATGAGATCTTTGGACATCAGATCAGACAGTTTATTTCTGGAATACTTTTTAGACAGGTCTAAAATAAGCTACCATTTAATCTTGCTTCAGTGTCTATTCCTTTCACCCTATGACTCAGTCAGTGACTTTTCACAATCTGCTTTTGTCAGGGATCTGCTCTGTCAGGTTCCCACACACCTTTAGACCAATCCTCACCTGCAAATTGTAGAACAACTCCTATTACCATTCATATGGGCATCCACAACCCTTCTTTTTTTTTTATAAACTGGTGCTTAGCATGTTTTTACTTTTGTGCAAAATTACCACCGTTTGCCATTCAATTAACACCAGTCAAAACAAACAAACAAAAATGGCTGTGAATGCTGAACCAAAACAATCCAAACTGAGACATGGTATCTCAATTTACAGTTGAAGTTTAAGCAAAAACTAAGGTTCAGAGCTGCCAAGAAGAATTTATGCCAGGTTTCCTTTGCTGAAATTATGAATGATAAAAGTTAAGGCCAAATTTTCCAAAGACTACATGAACATAGAGGGTCTCTACTTATAGTGCTCCTCCAGAACCCATACATACATTTGGCAAGCCTGCAAGAACAAGTTTAGTTGACTACATTTTTTGCTAGTACATCTTTCACATTATCTTCAAAATACTGGTATGACATATCAATGGTACTAAACATTTTCTTCTGTGAAAAGCATAATAGTATGAAAAAAGCAAGGAGGGGGAAGTGTTTCCTCACTAAATACTCCCACTGCTTCATTGTACTTTTGTGTCTTCTGCTTAAAAGTAGTCATTATCAAAAGTTGGGATTTTATAAAATGTTCATCCTTCAAACATATTCAGCATAACCTGACTTATACCTTATGTATTCACAGTCTTCTTCATCTACCATCAGATTAATTACTGATCAGTTTTAGTGCAAGGTACTAAATATATTTCGAAGTATCTTTTGACAGACTAAATTCATTTAATAACCTCAGGATGTGGACAGCTTTGCTTTTTGTAGTACACAGTTCCCAAGAAGCTATTGTGACCAGGCTTTTCATTTTTGTCAAGAGAGAAAATCCAGTTTATTAAAACGTAAAGCTTTCATGGTGTTACATCAAACTGCTTTCTCATTTCACTTGCAAATAGGTAACAAAGCAGTTCAGGAACTCTGCACACAACTTTTACAGGCTGGGTCTGCTGATCCCTCTTGCTTTTATGCTTTAGTAGGGAAATCCATCTCTAGGCTATTGTATCTTGATGGCACAGGAGCTAATTTAAAGGTTTCTGGAAAAGTTATTTTCTCCACCCTGATTTTTGTATCATCAGACATTGCTGAAGGAAAACTTTGAAAGGACTCCAAACTTTACTAACAAGGGATGTACTTTGCTCACAGACAACTGCCCTAACTCCCACTGTCACTTAAGCTCTCTTCCAACATTTGAAGAACATTAAGAAGCATTTGAGCTTTTTAAGACTCACACACCCTACCTTTTTTAAAAGGCTTATACCCACAGCAGCTGGGGATGGAGGGTAGGTATACATATATATATACACATACATATATATATATATATATATAGATACACACATATATGCATATCTATACATATATGTATATGGATGTATGTATCAGTTCACACACGTACACATTATATAAGTGAAAGACAGTAAACTCCAACAGTACATGCAATTTGACCTCAAATTATGTACAATTCTAGTATTTTTATTTTAAAAGCAATACATGCATACCAGATCATCCCAGATAAATTATAAAAGGCCATAATACAGCTATAAAATGTTAAAAATGAAGTCTCACCCGTTATTGTTTCATCAGTTGACAGTTTCTGTCCTTTTCTCCAGTTAAAAATATACATCTCACATAATATTTTCAAAAATGTGTGGTTTTCCTAACCAATAACTAACTACAAACACAAGCCAGCTAACCACAATAAAAGTGTAGACTAAATTTTCAGTATACAAGCTATCTTACAGCAGAGTACCCAAACATATTCCCTGACTCAAACAAAGTAAAGTCAAAAATATTAAGACAATGAAAAATAAGTGACCTCATATCTAAGAGGAGACTATGCAGTAAAAATACTCTTACCTACAAAATGAGCCATAAATGTAGCAGCTTCTATTGGGTTCATACAGAACTCCAAATGTTTTTAGGCTTCTTCATATTTTACACTGCCACCTAGTGTAGGCTGTATTGACACATTCGAAGCTTCTGATTATTGCCACCTGTGGCATCCAAAGCTAAAACAACTTCCATAAAACCAGCAACCATCACTTTTGTTTGTCCTCCCTGGAAACGATCAGTCCCTAGCAGAAAAGGTCGATTGTAGCCAGCTGAAACAAAATAGCAGAACTTAAAGTGATCTGACACTGACAGCAGAAAAGCCAAACCCAAAATTCCTAGAGTTAAAAATATATAATTCGTAATTGTTGTTACTCCATGGCTAAACAATTATCAAATATGAATCATTTGGTAAAGTATTTAATGTAGATTCACAGAGTGAAAATTAATGCAAGTCAAGCATCTGTGCTTGTATGCTTGTACAGAAACTACAGAACAAATTGAACACTATTTCTCAATTGCAGGTCTAAACTGAGAACATTTACTTCAATGTTTACTTTTTTTTTTTTTTTCACCAGATGTTTCTTCCTCATTCCTACCCTCTGTCTTTATTGCAAGGCTCAATGTCTGGGCCACCATCTGGTGATCCTGGTCACAGTGCTCCTGTGGAAAGAGCTGCTGTGCAGGACTGCAGGGGAGTTGGCTTTGCAACCCATTTTCCATACAGGCAGCATTGTGGAATTCTCATTTCCAGCTAACCCAGAGAGGCTACACCCCATGGCCATTCTACAGAAGCCACCCAAGTTCTGTGTCATGACAGGTAGCAATAAAGAAATTCCAGATACAGCAGAGCTCTACAGCTGCCTTTTGAAGGGGGAAAAAAAATTCCCAACCCACACTCTTACTTGGCTAAAGCAAAAAGGCACTGCTCAGACACTACAACTTCTAGATTATTAATCTGAGAAATTAAAGATCTTCTCATCAATTGAAAGCATATTTTTAAAACTATAAAAATAGCAGTCTGACGTTATTGTGACCGTCAAATGCAGTATCTTCTACTCTGTGTACCAAACCCTGTTCTCATTTACAGAATAAAACAGAATAACCCAATAAAGATATTATTCCAAAATTACATTTCTCTAACAGTGAAAGTTATTTCATCTTAAAAAACTCAATTTTACTGACAGCTGTTTCTTTAGGCACTTAAACACAAAGCAGAGAGAACCTGTTACTGCTGCTACAGAAACACCATACAAAACCAGAGCTTACGCATTCTGCTTAATGCTCCATGTGCACAAATGCCCAAGATAGCAAGCCACATTTAAAACCTAGATTTTATACCCATTTGCATGTTTCTGAGCCATTTTCATAATAGAAATATGCACCCTAGGTTTAGTGGATCTTACTAGCATTGTTATAATAACTAAGGTCACACTCGATAACTCAACAAAAAGTACAGAAACTTGATGGTACGTGAACAGCTGTCAAAATACAATAAAAACTTATTCCCCACAAGACTTTCTTCCTCTTAATTGTCCATTACAAATCTACCTCTTACAGTCTTGCTAAAAAACAGGTTCTTCATAGTGCCTCATATTAAGAGATTTCACTCTCTTTGCCAAATAGTGTTTTTGCAGCAAGAAACTCCGACTGGCAAGAGTACAGATGACAGAATGAAAGAAATTGATACAAAGGAAAGTGGTTGAGTTATTTATATAGGTTAAGCTTAAGAGAAAGTTCTCCCCAGACTGACTTTACTGCAGTACTCAGGATAAATTTTCACTGGGGTCACAGGGTGAAATTTCATAGAAACAGGATACAAAACAAACCAAAACACATCCATCAAAGAAGCACAGATGGATTTGATTTTTAATGTCATGACACCCAGTAACAGACCACAAACTCAGCCTGCCAAAGTGACCTTGATAAACAGCATCACATTTAACACTTTGACGTGGTACTATGTCAAATAAGCACCTTTAGCTTGAGTTTTCTTATGTATTTTCATTAAATAGAGCCTGTTTCAACATTAAAAGCAAATCTAAAAGAACCTGTGGGGCAAATTCACTGACAGATAGGAAGAGGCTTAGTTTGCCAGACTGAGACAAAAAGGCTTTTAACATCCAAACCCAATTTTGAACCTACTGTGCAGAGACAGAGCTGAAGCAACTGTAAACAGAACACTCCTGCCCAGTCTCTTTGGATTCCAAAGGGTGACAAGCTCTTCCAATCCTGGATCCGTAACACTTAAGAAGCAGAAATAACTACGTTTCTTAATAGGCACACCAACGACACTGAGATGAAACAATTCAAAACCCATTACTGAAACACGAAAACAAACTTCATCATTGTAAACTTGAAAAACCTACAGAATAAGTAGATACAGTTTGTTCTATTCAGTCCCTCTCAAGACGAATCAATAATCATACCATGTACAGCATAAAATGTCCACTTCACTTTTCAGTATGTTATTTCAGTATACCTTGCCAAAAAAGTATACAAGACTTGGAAGACAGACAATGTATCCTGTCTCCTAACAGCAATTTTCGGAGTAGAATGGATTGCTTAAATCTGATTTGCTCTTTGAGATTCTGTCCATATTTAGTTAATTTATGATGAAAGAAAAAATGGGGAAAAATCTTCCCCAAAAAGACCTGCTACTGACCTGGCCAAATCAACTGAATCTCCCTTTATAGATTATGGAGAAAATGGACTAGAGAATTCTACATCAGTAATTTATACCTTTTTTTTTTTTTTTTTCTCTTCTGTCAAGCAGTAAAAGCATAGCTCTCCAAACAGCAGGAAAATGAAATCCACAAAACTCGATCCCTCTTTAGAATTGTCAAGCATGGATTTTGTACGAAGACAAGCAAGTCTTTTTCAATTAAAATCCTGTGTCACTGGAAAGACATATCTGAGCTGAAGTCCAGCATCACATTCAAACCTTGTATAATCCAGCTGGCCTTCCACAGTTTTCCTCAGATTTTCTGTAACATATCAACTCTCGAGGACAGGATAGCCTGAGGAGATAACTGACCAGCTCCTTACCCTGCTGAGCTAAGGAACAATTAGGCATTCCCTTAAAAAAATCCAACTTAAAAGACAGCAAGAGCAAAATCAGCTGTAACAGCTGCTAGATAAAGAGATGGAGAACTCAGGACAAATTTGTAGTGAGACTGCCAGGCTTGTAGATGAAATCCAGGGAGGGCAGCTAAACCCAGGGTAAGTAGTAGACAAGGCCTGATGAGGCCAGGACTGCAAAATCATCCCAAATAATATTTCAGCCTTTCATTTAGCTCATACTTTAACACTCAAAGTGAGACTTACAAGTAAATTAAAAAGTACAGGGAAAAGTATTTCATAGAATTTGAGTTATTTCAGCCCAGATTGCTTCAAAGAAAGAATCCTTTCTCAAAAGTGTAATAAATAACATTCACCATTCATCAATAATAACAATAAAATATTAGTGTAATACAAGATATTAAATAAGCCAAGCAAAACTAGCCCTTCCTAAAAACTTCCATCAGTCAGAGCATTTGACATACAGGAAGGGTTATGAAAATATAAGTTAGGGAGAGGCATGTAGCTAACTGCCCAAGTGTTTTAAGCATGCTGCCTCAAGTCATCAGAAGTTTTGAAGAAACTAGTATTGGGAGTAGCTGTTCACCTTTGGATTTGTCTGGGTAAATGATCTTACTTCCTCCTGTAAATCTGTTACATAAATTCAAAAAGCATTGTTTTCATATTTCTCTGCAGAAGTCATATGCTAAAAATATAAATCCATAACAAGCTAAATAATTCAGCATACCTATCAATCCCACTACTTTGCCTCCAAAAATTCACAGTGAATTTAGGCCTAGGCCTATTCAAACAATTATTTCACCTGCAGACTCTCTCACAGCTTCCACTCATTACTGTCAGCCAGCAGCACTGTCCTCTACAGGCTGACTTCAATGCTCCAGGCAGGTCTTCCACTTCTGTGGGTTTTGTTGGGGTTTTGGGGATGTTTTTTTTTTTGTCTTCTTACAGTACAGTAGACTTCCAGGCACTAAGCAGAGCATTAATCTTGCATTTTTGGTTCACAAAACCTTCACCTAATGTGAAATCTTTCAGTCAGATCAGAAGATAAGGAGACTATAGATCATAGAGAAGGATCTGTAAGAGGCACCTGGATACACCTGCTCAAACTGATATACCTTAGGCTGAGGAAGACAGAATTCTTTGATCAAAAAAACTAAAGCAGCCTCACAGATAAGTCTCTCCACAGAAAAAGAAACCTGAGCAGAAGAAGGATCAGCAGCACTTGCAAGGTTTAAGGAACCCATGGAGAACTAGAGCTTGAAGCTTCAGTCAGTCCAAGAAAGCCAGTAAAAGAAAAGATGTATTTAAAGAGAGATTTAATCTTATCTTGAGTGCTGTAGAAACTCAGAAAGCAGAAGGGGAAAAAAAAGCAAAAATAGGGCTCTGAAGTAGTAACACTGCCACATGCTGCCACTAATGCCATCAGGGCTGTAAAAATCTCACAGGACTAATTGCTGCTCATATTAATCTTGTGACTTGTATCCTAATTTTCATGGAATTATCAATACGTGTGAAGTAAACAGCATTCAGTCCTGCTTGGATAGATACGGTAATGAGGGCTTACGCACACAAATGCCATCCAATATACAGGTTCACAGAACAAAAAATCCGAGATACTGCGAGGCTTTAAAGCCAGCTTAAATTCAACCAAGTAAAATAAAAACAACATTGAAAATAATCAAGTGACAAGAAATCTGCCTTCTTAAAGACTGCTATCACACTTGCAAATACATATCCAAACAGAAGTTTTGTTAGTAACCAATTATTTACGTACTTTTTCTTTGATACAGACCAAGAAAGAGACATTCTCCCCATCGTTCTTGCTATGTAGGCATCATTTACATACAGAGTGCCTGTAAGTCAGTAAAGACTGAAAATATTCTCATCTTTGAGATTGAAAGTCAGATTTAAATGGCATACGTATGGCCTGATTTTAGTATATCTATTTTAACACGTCAGTAATGGGTAAACAAATAAGTAAATTTTTTCAGGCAAGGAAGATAAATGGAAACATAATTAGCCATCAGATGAAAACACAGCTCCACGGAGATTTGATCCTATTATTTCTGTTTTGGATAAGGAACTGGATTAGTTCTGGGGACCCAGCTGGGAGTCCCGAGCTCTGCCATCCATGCTTCAAAATCTCTGTGTCATTTCAGAAAAAGAAAACAGAGCTCTACTCGATTGTAGATCAGAAATTGAACATTATCTCCCAACACCCCACCACCACCCCTTTTCTGGCTCATACAATTTCAAGTTACAACTCTGCTCAACTTAATTATTTGTAATACCTATCTTGTGGTTTCCATTACATCTCGGCAGACACTGCTCTTTGCAAGATGGGGATGGGGATCCTATAGCTCGATTACTCCAGCAAATTAACCCTTAGCGTCACCCGCAGAAGTCGCTACGCTCACCCAAGTATCCCCAACTTTCGAAGGCGACACAAACCCTTTGCAGATAAGAGACCCCCGAACACCCCTTCAGAAAGGGCACGGCCACAGCTGCGCGGGGGGCCGGCACGGCGGCCAAGGCGGCATCCAGGCTCCCGGCGGGCAACGCCGCCGTCGGCGGCAGAAACTAGGGGAGATCCCCGGCGCGTCCTAGCTGGAAGGTGCCCCGGCAGCTCGGGTCCCTCCGCACTCCCGCTGATCCCCAGCGGCGGGCCGGGCAGGGGTCTCTGGGGCGGCCGAGCCGCCTTCCTTCCCTCAGCTCCGGCCCTGAAGGGGCGGGAGAGCGGCAGCCGCCCTCGGCGCACTCCAGCCCGGATCGCCCCTCGCCCAGCGGCGGCCGCGGCTCCCGGCGAACGCGCCTTTCTCTCGCTGCTAGGGCTGCGCGCCCGGCGGGCTGTAACCTTGAGAAACTTGATAAGGGAATAAAAAGGGAGGGACTTTGCCGGAACCGATTCTCGGGTTTTAATCTCTACTGACGCGCCGGAGCCGGGGGGGAAAACCAGGAAACAAAACCGCGGCTAGCGGCAAGAGCCCCCGCACCCCTCCCGAGCGGCGGTACCTGTCCGGCAGCGGGGCGGGCGGCAGGGCGCCGGCGGGGCGGCCGGCGCGGCACTTTCCCTCGGTGCGTGCGGGAGGCGCTCGGCGGCGGGAGAGCTGCTATTTATAGTCCGGAGCCTCCAGCAGCGAGACGGACGGCGAGAGGAAATGAAGAGCTGCGTGCCTGGGCAGCCGGAGCCGAGCCCGCCCGCCGCCCAGCTCCCCGCCACCGCTGGGAGGGCGAGGTGCGGCTGGCTCTGGGCACGGGCGCTCCTGCCCCCGGCGCCACCCTGGGAGTCCCCTCCCAATGTCGCCGCAAGCCGGCGGCGGCCCCGCAGGTAGCGAGGGGAGCCGCCACTCCGGCAGCCCTGCGGCCAGCAGGCAGCGCGGCGCGGCTCGGCTCAGCCGCGCAGAGGTGACCCGCTACTGCTGCTGCTGGAGGAGGCGAGACCGACACTGGGGTGTGGGAGGTAGACGTCGGCGCTTGCCATTCACCTCCTGCCGCCCAGAGGGAGCCCGGCCTCCGCGGCCGCCTCTGCCGACTGCCGGGGGCTGGCAGGCGGTGGCGAGAGCTCGCCCGGCCCGAGGGGACGGTCGGACCGGGTTGCGGTCGTTCCCGGGGGACCCGGCGCCGCATCGGCACCTCCCGGGGCACTGTGCCTCAGGGGAACGCAGCAGGACCGGTGGGAAACGCTAGTCCCTTCCTCCCTGTTCCGGAGCTGGAAACCGAATCTCCCTAGATGGCAAGCAAGCGGCTTCTCGGAGCCGCCGGGCCGGCTGCCTTCTAGCCTCAAAACTTTGGGGGGTGGGCGATGAAGGATGCCTGGTCCTGGCAGGGAAAAAGGTGGGAGCGCTACACCTCGCATCCGGCCGGTGCTGCCGCTCCAGAAAGTACTAATGCAATCCATACACCCGGCCTTTGATCCACAGCATCTGAAAACTCGGTTTGTATGTATGGCAACAGAGGAATTAAGACAAGTAATTTCTAAAGTATTTTACTCACTTGGCAATAATCTTCCTTTAATCCAGGGGGGGGTTTCTACTTCTTTTGCAGTTAGATAAGTTCTGGTATTTGAAGTTTTACTCAATCCTTTTGAGACTACTTGTGCATTATTGCAGGACATCGTCTGGGATTTGAGTAACATAACTCACTCCTACACCATCATTCTCCAAGCAACTGAAGTTAATACAGATTAGACAGCTACATTAGCCTACTCAATGTCATTTGTTTCAGGGTTGGATTTAGTGTTTCCTGTGTTGTAATAACTGCAGTCATCTACAAGATACCAGCACAAAGCCTAAGAATGATCTGTGCAAAATAAGACTGATTCAGCTTCAAGAGCTTGAAGTCAAAACAGAGATGCAGAGATACAAAGCTGTGAGCAGAGACACAAAGATGAGAGCTAAATAAATAGCATTATAAGCTACACAAAATTGAAAGGAAAACCCTGAGAAGGAACAAGAGATGTTTGACCTTGTTCAAACACCTAAACAAAGTAATACACAAAAATCTAGCTTGATGGAACTACCCAGTTTATATAAAGCTACCCTTCAATAAATGGTTGCAGAATAAGGCTTGTATTGAACAAATCATCATAATGAAGTTAAACTATCTTTTCAATTCAGAGATTAGTCTTTGAGCATCTCTCATGAACAATATTTTGCTTCTCACAATAGGAGTTTCTTCACAATCTTCCTTGTAAACTTTTTAATGTTCCATAGTGTAACACATAGCAGGAAAAATCCTGTTGTTGCAGGAATTGGTAGCAGTAGTCTCTGGTTGCCACCAATGACACAATGATGGTGAACAGGGAACTTGCAAATTTGGCTATGTCCGATTCAGTTGCATAGGTTGTTCCTTTCTCTGTGCTCCCTTAAGAACCAAATACTACGGAGGTTTAGTCTGTGGTTGCTTTTCAAATGAAAGCAATCCCAAACTCCTGTGTAAGTTCAGAACTGAGTGCCGAGTCTTTAAACTTGATGTTTTGTTAGACTTGGAAGGATATGCAATGACAGCCCCTTTCAGCTTTCTTTTTTTTTCAATAGTAAAACCTTGACTATGCATAGCACTGAACTTTATTAAGAGCAGTTGTCAAAAATATTGTCTTGAAGAATATTTTTTCTTGGGCAAGACTTTGTTGTACAGCCAGTCATACTGCAGACCACAGGAAGGAAAAAAGGTTGATTTTCAGATTAGCCTTATGCTAAGACTCAAGGTGTTACTGGAAAATGGCTGTTCAGAAATCTGTTCCATGTCAGAACGGAAAAAAATACATTCCATTATCAGAGTTTCAGCTCTGCAATGTTTTAAAATGGATATATAGTCTAAAGCTCTCTTTTGTAGTATAGTCAAAATTTTCAGAGCTTAAAAATACAGTTAAGCATAAAAAAAAGGTATCTAATGCTCAAAAATAGTGAGCTCAAAATGATTTCAAATGTTTCTATGCTCCCTACCTCTGAAAATCACATTTCCTAAAGTGCCTAGATATGGATTTAGGGTGTCTAACTGCATCCACTCAGGCTTGAAAATTTTATCCTACCTCTACCTGTGCTTCATAATCAATGTATCAGAAAGCTTCAGGCAAGCTGAATATAAAAGTATTCTCAAAAAAGCAATGCAGACTTGAGCCATTAGAAAACCCAACACCGACCTAATAAAGCACTTGGCTGTATAATTCAGCCCATTCTGGTACATGGAGAGTAGCATCTGAAGCCCAGCTTGTAACAGACAGCTGTAGCAGAAGGAGAAAATTAATTTGAAACACCTCCATATTATGGCAGTTTTATTATTAATATCTTTCCGCTATTCCCCAGAATTTTTCAAATCAATGTGCTTATTGCTCTGAAATCTCCCTCTCTGCTATGTCCCCAGCTCCCATGTATAACAATCCTATATTCCACCTTATAAATATGAAATCTTTATCAGGAGTCTCTGACTTAGTGGAAAAGGGTAAGGAGATGAGGGAGGAAGAAAAGAAGAAATTAAACTGTGACAGACTTAAGACTTCCTAAGGGGACAATGAGTGGAGTTGTTGGAGCTATCTCTGCTCTGCTAGCCAGATCCAATCTAACCAGATGTAATCTGGCTAGCAAGGTTTGCTACACCCAGGCCAAGGCCTGGGATCAAAAAGAACAATAATTCATTGAATTCAGGTTGAGGAAAAGAAGCAAGATTTAAAGGCCTGTCAGCAGCTGGAGTAGAACTTCTCTGCTGGAGAAGCTCTAACTAGCAATCAAAGTCTCCCAGTGCACAGGAGGAAATAACAAGGTTGATAGGAATTTACTAAATCTTCAAGGAAAGGCAAAGATCTAAGCAAGAAGAAAAGTAAATATTCATTGTTGTAGGCCTTTGCTCAGAGTACATTTTGATGGATAGAAAGGGTTTGTTTTCAAGAAGCACTTTTTGTGTTATCTTCGATTGGCATTCAGTATAACAGTTTACCAAGGGAAAGGACTGAATGTACACCAAATGCAATTGGGGCTGTCATGCTAACCTTGTTAGGAAGCAGGGCTGTGTCAGGCTGAGAAGTTAAATTTAGGCTCAGAATCAAAGAGGGACTGAAGAGGATCTAAAGAATTCCGTATTCCCAAACAATGAAATATCTTTGAAGGCAGAGCTAGGGTAAAAATTGAAGGCTGCTCATTCTCTGGACAGTATGAATAACTGCATGGGATAATTGCATTGCTTCTTCATACTAAGCACAGTACAGCAAGGATTGTCAAATTTATACCAGCTTTTTAACTGCAAAGAATTAGGGGATCAAAAATTAAATCTTAATGAAAGCATAAGCATTTCCTCCATCAGTGCAGGATCACTCCCACCCTTTAAAGTCGTCTCCTGCTGGAACCAACAACCCTGCCTGAAACCAAAGGATGCTTCTGACACTGAAAATAAACCTAAAGCATTACATGAAAATCAGCAAAAAACACATCCTAGCAGGACTGAACTTGACTGGTAGGGCTTCCTGCATAACAGTGTCACTGTAGATTACTGCAAAAAAATTGAAGTCCTTGCACTATGTCAGGCTCTCGACAGAATTGGTGACCGTAAACTTCAGTTTAGCTCTCAATGCCTCACACCTGGTTACTTACGCTGATGGTGGATGTGTGCCAAAAATCTACCCTGCTAACCTAAATATTGCAATTTATACCAAACACGCATATTGCAATGCAGCTACAGAATGACTGCTGAAGAAGCAAGATGATGATCTGGGTTCTGCAGGGGAACTGCAAACCATG
This sequence comes from Certhia americana, assembly GCA_018697195.1. Lineage (NCBI taxonomy): Eukaryota > Metazoa > Chordata > Aves > Passeriformes > Certhiidae > Certhia > Certhia americana. The sequence goes on from CM031860.1 coordinate 10,867,969, forward strand.
ACTTACTGAACAAATCGAGGCTTTGACTTTGCAGGTTGTTCTGTGTGAGCAATGGATTGTACCAGTGGCTCCACTGAGGCCTGTGCAGGCCAGCATCAGCATCAAACAACTTGCAGGATCAAGTCACTTACACTCACCAGAGGAAGAGCTGTATAACTAATAACACTGAGGTGAAACTGAAACTGAGAAAAATGCCATGCTACCAAATACAGGAGAAAGCAATGTCAAAGGAAAACACTTCCTCACTTCTCTGAAATGATCAAAGACTTTTCATCAAAAGACATGGAGGCAAACCAATACAGAACCACTGGAGAAAGCACTGCAGAGAGAGTATCACACTGTGTACTAAATGAAAGAGGGGGGGTAGTGCAAATTTAAAAAAATCCCAAACCAAAATGATGTCTTATGCTGCCTAGATTATACCTCCTGCTGAAAGGCAGATGGATTTGCTTCTTTCTGTTTGACAATATTTACTGTGTTGGTTGTACAAGCAGGGAAGGATTGTAGCAAAGTAACGCTAATGTTTTTCTGCACATTGGATAAAACATGCAACTATTTATCATCAATCTGAACAATAACTTCACTTCTTGCCCCACTGCCAGGAAAAAGGCAGTCGTAGAAATCCCAGACAAAGCACTGTTACACTATTATTGTTCTTTTTTCAATAGCATTTTCTCTCATTTTCAACATTCGTTGCTGTGCAAAGTTTTGTGTAAGACCAAGGGACAAGAAGCAAAGTTGCAAAGGACAGAAAATGTGATATTGTCACTACTTGGAAATATCATATTCATATGACACAAAATGCTGAACAGCATAAGCCTTCTCTATTGTTCGAAACATTTTAAAGCAGAAACTTTATTGAAATAGCCTCCATGTGAGGAACCATCTCTTAGAGCTTGTATAACCTCTGTACGTGTTCTCTGGCCACTTTGACAATAGTGCAGCTGTGCACCCAGGCCAAATCTGAACCAGATGTGCCAGGAAAGACAGACATGTGCAGATCTTGTACTAAATACTATGGAGCTGCTGCTTAAAAAAAACCTGCCAAAACAAAACCAAAAACCAACCAACCAACCAAAAAAAGCCAGAGAGATGGAGTTTTAATTTCATTTTCTGCTCACTTTGCACCAGTATAAATGACTAGATAGAATGCAAGGCTTAAAAGAGTCAAGATAAATGGTTAAATTATTGGACTAGTTCCATTAGTACAAACTCTGTAGACTTCAGGGGTCGTTTACTGACCTATGCTCCAGGCAGAAGCCATAGTTTTTATTAGGTCTACTAGTACTGGATGCCATTTTTCAGACCAAATGCCCTGTTACTTGATGTTGGACACTTAACCTCTGCCAAAAAATCACACTGCTTGGTTTTATCTCACAGGGCAAAACCTCTTCAATATCTTTCAGCAATATTTGTTTGGGACAGAAGGTGAAAGGGCAAGCCAGCAGTTAGTTTACTGTCCAAAACAATAAAGTCATCAGACAGGCTGAAAAGGAAGCAGTACATGGTTCCCTTCTTGCTGACAAGATTTCACCATCACTTTTTTCACATTTTCTATGTAGGCTGCATTTCAAGGAAGGTTTGTACATTGCCAGAACAGACCTGTTTTAAAGCATTTTGTTGCTCTCTACCACAAAAAAAAACCCCAAAACCCCAAACTCCTCCTAAAAAAAATCAATGAAATCAAAACACCTGTCAAGAAAATTCCTTAAAAAAAACCCCTCCAACACTCAAATCCCAAAATCCAACCCCATTCCTATAGCTTTGAAAGCAATTTCATGGCACTTTTTATTCCCCTGCAATCACCCCCTTAAATTATAGTTCAGACTTCCAGTTTCTTTCTCAGAGGTTAGAACTGTAAATATTACCTACCTACAAAAAAGAATATTATTGATCTTGTCCCTTTATAATTCTGCCAAAACCTCAAGAGATTCTGGCTTTGTCCTAAACTTAATCCCATGTTCCCTTTGCCTCAGCATTCAGAGACAAAACAGCCCTTTGGGATAGCAGAGCCTACAAAAAAGAGCGTTCCTGCCAATGGCCAGCTGTTCCCAATTCTCTTATTTTTCAAAGGGACAATTTTTCAGAAAGCAGCCAAGTTCACATTTGCATTGCCCTCCACTGGTGTAATTATTTATATCATATTATATTGAAAACAACTTTCTGTCAAACCATGACAGCTTTTTTTTTTTTTTTTTTTAATTTGCATGGTGAAAATTAAAAGATTTGATGCAATAGAATATGAAGCCCTTAGAGCTTTCCAGTGCTTTTGTTGGAGTAGTTCACACAGTAATTCACACTCTCCTTTGAAATAGATTTTGGCTCCATTTGTGGCAGCTGGTTGAAGATGAGCAACATCTAAAAACCTGAAAATTCACAAATGCCTGCCAGATTGAAGTAGCAAGATGATAGGATACCTTGTCATTGGTAGCTTGATAAAATGGTTGTGAGAACTCCATTCTTATTTAATATGTATCTGCCTTTACAGATGCATAACTATCGTTTAATGTATATCCTGTGAATTCACAGCAAGAGGAGCCCAAGAAGACCCCACACTTGTCTGAGGAGAAGTAAACACCTGGAAACTAATGAAAATAATTTAAGCTGAGGCTTTAACAGATACTGTCTTCCATACAAAAACAGGTGTTTAGAGATTGAATAAAATGTCCAGAAATAAGGTGTGACTGAAAATAGAAGTTGCAACCTTTGGAAGTTGCATTCTTTTCTGTTTACAGGCTATCCCCTCTTGACCTGGAAGGGGGTCCAGGTAAACGACAGGTGACAACTGAAGGAATGCTTTGTGCAAGTCCATTACTCTGCTGAGCAGCATTTTTTGCCTTTAACTTGGATCCTGACAAGGTAGGATCAGGGCATGGCTCATGTAAAAAAAGCTTTGAATATTAAATTTCACTGTTCCTAGGTGGATTCCTGACATGCTAACAAAAACCTTAAAGCTGGGGGCAAACCTGGTGCCCTGTGCCATGACACTCCAAACCCCTCACGTCCGCGTACAGCAACCACTGAGGAGCTCCCTCAGAGACGTGAACATAAAGCTTCCAGCACATGTTTTTCTCTCACCATATGTCATCCATATATCAAGAGGATGTCACTGACAACACAAGTAGATTAACCACACGAGATACGGACTGGAAAAATCAAGGACTTATGAAGCAGTACTCAAGTCAGCAAGCAGGCAGATTTGAATAGCCTGTAGAGGGATGTTGCAAGTATTGCATGATGTTGCACCCCAAGGGAGACATCTGAGCAAGGGGCTGGCTCACTGCTCCCTGTGGTACCAGGAGTAGCAGCAGCAGAGAGCTCTGCCTGCCTGCCACAGAGGTGAGATACCACCACTCAGCTAATTAGCAACATCTCATCTCTTGCAGGGAAAAACCCCTCTTGCTCTTGCTGAGCTTCTGCCAAGCTCCTGCTGTCACACTTTTCTTCTAATTTGAAAAAGAAGACTACGGTTCTGACACTCCTTGTTTGAAAATTGCTAGCCCCTGTTCTAATCAGACAAAACTTCAAATCACAGCCACCTTGATTCCAGAAAAGTTTAACTTGTAGGATAACTTTCTATCACCATTTAGTATTGGCTTATTCATGGAACTATAATGTACAGCCCTACCTTGGATAATGATTCTCCTTCTCTTTCCTATATATTGGCAGACCACATGCAGACTCTCACCCCTGATCATTTTATACTGGTCACAGCAGGATTTTAAAGAGGATATATTTTACTACACAGATGAGCAATCACTTTCAAACCCCTTTGCAGTATTTTCCTATCCACTGTGATTCAATTCAAGATTTGATGCCATTCAAAAATAACAGTCTCTTGCCTGTGTATGATATTGCAGCCTGTCTTAGGGTAAATGCTTAATCTGGAATCATCACCACTTAATGGTGTATCCTTTTCCCTGTACTGCAATTTAAGAGTGATACAAAGAATATTTTGGAGAGCTTAGTATATGCCTGGCTGATAACGCCCCTCATTTCTCATCTGATGTTAAATATATTTTGGATTTTGACCCTGTCTGTCCTGTAAAAAATTTGCGTGTAACATGAATCAACTATCTAAGGCTAATGATGTTTACTGCTTTAAGTGGGCTGTCTGTTCTGCTAGCTGAGGTCTGTTTTTTCCACTGTTTAAAAATATTTTCTGCCTTGTAAAGTAAATTTTCTGCACTGTAAAGTAAATGAAACAAATAGAAATAATGACTATGTGGTGATTGATGAGGTTAGTTTCATCTTTGTCACTGATCTTTTACTTAATTTTGAGAGTTTCACTTAACTTATGTGAATCTGACCCACTTGTAAAATAGCTGTAAAACCCCTCACTGACTTAACAAGGTAAGTTAAATTTGGGCCCTGACTACAATTGGCCTTTCAACATTTGTGTGCCATTTAGTGTATAGAAAAAGATTTTTGTCCTATGTAGCATATTTTGACCAAGGAAAATTAATTAAGTCTGGGTAAGTGTCAAGGGAAACTCTCCTTTGTGTACCATTATGCAGTTGATTACCTCAAAGAGCTCGGGAGAATGTAGAATCACATGACATTGCTGGCCCATAAAGGGTCAGGAAGAACTCACATTTTGAGTCTCTGTCAGGCTACTGCCTGTCTCTCCATGTCTAGGACAGTCTGGCCTTTAACTGAGTGGCTAGGACAAGGTAAAATCCTCAACCAACAGACTCTAGACAAGAGTAAAATGTTATTAGTAATTTTAAGAGGAACACATTTAAAATAATTTAGGCCATGTTTAAGGTCATATGAGAAGTCAAGCACATTTTTACCAGGGAGTCAATATCTGTCAGTTTCTCTGGTTACCAGAAGGCTGGTTTCAAGAACTATCCCCTACTTCTTCCTGACTTTTATCTAGGTCATCTTGATACATGCAAATATTCCACTGAATTTAATGTAGTTACTTTCATGTAGCTTTAGGACTTCTTTCTGCAGCTTGACAGTAAGAATATTTGGCTCTTATGCTTTATGTATTTGTCTGCCAACATTCTAATATTTTGCTGCTATCACAAAAAATCAAGGATTCTGTGTCCTGGAGCAGAAACACACAGAGAAGATAGCTATAATGATAGAGCACATCTGGTTAGAGAGAAACATTTGTTCTAGATCCTTCTCAAAAAAAAAAAAAAAAAAAAATTGGTAGGTACATAACAGTAGCTCCAGAGCATGTTAATTTGCTTGGCCCACTGCCTATAGATAAATGTCTTCAGAATAAATACTACTTCAGCTGTTTCAGGGTAAATTGACTTATGTGACTGGCACTTTTTTTGTTAAGTCTACTTAATAAAAGGTAATTTCCACAGGTAAAGTATAAACCCATTACAATATAATGTTTGCGTTCATGTGTTTGGGGGCTTTTTTGTTTTGGGGAGGATCTCTTTTGCTAGTTAGCTAGCATTAGTTGCTAAGATGTTAACTTCAGGGTTATAAAACATTTTAGCAAATGTGGATGGTGCTAATAACTCTTTAACCACTTCCTCCCTGTTATTTTTAGGGACAATGTGGGATCAAATGGTTTACACATATATTAATTGTAAGTCAAGCAGAAAAAAAATTAAAAGTACAGCTTCTTGCAGAAGTATTAAGTTAGCTGCATTTGATACATTGTGTCAGAGTCTGTCTGTTGGGTTTTTTCCCCTATGACAAATTTAGAGAAATTCTGTTGGATCCAGATGCAGTGTTCTGAAGCTCCAGCATCTGAGTAAGAAGAGGGTTCACCCACTCTGCAAGAGATGCACTTATAGCTGCCTTCCAACCAATCACAGGTGGAATATACCTTGCTCTTTTCACATTTCTTTTAAAATTACCCAGCAGAACTTCATGAAACATGAACCAAGTAGTCAGCCTTTGTGGTGTGGGCTGGGAAGTGAGTGAGAGATGAGCTGAGAAGGAAGTATGGGGGTGGACAGCAAGGCAGAGGCAAATGCTGCAGCTGTGTTCCATCGTTCCTTTGCCCTCAGGCCAGTGTGATCACATATGCTGTGGTTACCTGTCCCCTCCCTGTGCTGTACATGGCTTTCTAGAAAGACTTTATCCCTCCAAGTCAACCTCAAACTGTTTTGTGGGGAGCAAAAGGTGAGACTAAAAGACAGGAAGCGAAGGCTGGCTTCCACAGAATTATTGTCCAACAGCCTTTGCCAAGGGAATCTGGGGGATATTTCCTCCTGTAGAAATGTTACATTCCTACTGCAAAGTAGGAAATTTGGGACAAATACTGATTTTCTTTAGGATTTCCCTAAAATCTCATTCCAGAATATACATATGTTTTATTTTTCCTGCCTTTTGTATTCTAACAGTGATGTGCCTGAGGAGGTTCCTTGTCATGGCAGGCATGGGTGTTAGAATGCCATGACCTTCCTGGACAAGTGTCTTTACAAAGACACTCCCAGGCACATCGTGCCTTCCCCAGAGTGATTTCAGCTCTCCTGTTCCTGATCTGAGCTTCGGGCAACACTGCAGAAGGGACAGGAATCCATGTGAGGTTCCACAGAGAGAATCTGCATTCTTCTATCCACAAAGGGTTCCAGAGACGGAAAGCTCCAGAGAAGGTCTGAAGGAGCAGGGATTATATGGGAAAAGCAGGGGGTGGGGCAGAGGGGAAGGACCAATGGGGTCCAGCAGATTTACATATGGCCAGCAGATTTACATTTTCCAGCAGATTTACATATGGCCAAAGAGCATCATGGGAGGGATCCAAACAGTCACCCGAACAAGAAAGGATGCTGCCTGAGGGCTCTCCTTCCAGGGGAGGGTAGTGGAATCTTCCTCAGTTGGTTTATTGGTCTCCACAACTCCCCTTTATTTATTAAAAAGGTTTCCTGTAAGGTCTTTTTAAGAAAGTGTAAGGAGCAAGAGAACATGAGTAATACAATAAATATTAAACAAATAAAACAAAAATCCACAAAACACCCTTAACAAGAGAAAGTTCCCATCCCCTGAGTCTCCACTGTCACAAGAAATCAGTAAGGCTCTCTGATATCTTTTCTTCTGAGTAGATTTTTTGGACCTGTTGTTTCAGCAGCCAGATGCTCTTTGAGATGTATGGTTTTGATTGCATTGCTGGATGACCCAGCTAAGGGTACGCTGCATGCTGAGGAGCATCCAAGCAGCTGTGAGGACAGTGCTGGCACCTGCCTTAGTGACCCTCTTTTTTGATGGGGATGAGCTTATGTTAGGCATATAAGCAAAACTATTAGTTCCTTGGGTGTTTCCCTTTTCCTTTTTTTTTTTTTTTTTAAATAAGAGGTAGGGAGCACTGGAAAGTTCAGGGAGGAGAAGAAGGAGGACTGAAGCGTAAAGGTAAGCATAAAGGTAAGTGGGGTTTGAGAGTAACAAGGGTATTTCAGGTTAAGGATAGGCAAGGAGCAGCAGTGGCTAGTTTGTGCCTAGCCTTTGGTTTGTTTTGTTTGAGGTGAAGTCTGTCTGGTTTGTGACATGGTGACAGGACGGTTTAGCTTCAGTTGGATCCACTGACGACATCTCCGTCTCCAGGCAGCTTTTGTCTGGTCCTTTGGCTCTGCAGAGTTAGACTTGGACATATTCTTGTTAACATTGGGGACGGTGTTTGTTGGCCCTAAATACAGTTTAACACACTTCCCTGGGAGCCACTTTGGGCCAAATGGGGCCAACACATAGGCATACCCCCTCGCCCAGGTAATCAGTGGGAAAGGTCCTGGTTTTGATATGTTTCAGGATCTTTGATCAGCACTGGCAGCTTAGCTCGGATAGAATTAGAGAAGTGACAGAGCACAGGGTGGGTTGGCTCAGAAAGAGAACAATTTAGAGAATTTATTACATAGAGAGCCTTACAGAGTCTCTCAATGGGAGACATAGTCTCTGTGTTTCCCAGCTGCTGGGTGAGGATTCTTCTGAGGGTGGAATGTGCCCTCTCAACAATCCCTTGACCTGGGGGGTTGTGAGGTATGCAGTTCCCCATTGACTGAAGAAGTCTTGGACTTTGTGGGAAGTGTAAGCAGGCCCATTGTCCATTTTGATTTGTTCAGGGACTCCCAGGGTGGCAAATGTGAGAAGATGCTTGATGGTGTGTACAGCATCTTCTCCTGCATGGTCTATTGAGGCAAGTCACCAGTCCCGTGGCAGTATGGATAGTGAAGGCAACCCAGGCTGCAGGGGATCCAATGACCTCATTAATTTTTATGAGGTTGTGAAGGAGCCTCCACCTATCTTTGCCTGATTTTTTAAGTACAAAGACAGGGGAGTTTCTAGGGCTGTTGGTTTCTTTGATGTGGCCCTTGGCACATCCTCCACGAGGAACTCCAATGTGCGCAATTTCTCTTTTGAGAGGGGTCACTGGTCAACCCACACTGAATGTTCTTGTTTTCAGAGTAGAGGGCAGTAAGTTGAGCAGAGGGATAGTAAGTTTGGCGTGCTCCTCAGTAGCCCTGACTAAAAATCCCTGCCATGAATTTGGATTGAAGTCCCCCATTGGGATAAGAGGTCCCTGACACACAGAGTAACTGGCCTGATGGTCACCATTTTTCCCTGGGGACCTTCGACCACAATGTTCCTCTTGCTTCCCATAGAGACTGCTATGCCCCCAATTCCCAAGCTCATTCCTGCCACAGGTTGGAACTCGCAGTTTGCTGGCCACTTGGAGCAGACAATGATAGTCACATCCACTCCAGTGTCCAGCATCCCTGGACGATAGATCTTCTCTCCCTTGCAGAACAGGCCACTTTCCATGATGGGTTTGTTGGAGCCCACAATCTGTACCCACATGATGGTGGGGTTGAGGGGAACCTGTTCTGGATAGTCTCGACGCAATAAAAAGTCTTGCGCAATTGCTGTGCTGGATGAGAGGTGAAATGTTGGTTCAGTACAGCAGACAGAGATGGAGATTTTGTCTCCAGGGTTCACAGTCTGTACTTCCAGCAATAGATGAATTTGGTCTGGTCCATGGAAGGTGTCTCCAAGAACTAAAATGTCCCAAGGACCGTCCGGCCCATATTTGCCTGTCAGAATTCTATAAATACATTCATTGATAAAGTCAATCGACAATGCAGTTACCAGCTGGCACCAGGTTCCCACCTGAACCATTCCATATGTTGTATCATCTGGGTGTGGTGCAGGATCCTTGGAGCTGATGACTGTTTCTCCTGCTGTCCTTCTGGATGTTCCTGATGCTCGGAGATGGTGGGCAGAGCGGAGCGGTACGGCTTCTGATTTGTTGTTGTGGCACAGGGCTGTCCTGCACCCCACTAGGAGTTTCCCAGGCACTGCTGGTAGTGCTGTTGCCTCTGGGTCCACTGATAGTTTTTTCAATGGTCCTGGATGGGGAGGTGATTTGGACAATCTTTTAGAAAGTGTCCAAACTCACCGCAGTTGAAACATCTGCTGTTGTTTTTTGCAGCAACCACAGCAAAAGCTCCTGATACTCCCTCCGCTATGCCTTTTGCAACAGCCTGTGCAACAGTGTTCTCAGTGGCTGAATGTCTCCTGCAGACCTCAACCATCTGTTTGATAGTTGGCTCTGTGTCAAGGGCTAGGGTTCTTAAAACTGCTTTGCACTCAGAGTGTAAATTCGCCATGGCTATTTTATTTAAAACTTCCTTCCAGCCCTCTGGATTTTCTATTTGTCTGTCAAGCGTTAATTTGAGTCTGTCCACAAACTTTATAAAAGTTTCATCCACCCCTTGCTTGATGCTCATAAAGTTCTGTGTTGGAATGGAGTCCTCAGGGGTGAGGAGCAATGACAATTTGGCTGCTGTGGTGATGTTGTAGAGTGCAGCTTCAGGTAAATTTTGAGCTTGATTGGCCGGCTTTTAGAAGTCTCCTTCTCCCACCATTTGCTCAAGGGCTAAATTTGGTCTGTTGTCTTTAGATCAAAAATCGGATAAGATTTTGAGGTGTTTTTTCCACTGTCTTTCCCACAGCATGTATTCTTCTGGGGAAAGGAGGCAATTCATAACATTTTTAATATTGTGCTGGACCAATGTGCAGGCAGAAAAGGTAGCTTCCAGTAAATTTTTGAAAAAGTGTGATCCTTTACCATGCTGCCTTACACATCTCTTTGAGTTCCCCATAGGGGATGGGCTCCCAGGAGTTAGGTGTTGTTGGTCTTCTTCTCCCTGTTTTGTATATAATTGGGAAAGCTGAGATCTTTTTAGCTAATTCCAAATCCCCCTCCCAGGTAGCTTCATGTTGTGTCCTGGCCCAGAAATCTTCAGACCTGATGTTATCATCAGAGTCTGAGGACTTGCTATTCTCATCCTCCAAGGAGGATGAAGTGCTTTATTACTGCGTGGGGCCTTTTTGGGCAAACCAGATTTGGCAGGGGAAGTCAAAATGGCTTCCATCCAGTTGCCATCATTTCTGCTTCTGGCCCTGGTGTTATGGGAGCTGGAAGGGAGTGGGTTGACAGGGGAGGAGCCAGTGCTGGAAAGGGTGGAAGAGGGTATGGGGTCTGTGACAGGAAGGAGGTTCCTGGTAGAAGGGGAGGGGCCCAATGCAGTGATATCCATTGATCCAAGAGGGAAGGAGGAGCCAAGTGTGATGGAGGGTGTGGGAAAAGGTGAAGGACTGGGGGGAAGGTGGCCAATTTGAGGCATAAGGGCAGAGAAGGCAAAATGTTGGGGCTGGTCACGTTGCCAACACCATTTTGTGAGGCAGCAACAAGAGGTGGTGGAACCGGAAGGTGAATAGGAAGGAGGATGAGGGGGAGGTCCAGAGCAGGTCTTGCTGTCCTGGCAAGGGGAGAGGGGGGCTGGGAGGCATCAGGGAGCTGGCAGCAGCCCTGTGCACTCTGGCAACCACCGGCCTGTCAATTGCCCCTCATGAGGAAGAGGGTTTAGGAATGTGGGGAGATGAAGAAGAGGAAGGGGATTTTATCTGGGGACCCAAAACTTCCACCACTTTAAATAATCATATAAAATAAAGGATAAAACTTAAAGCACTTGAAAACCCAATGAATAATTCTCTTTAACTCCCCTCTTGAAAAGTTAAAATTTCCTGCAACAAGGGTACCCACAACTTGGTAATAAAAGTCCTTCTGAGGAGGGCTGAGCTTAGGATGGCTCAGTTTGTTGCCCATCCTCACCTCTTCTCCCACACCCAGCAGTAGAATGAAAATGGAAAAGAAAAGACCCTAATATATTTCAACTCACAGTATTTCTTCGGGCCGATGCCTGTCGGGACAACAAAAGCCTGCAGGGGGGTGGTCAGCCCATTGAGTGGCCTCCAGTGCCTTCTTCCTTCGGAGTGTCCCAGTCGCCCCTCAGATAGCCCTCGCTAGGACACAAGGGGTTCTCCTCAGAGAATTGGTTGCACCAAAAGCGACTTGTGTCCTACAGCCAGAAGCTGCAGAAGATGCTTCTCCAGGGATCTCCTAGCAGAGGTCCATGGTTCAGGCAGCCAATTGTCACAGTGGGTGTGGGTGGTAGACTGCCACAACCTTCCTGGAGAAGCGTTTTTACAAAGACACTCCCAGACACACAGGCATGTCTCTACTTCCCCAGAGTGATTTTAGCTCTCCTGTTCCTGATCTGAGCTGCGGGTGATGCTGCAGAAGGGAAGGGAGTCCATAGCAGGTTCCACAGAGAGAATCTTCCTTCTTCTATGCACAAAGGGGTCCAGGGATGGAAAGCTCTAGTGAAGGTCAGAAGGAGCAGGAATTATATGGGAAAAGTGGGGGGTGGGGCAGAGGGGAAGGATCAATGGAGTACAGCAGATTTACATATGGCCAAAGAGCATCATGAGAGGGATCCAAACAGTCACCCGAACAAGAAAGGATGCTGCCTGAGGGCTCTCAGGGAAGAGTTGTGTACTCTTCCTCAGCTGGCCTATTGGAATTAAGAAACTCTGGGTACGTAACTTACATTTTTGGAGGCATATTCTCCTTTAGGCGGAAATAATCTTCCCAGAGGGGAAGTTTTTTCAAACATTTATTGGATATAAGAAATTGTGGTTGTAGATTAAACAAAGCCTTTGATATAGAGCTGTTTTACCTCTGCCATGCTCAGAGGACATGGAGCATGAGCCCCAACTTGACTGCAAAGGACAGGGGGAACAAATGTCTCTTCTGGCAGGAAGAACAAAATTAACTTGCATGTGAAACTGGCTAGAAAAGAAACATGTATACTGGATAATGTTTGTACCAGAACAATACTTCTATGCTAGCCATTCATCTTCCTCTTCTTAATGAGGGCAAGAGTTAAAACAGAGGGGATGAACAAGCATTTCACAATAAAAGGATGACAGAGTACACAGGAAAAGCCTGTGGTATTGCTACTAATAATGAGTCTCCAAGAGCTTGAGTCTGTCAAGTGCTTTCACTGGAGCTTTACTTTCTGAGGAAACTGCTGAGTTCCATCTCTCTTGATTGTACCTGTGGAAATGGATTTCTTTTCATGCTCATTTCCATATTAAATCTAAGAAACTAAGGAGTGCTGAAGAACAAAACTACAGATTTCATGAAGGAAGGTAGGAGTACATCAGGGCTTCTTGCCATTCACTCTTCTTGTACAGTTCAATGTATGTTTGTGTAGCTGACAATCAGATAATCACCAAAAAAAATGGAAAAGTGATATGACTGCAGGGATAATCCAGACAAAATCTGAGCAAGGACTGAGAAGCACATGATCTAGAGCTCTTCAAAGTGTTGCAGTCCTTCATTTAGCATTGACATTTATTACCTCAGCATGTATTGGCAATAGCAGCTTTACTTTCTGGCCAGATGCATTGTGGTGCATGATGTTGTCCTTGTGACACAACAAGTTATAAACAAAGGAGATGGGAGATTAAAGCAAAAACCTTTGTCATATCAAGGAATTTCTCCATCAGACTTCAGGCTAATAGTTACTGTGCTGTTATACTTTCTATAAAATGTAACAGGATTACAGTAAATATGGTTGTTGGAAAAAAGAACACAAAAAGCTATCATAAACTGTCAAAATGGGGGAGGACTGATTTAGATACTGAGTTTATTCATTTCAGCACAGATGTAATCTACTCTCATCAGCACTGAGGCATTTATTCCCCTACTTCAGGTTTTATAGAAGACACAGTGTGTAGAAGAGTAGTAAACCAGCCTGCTGTTTGGAAATGGTACTCAGATAAATCCATGTTGCCACTGCAGTGCTTTTAAAAAAGGTGAGAGTGCCATAATAAAAAGGTTAAAATGTCAGGAAATATGTCAAAATGCTTCTTTAAAATTAAACATGTAGTTGCTCATTGGCCACACAGAATCAAGCATATTTCTCAGCTGACATTTTGTTTAAGCCCTTTTTCTGTCTGTGAGCTCAGGCAGTATGCATATGAAAAATATTTATTGCATTCTATGGTGCACTGTATACAGACAACCCAATCTCTATTTGTCCATTTCAATAAAACAAGAACATTCATGAAGTCCCTTTATTTACTGATCATGCAAAACTACTAAGGACAAAAGAAAAACGAACCATTTCCAGACAAAGCAGTAGCCTGAAATCTCTGACGTGTAGTGTTAAAGAAAGACTAGCTTGTAAAGAAAGAAAATTTTAATTTTATTTTTTTTAATTAGGATGGTGTACCAAGGGAAAAAAAGGCCAAAACAACAATACCCTTCTCCTGCACCTAGTGGCTGGGCTGAAATGCATATTTTAATTCTGTTTCTAGATGTTCAGAAGTATTGGCAGGAATTCAAAATACCCAGAACTGAGCAGAAATGGTACCATTGATGAAGGCCCAATTTTGGCCCACACAAAATGATGGCATAATGGATATAGGAAATATCTATAACTCCTTTCAAAATCTTGAAATAGCAAGAAAATCTGCCTTGGTTTCCCTTCTATTACTGTGCAATAGAATTTATCATAATGTTCAGTCTGACCGTTTTATTGCTTCACATTCAAGCATAGAGCATTTATCATTTTAAGATGAAAAGTAATAATTACATATGCCCCTTCAATGGTCCTTTTTTTTTTCCTCCTTGGATTTTCAAACAATATCCAAAAGGAAACTCAGAGAGGTACAAGCTAAGAGAGAAGGCAACTGATCTGTTCCCCATGAAGGAGGACTAGAGCAGCTTGTTCAGCTTCAGTGTGAGCTGTAATGCAGTGCAGGATGCCCTCTCTTCCATTTTCACAGACAGTGGTTGCCATAAACAATTCTGCAATATTGTCATATTGCAAGGACACTAATCATGGCTCACATTTTGGTGGTAGCATAAACAGCACAAATGTCTGTTACGGCCACAATAACAGTTTCAGCACAGGAGCCAAGACAAGGAAGAATAGGAACTGAAGAAAATGAGGCTGTTATACAGAGATCATTCTACTTAATAGATGAAGCTCCAGCTCCAAGAAGCTGCTCTTCCCTTTGCAACAACCTAATCAAACCTTCACTGCCTCTTATTGAGGCGTGTTTCTACAGCACCATTATTTCTTCTTCTCTAAATCAACCATTTAATTGATTTATCTGGATTATTGATATGACTGTCATTTATCAGAATAGTGAAGAGATATGGTAGCAGGCAGGACAACCAAAAAGAGGTGGGGTGAGAGGAAGTTTTTGAAAGTAAATCATTCTATGGAAAATGTCCATGGAATAATAAACTATTTTAAAAATCCCTGAGGTGTTATTTTTGTACATACTATATAGTTTCATAGAGAATTGTAATGTATAATACACATAAAAATCACATAGAAATAAGGTGACTTTTTAGTGGGAATAAATGTTTTGTTAGAGCAAATTCTAGGATGTTCTATATTGTTTAGAAATAGAGAGCTGAAAAAAACCACACAGCCAACCATCTTGAAGAATATACCTTTTAAAGGTGCTAAGCAGGCTATTTCAGCTGATTATTTTCAGTTTAACAGTGTAAAGTGTAGTGCTTTTTTAAAATTTGAGGTGCCATTACATATTATGAATATAAAACCCCCAGACATATAACTACATGCAGTTGTGTAGTCAAGGAGAAATGCAAGTCAACAAAGTAAGCTTTACTCTTATTTTTCAAGATCAAAATTACCCACTTCCGCCTGAGTTGCCACAAAACACCAGATTTCAGGACCAGATAACAGTTCATTTTACCACTACCTCACTCATAATTGGGAGAGGTAGCCATATGTGTATATATTTTTGCCTCTTTAGCATAAAAACCAAGGGAAACTATTTTTTTCTATCATTTCTGTACTTTCCTGTTCCCATACAAGTAAGTAAGGTAAGTTTGCTAGGAAACATTCCTTTTACTTGCTCTTCAGCTGAACACTCACTGATGTGATAACCTGACCATGCCTAAGCAAAAACACCTAAGTGACAACACACCTATGTTCAGTTTGTTCAATCTTTTCATTGGAGAGGAGATCATGGCACAAGGAGGCAAATTTTGCCATCCTTTGACTTGTCAAGGAATGCCTGACCTTGCTCATCCTCCCCTTTATGCACAGTGGGGAAGAGTGGCACCATACAGAGGAGCAATGGCTTAAGGAAGCAGTAGCACGACAGAGCTCTGTGCTGAAACTTTCCTAGTAGTGGGAAGAAAGAAGGAAGAGGAGAGCTCTAGAACAAATGGTGCTTAACAGGAACACTTCCCTTCCTATAACACACTTTTTTCAGACCCTTCAGCTTTTCCATCTGGAGCAATATTTGCAAGCTGGTTGTCAGAGTCTCCCTACTCTTTGCTGAAGGGGGGGGGTGGCCCTACAGAGCCCATCCTCTCAAAACACTTCCACCTAAATTCAGACTCCTCATTTACCTAGTCCTAGCAAGATTTCCTATACCAAAGGCATGTAATTTGGTCCCTGATGGATGGCTCTGAAACCCAGGGCTAGATGGGTAGGTGCAAATGGATACAGAGTTTTAGTAATGTGCTAATAAAACACCCAATTAGGATCAGAATACCTTCCACAAAGTTAACATGAAAAGTGACATGTTGAGTTAAATTACACTAAGGAATAAATGGCAAATGTCTGCTTATCTCTCTAAGTGGGACTTTCATGAATAATCCAGCATGCTTGCTAATGATAATGAAAGCATCTGTGCCTTATATATTAGAATTACTTCTCACTTAGCCTTTGCAGGACAAAAGCTTTGCCTATTGTTGCAACAATGAAGGGCAGCTAAGCAAGGCTTGATTTGAAAGTCTACTATAATTAGGGGTGAGTTCTGGTTATTTGCTTTCCCACATGCCCACAAAAATGGTACTGCACACCTATATAATGGCAAAAACTATATTTTATATTTCTCATCTAATGGTTATCATTTAACAACACATATCTAAAAGTTAAAACCAGCCAAAGATCTGTAATAAGCAACTCTACCAGTTACATCTGTGACACTGGCCTGGTGGAGTTATTAAACAAGAGGCCTGGCTTTAAATTCAAAATTCAGCTGATACATATAGTATCCCATTAATTTTAAGGTTTGCATCAGGAAGGGTGAGGTCAAGTACAGAGCTGTGGAAAATAAAAAACTCTTTTTATAGGAAAAAATATACTGACAGGAATAACCCTACCAAATTACAAAAGGGAAATCAATGTGGAGATGGGAACAGACTATAGGCTAGCCAGTTTATCAGGGCTTCTAGAATTTTTAGCTTACCCAAGAGACATTTTAGTTACAGGCTAATGAGCTGGAAAAGATATTTGAAGAAAAAGGATATCCTAGTTGATATAGTTCACAAAGCATTAGTTAAGCTTCATGAGTCTGATGGACAACAAATTATTGTTGAAACAGCTCAAATCTAAAGAACATTTTTCTGTGTCATTTGTTTCAACTTGTTCTTCTCTGTCACCTAAAATCAAGAAAGTACTTCTGCAGCATGCATTTATGAGCCACATCAGTGACAAGTTTACTCTCTTACCATCTCCATTGTACTTCTTTCCTGTCGGAACTCAAATGGGCAGGGACTACCTCTCTCGAACAATGGCAGATTTAAGCTGGAACAGCCTGCCATTCACTAGTTTAAGATCATTTCACATTGGTCTGGCAGCATAAAAGAGCCTGAAAAGGGTAACTTACACTACTTTAGTTCCCTGTTGTACTGCCAGTGATGTATGTTCAGGGTAACCAACAATCCAGACAGAAATGTTCACAGTTACAATTTTATTGCATGCACAGTATTGCTCCAAATACATACCTTGGCATATTTGATCCTGTTGCCAAGAACATAGAAAGATGTACTAATTACAGCATAGTCTCTATAGCATTCCCTGAATTATAAGACAAGGAACCTGCAAACATAGCCTGCAACTAGAAATTGCTTTGCCCTGTTATGGACCATCATAGAATCTTAGAATGGTTTGGATTGGAAGGGACCTTAACAATCATTTAGTTCCTGCTGTGGGCAGGGATGCCTTCACTAGAGCAGGTTGCTCAAAATTCCATCCCACCTGGCCTTGAACACTTCCAGATGGGGCATCCACAGCTTCTCTAGGCAACCTGTCCCAGTGATTCACTGTCCTCTGAGTAAAAAATTTCTCCACAACCTAAATCTCTCTGCCTCTGGTTAAAAATTGGTCTCCCTTGTCCTCTCACTATCTATCTGTGTAAAAAGTCATTCTCCCACTTTTTTATAAGCCACTTAAATCCTGAAAGAATGTTATGGAAGAACATAAGCACATCGCACTGGAGTATAATAAAGTTTCAGATAACCCAGTATTCTGTTTCCACCAATGGTCAAATGCAGATGCCTGAGAAACATGGTCCTCCTCTGAGTCATACCATTCAACCTTTGCCAGCTCAGGAATTCCTGAAACAGAGTTGGTTTCTGGACACTGAGCATTCCTTCACAGATTTTCCTTACATAAATTCATGCAATCTTCATGCAAATGCCTGTAAACCATCAGCATATACAAGGGAGTTTGTCAGGTCTGCTATCATATCCTGTATTTTGAATTTAGATACTGTTAGCTCTGTTTAATATCTTTTTGTTCTTGTAGTGGATGAACCTGTGAACGATCAGTCATTATGCACTCTGTCATGTCACTCACTGGCCTACATCCCTCAGGCTTTTCTTTTGTCAGTCTGAAGGATTCCCGTCTGTTTAATCCTGCCTTCAAGTGAAGTTGTCCAGCAACAAGCCTGTTGCCGTTTTCTGAACCTTTCTAGTTCTTCTAGATGCTTTAAAATGCTTGGACCAGAACTGCATGCAGTATTCAGAGGTGGGAAATTATTCTCTATTGAGTTCTCTGTTCTTTTCCTCACAATTTCTAATGTTTTGTACAGCTACTAGTGGGTTCATTCTGTCTCAATGGATAAGAGCCTCAGTTTAAGATTTAATTTCTAGATTAACTTTTTTTGACTGGAGTTGGGCACTGACAAGAAACTTTTAGAAAACTGTCTATATTACAAACTTGGAAACTTATTCTCTAATACCACTAGTAAACAAAGGGTTTGTATAAACTTCGGGGTATTTTTTCCTTTCATACTTGAATTACATTAAATTTCAGTTTCCATTGTTTTATTATTAAGATTATAGGCTCTTTCACCAATATTTCTTTCTTACTCTCTTACATCAGTTAGTGTTATTTGCCAAGTTTTTCATGTCACTGATCATCACCTTTCCTAGATTTTTTTATGGATATACTGCACAGCATGGATCCTGGCACTGATCCAGCAGAACTTTTCACTGCCTCTTTCCACTGCCATATAACTCATTTACTCCCATCACAGAATCACAAAATGGGTCAGGAAGGGACTACAGTGGGTCATCTGATCCAACCTCCTTGCTCAGGCAGGGTCAACCCAGAGCATACGGCACAGGTTTGCATCCAGACAGTTCTGGAATTTTGAATTTAGATACTGTTTAGATACCTCTCCCAGTGAGGGAGACTCCACACCTTCTCTGGGCAGCCTGTTGCAGTGCTCAGTCACTGCACAGTAAAGAAGTCCTTCCTCATGCCTAGGTGGAACTTCCTGAGCTTCACTTCCTGCCCATTGCCTCTTGTCCTATTGCCAGGCACCACTGAGAAGAGCCTGGTCCATCCCCTCAATAGCCTCCCTGCAGATTCTTATACCTTCTGATGATGATCACTGAACATTTTTTCATCCATGTGAAGATCATTCTCCTCATGCCATTGGTGCAAAGTTTCATTAAGAGACTTTAAACCTAACACATAATCCTCTGGAAATACACGTGGACTACATTGACTCAATCATTTTAAAGAGAATATTTAAACAACTCTTGTGAGAATGTGGTTTCTCCTTACAAGAGGGATTTCAGTCCTCACCAGGGTACTATATTTTTCCAACCTTTCTCTTATACATCCTTACTGGTCACTATTTCCTCAAATCTAATCTGGCAGGCTTTAACTTTTCCCATTACAAATACAATAGAAAGGCTGTTTGAATTATTACTCTTTTATTACATATTTCTTTTGTAAATCTCCTCTGCTGTAATGGTAGGTTATTCAGATGTGCCTACAGGATTAGGGCATTTTGAACAGTTGTCCATTGATCACATTGAACTGAGTTCAGCCCCATTGAAGGAAAGCTGGTCTCAGCCACTTGAGTTGGTCTAACAAGGAGTAAACAAGACTTCTAACAGGAAGTCTGGCCTCATTATCACAGAGGCTGAGTGATTTTTATATGTTTTTCCCAGATTAAAATTTGTATTGTTTTGTACAACTACTAGTTGATTCATTCAATCTGAACGGAAAACAGCCTCAGTTTAAGATGTACTGAACTTACTCACTCCTGCTGTTTTATCTCCTGTAGTCTTCATACATGGCCTTGTTCATTTGAATCCCAGTTCCACCACTTCTATGCCTGCTCCATTCCTCTCTGCTCCACCACTTAAACCAGTGTGTCCTACAAGTCTGATGCTGCTCTGCTGTCTACAGTCATTTGATTTCAGGGTGCCTGTTCTTGTATTACAACCTGTGCCTGCACAGACCCAGTATTTGTAAACTCCCAGACTAAGCAGGCTGGAAATTACTAGTCTCATTCTTTACTGGGTTTATTTCCTTCCTTTTTAATTTCTCAGGGACAGATATCTCTAAAATTAAGAAAACAGCTTTCTCTCAGAAATAGGTAAATGAATGCTGTTACAAAATCTAAGGACTTACACAGAACCATGCCCTTCAAATGAATGAGTAATAATGTGCAGACATGGAAAGCTATTGCTTTATGCACCACCTCAAAGCAAGCTATTCCCACAATTTTCTTGCTATCTCCTCATTAATCTAAGGCTTTGTAAAAGTTCAGGAATGCATTTGGAAAAAGGAAGTAAGATCAAATGCCCTTTATCTATCCTGTCACGCTTCTTGGAGGATAGAAAACCCTTTCTTAGAAGATTCCAAGGTCAGTTGTGGAACCAGGCTCTTGAACAAGAATACCCAGGGTGATGGGAAGCCTCCACTTGTTTTTGAGGGAAAACACAGCTTCAGTCATTTGCTTTTTAAGTTAATAATGTAAACTCTTTCCCACCATGTTACATGTTACATGGGTTTTTCTATAAACCCCCCCCCCCCAAAAAAAAAAAAAAAAAAAAAAAAAAAAAAACAGTGCAAAGAAACAGTCTAGAGATTTCCTTTCTATGAAAGTTTCTTTTTTTCACTCTGCCATGGAAAGCTGAGATTTGGCCCAAGGACAGCAGAGGAGGGAAGGACTTCAAAAATCTCTTGTGAGTGTCCCAGCTCAGTTCCCACTGAAAGAACTGAGCCTGCAGACTCTACTGAAATCAGCCAGCTGATGAGCACTTTTGAAAACACATCTTTGTCTTAGACATACAGTGGTGGAGCTGGGCATAAAATTTCTGAAATTTGCCTAGAGGGAAGTCAGCAAGCCCTGCCTCTCGAATTTCATTGAGGGACAGCACTCTTCTTGTTACTGTACCCTGATTAGAATTCAGTGTAAAGATTAGTGATAGCAGCACTGCTGGACATTTTTAGGCCACAAATATGCTCTTACATAATCAGATTATTTAATCTTTTCATAAAAATGCATTTCTTTATCATAAGAAGATACAGATACCAGTTTGCTACAAGAAGTAATTGTTATAATTTATTAATAGAAGTTTGTCTTTTTTATTCAGAGTCAAGGTTTTTATGACTCCTGAGCCAGTGACACCCAGTAATTATATCTGTAGCTTTTGACTCCTGTTGATACAGTGCTGCTGTATTAGAAGGATTACTTTTATATATTGGTGAGCCAAAGAAGATTTTTCTTTTATGAATACTGAACTTCTGAGAGGCTTTCTGAATTAATAACAGTGGAATTAATGCTTTGAAGGCATTTTTATTAAAATGGTGATCTTGGTGGACACTGTGTAGGGGGGCTGGTTGGTAAGTAGGATGTATGTTGGAGAGGAAAACTTTAGGGTTTTTACATTTGTTTTAATTTAAAGTCCAGAAAAAATGTCAAAAAACTCCCAATTTTTCTGAAACCAACATATTGTAAAATACTTGGACGTGATATGACTTCTGTTTCTTTCAAAGGATGTAAAAGAGGTACTCCCCTGCAGAAGACAGAGCCAGCCCTCTCCCCAGCAGTTTAGATGCTCCAAGTCTCTGTAAGCAGAAAACAAAACACAGGCAGCAGATGTAAAGGGAGGAGTCTGCAGCAGAGCAAAGACAGGGACCTAGGCATGCTCTCAGGTCAGTGCCTTGATCAAAGGGCTATTCACACACCTTTGATTTGCTTTCAAGTTGTGTGGCTTGGAGTTTCTGCCCAACTTCAATATCAGACAAAGGTCCCATCATTTTTAACTGCTGGTCTGTCAGAAACTTATTTCCCTAGAGTTTCTTCTAGTTTATTTTTCCTAGATCACTGGAAAATACTGTTCACCTTCTGAGGTGAATTCTGAAGAATTATAAAATTGTCCAAATTCCCTTAACTATTTGAGTCTTCTCACACAGGAGATGATCAGAGACCTCCTAATGGGAATCTAAACCACAGGGGATCAGATGCCTTGAGGTATTGTTATGGACACATCAGACACTTTCAATGTATAGAAAGTTTTAACAATGGAGCACACTATGAAATACATATTCTGCTCATTTTTCCTTTAAAGTTTTGCTACCATATGCAGTCCAAGTGCTTAATAATCGTTTTAATTAAGTGCAAAAATGCTTCTCTAGGTCAATATTTTTGATAATGGTGAACTCAGATATTTCTCCTTCTATAAATATTACCGCTGTTCAATTCTTTTTTGAGATGTTTTGATCCTATTTGTTACAGAGAGTGTGCATTCTTGGGCAGAAGAGATTTCCCTAAGGGCAGGATAACAGTTAAATGAAATGTAAATGCAGGGATGGCATTAAGATATCATACAGCACAATTCTATAAATATTTTAAGTCCCTCTACATTCTGTGTTATGATGCACATGAAACTGACCCAAATTTACACTTTTCTAGTGCAGAATCATGTGATGCAAGTGCTTTACAAATACCATAAAGTTCCAATATGTGCATACAACCCAGCAAGAGAACATTATTTTGGGATAATATTTCCAAACCAAATGGCAATTGTGTACATTTCCTCTGCATCCTGCATGTCCAGAAATAAGGAAACTGTTGTCACTTAATAGTTCTGATCTCTAATGGTGCATCCTTGGCCATAGCTTTTACCCCAACTTTTGTTTGACAATAATGGGGAAATATGGTTATTATTGCAACCAGAGCTAGCCAGGGAAACCTTAAAATCTAATAAAAAAATACATTAAGGATACCCAAGTAAGAGAATAGTGTCTAAAAGTTCATTTTCTTGGTTGGTTACACATCTAAATACACAGACAATGCCCCAGATCTTCTGGACCTAGAGCCTGTGTGTTCATTCATGCCTAGCAAGGACAATCAGCAAAACACACTTTTTACAGTTACTGAGGAGAGAACAGGGGATGCTAACTTCTGCTCCTCCATCTCACAGCTGTTCTTATCACCTGTGCTTATGTGCAGAAAACCCCCCAGAATATAACCTTCTGTTGTAAGAAACAACTCTATGTACCATACATTGTGCAACAAACATTCAAATATCCATGATTTTGACATGTATTATTTAGTGCTTTTTTTTCCTGATTAAATTTTCATCTCTAAGACCTTTAATTCATTTTGTTGGATTCATGTTTTTCAAAACTTGCAGTTGTTTTACACAAAGCTATAGATAATTTGTCCTTTAAAAATCCAGAACATATATAATCTGATGCAGCCCACTTTTCATGCTAAGGACTTCTTTTACAACTACTTAGCTTCTTGTCCTGATTTACACAAAAGGTTTACATGCCACCATCTAATTTTACGGCAATTTATTTTTTCTTCTATATAGGAGTAAAATAGCAATCCTTTTATTTTATTTTTTTCTTTTTTTTCTATAAATTGAATAACAAATCTGGTTTTGTGGCATGAAGTGAATATCTGGCTGATTGAAAAGGCTCAAAATGATTCCTTAGGAAAATCTGTATAGCCTTTTTTTTTTTTTTTTTTTTTTTTTTTAAGAAATGTACTTTTTCTACAAAATGGTTCCTCCAGATAAGAGTAGTGTTGCTGAAGTGGTTTTGGACATTGATTTACAATAGGGCTGCATATTTTTTGAAAGAAAGGTTTAAAGGGCAGTAGTCAGAGGAAGACTGCTATGTCAATAACATATTGCAAAAAGCCCAGTGCTACAGAAGGGGTCAAGTTCCCTAATGGGAAACCAAGTAGCCTTCAATCGTGTGCCTTAATGTAGCTGGTGTTTGAACTTCTGTCTGCAGACAATGACCATGGAGGTGGCTTAAGCCAACCCTCCTTCCCTTGCAGCAGACTTGTGATGAGCACATAGGACCAACAGCTGCCCTGGCTAAAGCACAGGAATCCAATCACTCCCAATCATCTGTCCACAGCCTGGGAAGTCGAGCCTGTAGAGGAAGGGTGCCAGGGAGGGGATGTTTTACACAGGATTTTCCACCCACTCCTTTCAATAGTCTCTCACTTCCCTTGGAATCCCCACACCTCATCATGGCCAGAAACAGTAAATCTAAATCTGTTCATTGTACAAGTAGAATGAACTTAAGCCAGTTCATTAGCCTCCTCCTCCTCCTCCTCCTCCTCACAGAAACCTGCACCTACGGAATGCACTAAGGAGGAAAGATGGTGATCTGCAGCACCAACATCCCTTCCCCATCTATCCCTGCCTTTCTCTTGGCTTTTGTACATGGCATCATTGACTACCTCCAATGTCCTCATCACATCAACAGAATGACTTCAGAGAGGAACTTAGGTGGCAGAAAGGATATCCACCAACCTGCTGAAGAGAAGAGAAAGAGGAGAAATTTTGCTTGCTCTGTGTTATGCCTTCATCCAAAATCTGAAGGCAGCCAGAAGCCAAGGAGAAGCAAGCCCAGGGTCTTTGTCCAGCAGCTTCCTCTGTCTTTAACTTCCCTTCTCCTTCTCTATGCTTCTGTTTATGAAATGGTAATGATAGTAGTAAAACAAATGCAAATAAATAATGGATGGATGAATACATCTTGGGATGAATAAATTATGGGCGTCATGCTGACTTTCAAGAGTAAGAGTTTTTGCAGCTCATGCTTGAGGGGGGCTGTCATGGAGGTTTCTCCTGGCTCTGCCAGTCCTTGCACTGTGGTGCTGCAAGGAGCGGCTGGCATGGGCACGGGCAGGGACAGGGACAGGGACAGAGGTTTGCTGCTGGAAGCAGAGTGGTGTCAGAGGCGTTCTCCAGCTACAGTTCTTGTGGGACTAAGCACCACAGACTGGAAGAAACTACACATTTAAAAGGAAAAAAAAACCCCACAATAGTCCAGATTAGTCCAAAGTACTCCTACACTTTCTGCTGGCACACAGAGAGACCTGAGCAAGACATTTGGAACCACTTGCTGCCCAGACTCCCTAATAGCCCTTTTGCCAATCACATGCCCAGCTTCACAAATGGATTGCTATGCTTTCCTTTTTTTTCCTTATGGGGTTTTCAACCTCTTTCCTTGTGGCTGAAGGAGAAAAATCAAGATTCTCTGCTAGTGAAGTGTCCATGGATTTCATGGACAGTTTGTCCCAGCAGAGGATCAGATATTGACCTAGAAATACCAAAAAATAGGATCAGATTTATTCCCCATTCAGAGAGGGCAGAAACAGTTGGAGGGTTTCTGATAAGGGAGTTGAATGAAACACAAGCCTCAGAATGCTCTGCACCATCATTTTTTTTTTTGCTTCAAAATAGGAATGACTCTGAACCAGTTCCTGATTTCTCTTTGTTGGGATCTGAACCATCTAAATCTAAATTCCTTGCTGCATCCAAGGGTTTGGGAAGTGAAATTTAAGTACCTGAGACACAGGGAAGAGCTACTGTAACTGTTACACTTTAGCTATGGCCCTAAGGTAGGTGCAGTTGAGCAACAGGGATTTCTCAATGTGCATAATTTCTTGGGGTCTTGATAAAGCTGAGGTTTGTATCAGTACATCCTGCCACATGTACCAGGTCTTAGATGTAATTTTGTGCACCATAGTACATGAAATAGAGATGTTGATCTTTCTTGCTTCCTTGTACCCTCCCCTGTAGCAAATCCACAGACTGAAACTTATCTTTTATTTATATATGGTTTATGTGGAACTGGCCCTCAAGTTCCAGCTCTGTATATTTACTTCTCCATTTATTTCCATTCCATTTCTTCAATACTAGTTTCATATTCTGGTCACATTTAATCTAATAGGAATAAAGAATCCCCAAAATTATTTGATTTCTACAAGTTCTGGTAATATAGACAGCCAAGAAGAAAGGAAGCCCTACAATGAGTGAATCTGTTCTCACACATTATTGGACATTGCAGAATCTATGTGAAGGACAGGGGGACAGACACAAAGAAACACTTTGGAAAACCATGACAATTTGGAAAGCATCCCATTAAATTCACACCTTCTAAAATCTATGCTAAAATCAACCAATTTTTATTGACAACCAGCATTAGTTTCAGTGCTTATAGAAGGTGTTGTCTCATCTTGAGTCCTTCTTCATCTTTTCCCTCCATATCTTTAATACTAAATGGCAAAGCATTAAGCAAGAATTAGTGAACAGACACTGATCAGAGCTACCATGGTCTCAGTACCTTTTTCATGCCCCTATGATGTCCATGTGTGTCCGCAACTTTTAGTTTAAAGCCATTTCTACAATGTCATGAATTCAAACAGAGAAGAGAATATTAATTTTTTCATTCCTTAACAAAAGTCTCTCTGTTTTCTGTAGCATCTTATGAGATTTGATTTTCAACTCAAAGAGATTTACCTCTTACCTGTTTGTAAACTCTCCAGTGGAGTAAGGAAGTAATTTTCTCTTGAGAAACTTGATGGACTTTAAACTGCTCAGTGCATCCCAAGACACTTGTTTTGTTTCTTCTGATAGCTTCATTGACAAAAAGATGCCAAATATCAAGAAAGCAAAAGGTGCTTTGAATTTGTTCTTCCTTTTAGTGACAACTATGGTTTCATCATCACATTGCTATTTTAGCTTTAAGTCTTCAAAATTCTTATCTTTAGTATTACAGAAACACTCACTAAATTATCTTTTAAAAGCTCTTCCTTTAAGGTTTAAAATTCTGTCAATGCAGATCCGCAGTGGATATGACTTCCTTGAGTCCTGTGTGCATTAATAAGAAAAGAGTAGCATTTGTAATACTTTTGAAAAAAATAATAATATTAATAATAATAGAAAATGAATCTTTACCAGATATTCTGTAGTATCCTCAATAGTTTAAAAATATCCAGATAGGTTACCTTTTGCTGCAGAAAGATCTGATAGACAAATTAATCTCCAATACAGTTCTGATTATTTCCATTGAATGGCATAATGGATAATGGAGCACACAATTTTCTGCAGTTTCTAGGTTCTTAAATCCAGAAACACTGCATAAGGGTAGACACATAAAAACATATGGGGTTGAGCAATAGAATACTATTTTGAAATTATTT
Organism: Certhia americana; assembly: GCA_018697195.1. Lineage (NCBI taxonomy): Eukaryota > Metazoa > Chordata > Aves > Passeriformes > Certhiidae > Certhia > Certhia americana. The sequence continues at coordinate 10,894,825 of CM031860.1, forward strand.
GTGTTACTGAATATGTAACTTAGTGGTCTGAGACAAATACTACTTGAATTTCTTATAAAGAAACTGATATGATCTCATCTCTACTAAAAAACATAATACAAAATGTATTTCTAGGTAGGGTTGCTCTTATCTGTGTGACCTGAAACATTTGCAGTGTTAGATTTTAAATACAGAGAGAATTTTCCTGGGCAGACCAAATGATTCAAGGGCTGGTTAGCGAAACAGGAAGTTTTACCATAGTAATATCTGATTGAATATTGAATAACCTGCTTCATCATAAAAGAAAATAAAAATAAATTCAAGTCTACCCTGAATATTCTTTTTTTTCTGTTTTTATTTGTATGTTTTAGACAGAAGGTAAGTATGAAACAAAAATGTAACAAGAACAGAACACCCCAAGCCTGATGTACTGTTACACCAGTAAAGATTTTAAGAAAAAACCCCTCTGCTTATTTTTTTATTTGAGTCATGTATTGCTACTTTTCTGTTACTCAATGTCAAAGACTACCCGGTTTAGAAGTGTCTCATTTGTTTCACGTGAGCTGGAACATCCCATTTCCTTGTACTGTAGATCATTCAGTCCATGCTTCCTTTCAGAGCAACCTAGAATTTAAGGCACAAATATGGGAGTTTACCCATGTTTGCTGCAGTTTCTGGAGTACTGAAACACTGAAGAGAAGCCCAGCAGCCTGTTTTCTTCAAACAAAAGCTGATTTATGCTAGTAGCTCACACACGAGGATTGCTTAATGGTGCATCAAAATCTTTTCAAAAGAGATACAAGATTGGCAGCCAAGTGTGTGAGTGATTTTGGGTTGGGGTACAGGCAGGTGACCAAAACTATTCAATGTCTGACAGTTACCTTCTGCCTCACTTATATATTGATTTCTGCCTGAGCTACTTCTAGACAAAAGCAGCTGCAATTGTGTGCATTTGCACCCCACATTGTGGAGACTGGCTTCACATCTTGTCAGGTTTTCTAGAGTACTCACTCAGCCTGAGTATGCATTTTAGTTAAAGCAGCCATTAATGCAGATGGAGAATGAACTTAGAATGGTATCTGGCACACTGGAAAGAAGACTCTGTAATAAATACATCTAACACTTTAGACATCTAGCACTTTAGATTCCTCTGGGACAGCTGCAACATCTTGGAGTGATCACTGCATCGTCGAGCTGTAAATCATAGGTTAATTGGAAAGTTTGCTAATGCGACCATTGTACCAAGGCTATGGAAGAGCAGCACTGCTTCTTTGCATCATTTTACTTCACATGCTCCTTTACTTTCACAAAGAAAACCCACTGGTATCTAAAAGCTTAAACAAAGTTTCATACTTGATGGTCTATTCTGATATCTACAACAGATTGTTTCCTAAATAGGTTATGGATTTTAGGAGTTCCTTATTTTTTTTAATTCTTACTAATTAAACAGATCAAAAGCCCATCAAATTAAGTGAGAATTAAACATGAGTTTCTTCTCTGCAAAGAAGGAAAAGACAATAGAATTGAGCTCAATGGTAATTCAAATCACAGGTGAAAACTAAGATGTTGTCCTTAGGGGATTTTCTTTATGTATTAAGCAGCCAAATGGTTTAACAAGTTCTGACATGTGTGTCAGTGCCAGATACCTGCACATCTGGCATGCTTGCAAACAAGCAGGTGCTTTTCTTCCACTGGATTCATTTCATAAGAAAAGAAAGAGAGCATACTTTCAGGCTTGAGCTTTTGAGGTGCAAAGGACCAACAAATAATGATGTAGAAGAGGTTCAACCCTTCTCTATGGTGAGTGGCTTTCCTCTCACCAGAGTTCAGTTGCTGTAAGAGAGCACAGGTGCCTCCAGCCAGCTCAGCACAGCAGTGCAGAATGCTGCTTTCGAGCATGTCAGGAGCCACAGGATTTGTTCTGCCCGTTTTGACAATAATGATCAGCAACGAAGTGTAAATGCAATGAAATTTGACCAGGATGCAAGAAAAAGAGACTACAATTGTGTTTGACTCAGAAATAAGTCATTATTTAGACCCACCTCTACTGCAAACATGATTACCTGAGCATGAAACAGCTAATTTTCTGGGCTCTGATTATTACAGAAACTGGAAAGTGCTCTTTGAAAAATATTAAATTGCAAGACCATACAATTGTAATCCTGTTTCCATCTTAATGTAAAAAATGTGGTTGAAGGCAAGGAGCATACATCATTATATCTGCCAGACTCTTACTGTAGACTCTCAGGCTATTATTTGAAGCTGTGAATTCTTAAATTTCTTCCATGAAGGACAAAAAACCTGAATATCTGAAGGCATTGAAGTCCTTCCTTTGTAGGAAAGATAGATTTATCTGAAGAAGATTTTCATGTCAAATGTGACTGATGTCAAATAGGCATGGTACACTGTCCAAAAGCAGTGAAAATCAAAGCTCCCTCCCTGACAGTGGTATGCAAGAGTCTCATCTCTGCTCTCATTTCTACACAGTAAACCAGGATTCTGCTTAGCAAGACATTTTGGAATTTTATAACAAACTTGTACAACGTGATAGAACATCCCTTTCACAGTAATGCTTCCTTCTTCCAGTCATTATTCTACAATCTGAAAGTGTTTTCATCAAGGGTAGCTCAAAAGCCTCTGGTCACAGAAACTGCAATGGAAGGAGTAGAAAGTGAGTACAGAGGCTTCTTTTCCACCACTGTGTCCATGACAATGACATCAGTGGATATACCTAGACAGCTTACATATCCCAGCTTTGATTCATATTCCCACTGGTTTGGTGCATACAAGGACTGATCAGTAGATAACCTCAGGTGGGAGGTTCAGTGCAGAACTTTATTTCTGACAGCATTTGCAAAACCAGGCAGTTCCTCACAAGCGTGTGCTGAGAGCAGGGAGTCCAAACCCACCCCGGGCAGCAGAGGTCCTGGGAAGGTCCTTCCTAACTGTGCAAAATGTATGGGGAAAGCTCAATCCTTCCCTCTGACTTCTGAAATTGTGCATATGGAAGAGAACTAGCTTTTAATTGTAATGTATCACAGCTGTCAAAACATCTCACCAGTTAAGTCTGGGATCCTTGCTGTAAATAATAGCAGGAACTTTATATATCTCTTTCTTATTTAAGTGTCTAAAAATACAACACAGGCTCTGGCCTGTCCCATCCTCTTTGGGCTCCTGCAAAGAACAGACACTGAAAAATGGACCAACTTCTCTGGAGAAGGGTCTCACCACAGGCAGCTTGCAGTAGGCATAAAGGTCCCATAGTTTACCTACAGCAGAACATCTGTACCTAGCTGGGAAAAAAGAATGAGGCTGTGCTGCACACCAGGAAATCTTCACTGGCATCAAATATTAGCAGAACTTTTCCTGTTTTATACCTGAAACCAGTCCTGCATCCTGTGGGCAGAAAGAAGAATGGCCAGTCAGAAAAAATACTGCTGCCCTCATCTTCTAGATTCCCTTTTGCTAGGTCATTGGTTTTGGTAATTATATTAAAAATAAATTTTGATAGTTATAGCTTTAAAATAACTATATTTTGTTATCACTGTATTGATTTCTTTTGTTTTCATTGTAGAAAGAGTGTTTCTGTTAATGTCCTTGATCATTCATTTTTTGTGTTCAGGGCTTTTTAAAAAGTCATAAAACCATTCAAATAGGGTTTCTATTTATAGTTTTAGATGTCTCTTATCCAAGGTAATAAATTAATTAAGATTTTGAGTGGCAAAATATATTTTATTTGTACATTTATATATATATATATATATATACATTTTATATGTACATATATATATATACATAAATATTTCAGCAACCATCTAACTCTATTCTTATTTTTCACTACTCTACTGGTAAAAATAAGACTGAAAATTTAGTACAAAAAACATATGAAAGCGATAAAATAAAGTAAAATGATCATAAAAACAATCACATATTTTATAGAAAACAGGAGTATAAAATCACTTTGTGTGAGGCTTCTTTACTACCAAGCAATTTATTATTTAAGAAAAGACAACATTCTGCTATGTTTAAGCATCTACTGTGTTCAACTTCTTGCGACCCATATGGGAGTGGGAATAGGTTTTACTATCCTCAATTAAGAAAACTTTACTTATCACTGGTCATGCCAGCACAATCTTTTAGTGCCAGAGGTAGAATAATTTGTTGGTTCTGGTAAGTTTGCAAGTGTTCTCTCTGTCCTTTTACATTCTGCAGTTTCAGGCTTTTTGTGTAGTCCTTTCTCTAGCTGAAAAAAATCTCAATTTCTTAATACTCTAGGACTACTTTATTGGCCAAACTTTTGGGATGTGCTCAAACTTAATGCATAAATGGCACAATTTAAGAAGGTAAAAACAAATTTAATGCTACACTGCTTTGGAGAGACTTTCAATTAATTTGACTGAGATAATATTTCAGATGTTTCCCCTTAAGATGCAACTTGGAGTTCATACACTTCAAAAAATACTATGTGTGACCTCAGGTCCTTTTTTCCACTTTTTATTTTTCTTGATATATAGCATTTTTTAATTTACATTATGGGGGATCTATGAGCATCTTTGGGCAGTAAATTCAAATTAGATCAGCCACATTTTCCCAGTTTACTTCCCCTGTTTTATTACAGGATACTAAACAATGCAAACATTATTGCATAGCATCCCTTTGCCTTAACCTGTAACTCCATCCTCAAACTATGTTTGTTAACCAAAGTGGAATTCTTCTGTAGGCAGGTATATAAGCTCTGCGAAATACAGCATTGCATCTTCAGAGGACACTACACCCTTCTGAGTCATTTTTGTGTAATATAGTCAAAGGGATTTTTTTCTGTACAAGCTCTACTCTGTAATAGCATGTGTTGTTATTTTAAAAACACATATAACTATTCATCTTGGCAGGCTAATAAAGTGCAGAGCTAAAAACCCCTTGATTTTTTTAATTTCACTATTTTAGTGGACTACAATTCTGTTTATTACTAAGATAATTGTATATTATTCTCTCCAGTTAGAGAATAGCTTAGTAATAAACAGTACTGCAGACCACCCATTGTACATTTAATTTTTAAAGTTGCAGTCTGTGATAAAATAGAAGGAAGGAGTTGTTGCTCTTAACTTGAATTCAGTACTCTTAGACTGCTGTAAAACAGTTACTGGGATGGGGAGAGAAGTGAGCACAGGAGAAAGTAAAGCAAAAGGAACCAGGGGTGCACAGCCTTTCACTTCTCATCAGATAAGAAGTAACTTGTATGTTGTTCACATAAAAGCTGACTGCTTTAAAGATATGAATATCAGTCCCAAGAAAATTTTAAAAATATCAGGCTGGAACATACCTTCTCCGAAGCTCAACATTTACAGAATGTGTTCTCTTCCTTCACTAATTTTCTTAGCTCTTGGCTGTCTTCCCAGGCAGTAGTTTCTCAGGCTGGTGTGTTGTGATCTAAATGCTAGGCTGGGTTATAAGCTAACTTGAAATGCAAAGTAAAAAACAGTGCTTTAAACTCAGCCTTTCCTACCTATTAAATGTACTGTTTCTCCTAAACAATCTGTGAATTTGCTCACAGCAGTAACCCCGTTTCCCTGTGCAATTACTCTGCTGGTGTTCTAAGAGACTTATGTGCAGTACTGAGAACCTTCACTCCTCACCAAACTCCCTGTTGGCATCTCTGGAAATTTTACTTCTCTAAGGACTGATGGTTCAAAACCTTCACAGTCAGTTTTTTTCTCCCTCTCAAACCATCGTGTCTGATAACCTGAATACAATTTCTTCCAGACAGGCTCAGGAGAGTTTAAGCAAGTGCCTACTTGTCTTTTTTGTCTTTTTTTCTTTTCCCTCATAGAAATAGTCATAATAAAACACCATAGTAAATCTGGGCTTATTCCACTGCCTTTGAAGGAGCTAATCTGCATTTACCCCTCTATTACTGAGCTGAAATCCAGCTCAGTGGGACTACTTGTGCAAAATTTGGTCCTTGTAAAATCTCATAAAATTGTTTAACAGCTACCACATAAATAGGAATGAAATCATAATCCTGAGCTGAAGTCTAAGCAATTGATGATATTTTTTAGCATCATGCTGTAAAGCAGGAAAACAATTTCAGGATAGTAGCTGGGTCAACTCTCAAAAATATAGTTTCAGCTTTGGTTTCCCACACTAATCAAGCTGTATTAGCATAAATTACTGCTGGTCTTTCCCCTCTTCCCCTTCCTCCAGACCTGGCATATTGGTGAAGCAAAAAGAGATAATGAATTGGACTGTCTGCTATAAACAAACCAAACAGATGCCTCTGCAAAGGTTTGAAAGGGACTTTGCTTCATCTTCTTCAGCAGAGAGAGCACAGCTCCAAAAAGAGATCAAAGGATTTGGCGGAAGGTTCAAAGGGAAAAGAAGATGAATTTCTCCATTAATTTTTACCTTTTAATCCTTTCTTCTTTCTTTACACTGCAATCTCTCTTTTGTCCCTATCAGTGAATTTGTTCTGGAAAAATGCCCTTCTGTTGAGGTCTTAACTGGAGGACAAAACCTGACAAGTCAGAGGTCAAAACTCATTCAGGTCTCTTCTTATCAAGCCTTTTTTCTGGAACCAAAAATATTATTTTCCTAGTATTTGAGAGTCTAACTGTTGTCTCTTCCAGCAGTTTCTGGGACACTTGTATTTTGGATACTTGTCAAAACCTGCTTCTCTCACTTGCAACTGAGAGCATGGCAGTTCCCAAGCCTTGCTGATGGGGACATGTATTCAATTTCTGCAAAACTTCAAGTAGTTAAGAGACTACCTAAATCACTGTTGTGGTGAGTTTTCAGCAGCACCAGGTAAAAGGCACAGGGAACTAATGACAGCACAAGCTGGGAATGGCAATTAGAGGTCTCAGAAAAGAAATAGGAGACAGCAGGTAACATAGGTAAAAAATGGATATAGGACCAGAACACCTTAACAAGCCTGACAGTTACATCTTTGCTTGTAAACAACAAACCAATTATTCAGAGCAGCCATTAAAAGAACAGCTAAAAGCTTAGAACATACTGAGAAAGGTAGAGGATGATAAACTATTTTAGTCTTGGAAAGCAGACTCCTCTTTATTTCAGTGTCAGTCAGACTTACTCCTTTGCTCAGAGAATACTGAAAACAAAACACAAGGTTTCAACTCCTTGATCAGGAACTACTGGGGTTAGAAATTGTAAAAGGAGATTAAATTACCACAAATCAGCAAGAGAAAGCTTTTTTATTTTCTGAATTTTTTTTCTGTTTTGGGTTTGTTTGGGGTTTGTTTTGTTTGTTTTTTTTTTTCATCTATGTAATACTACAATGTAATATAAAAAAAAAATAAAAAATGTTTATCTGGATTAACAGGCTGAGCATGGGATATTTAAGAACAGCTTTAGGTGGGGAGAAGACTACCCTACCTCCCTTTTCCAGTAGGTGGTAAGTCATCATCAAGTCAAGTCTTGCAGGAATGCTTAAGAAGAGCAGTTGGCTGGGATCCGTGTCTGGTGACCAGAGGAAGAAACACGAAAGGAAGTCTATGAGCAGCAGACAGCAATGAAATGGGACAGTCTGAGGCTTCAGGTGTCCTGCGTGGTGGCATGAGGAATAATTTCTTTGAGCCTTAGAAGAGTACTCCACAAGAGAATAAGGAAGCCTTGGTATAGGTGTTCCCATGCATGTTTAGGCCTGTACCAGCACAAGTTCCCATGGCTGTGCTATGGGACAACCTGTGGTGTCAGATGTTAGTCACCATTGACCCACAAGTGCTGCCTCAGTGGTCTCTTTGGTTTGCTGGTTTTTCTGAAGTCATTGATGACCCTCAGTGGAAAGGGGAACTTCTGCCTCATATGCACTCTGGGAAGATTTCTTTTGGTTAAGCTGACTAAGGGCTCGGTCGAATCTGTCCTAAACTGTGGCTCTAAAAGTAAAAGGCAAGCAACATCAAAGAGGAAGGAGACAAAATGCCACAGCTCGTTCTACTTGCAGAAAACAAGAAGTACGTCCATTCGTTCTAATGCTAACCAGGTGCTGAGCAAATACAGAAACCTATTAAAATCTAATGGTGTCCTTTAATACCCTCTTTGCACTGTCAATAAAGAGTTGAGCAATGGTGACCTGGATCTCTTTTCCACAGAGACTACAGTGAACAAAACAGTCTTCATTTACCTAAGCTCTCTCAAAAGAACTCAGCTAATAAAAGCTCTCAGCATTCTGTGTTTGTATTTATTTCTTCACATTCCCTAAAATCCTCCAATTTATGGAATAGCAGGCTGCTACTTGGCACACATCTCCCCTTACAAGGCTATCTCAGTAAATAATACAAAAAAGAGAAGATCCCTTCTCTTAGTGGCTGCTTGGTCCCAGATTAACTGTATAAAACATACAAGCCCACCACAGAAAGTAAAATCTCGCCAGAAACAGGCTGGCCCCCCGGAATTCAGAGTGATTTTTTTTCCTACAGTCACTTTGTTAAGAGCAATCAATTCTTCAAATGAAAGTCTTGCTACTTAACAGGGGAGAAAGAAACATTTATCTACCATTGTCAAATAATGAAGATTTGAGAACAAAACTAGACTATAAAAACATGCTAAATATACAGATAATAGTGACAGCCCACTACTTATTCTCCTTCATAAAATTAACTGCTAAGAATGTGATTATGTTTTAGGTACATGACCAGTTGCAGGAGGAGAAATATTGTTGCCTGCAAGCTATAAAAATCCTGGGATTTTAATGCTTCACAGAGGAAGTAAATGCTATTGACTTATGTGCCAACTGAGGAGAGTGAGTCAGCACATTGGAGCAATGGACCTCCACTCTCCATCAGTCTGTGCCTGAGGATGATGGGTGCAAGGTTCGAAATAAGCAAAAACTCATTTCTTGCCTCTTTACAAGGAAAGCAGTCCTGTAGCTCACTTAGGAGCTATTACTAATAAAAAATACCTCTGTGAAAGAGCAAAGTATTTAGTCATGACAATCTATATACTACAGCAGAGTATGGAAATTACTGTAGTAGAGAAGGTTTAAAATAAAATGAAAAACCTTATTATAAATTATAGTTAAAAGTTTTGGAGGGGAAAAAAATGGTGCTAAAAAACCCCAGTCCTTACTGTTTACATTCCAAGGAGCCAGAATTAGTTACCTTCCCTGTAGGCTGTTTGAGTTGAAAGGGCAAGGATTCCATAAACATTGTGACTGAACTGCCCTTTAACATCTCAGAGATGATGACTGAGCATAAGGGCACTTTGAAAGAAGTATCGAGGGGACATGAATGTTTTCACTGCCTCCATGCCTTCATCTTCTCTGAATAAAGGAGTTCAGTCTAAAAGCCTGTTACCAGCATCTTTTATTAACTTTGGTGAATGACTGAATACAACGTTTGTCTATCTGAAATGGAGAGAAACATGAAAGTGCACACCAGTATTATTGCCTGCTCACACATTCAGGCACCATGGCACATTCAGGCCAAATTTTCAGTGTCTGCATGTAGCTTCCTACTGTTTCATTCATTCTTCTTGGGCCAGCCATGCCACACATTCCTCAGTCATCTTTTAGAGCAGTTTTCAGACTCTCCTAGCACCAAGCTGAAGCTAAAAGCATCACCAGAAACAAGGACAGGCATGCCCTGAAGTCTTGGCTGTGCCATGCTGCATTCAGTTGCTCTCCTGGAGTCCTAGGAGTGGCAGTGAAGATACGTTACCTGTTCTAAACCATAGAGAAGTCATGCCCTATATAGCAAATAAGTTCTTGGAACAACTCGTGCCCATTATGTAGGATCTAGCAGGCAAATATACTAATTTAATAGCTTAATTTCAGTAAGTGACCCTAAACTGATTGCCTTTTCACCCCTATCATCTAATTTAGGAATTAGGCAGCACCATCATCGCAGTATTGGCAGGATCAGCTGGAAAGGACAAGCTGTGAAGTAAGAGACATGGGTGCAAAAGCTTGTGCAGTAATATACCCATGGCAGACTCATGGCACTGTGGTGTTGGGGGGGCCAACCTGGTGCTTGAGGGTGAAGGAAGGAGGGACAAGGTTGACCTGGAAGCTAGCTGGGAAAGCTCAGTGGCTTTGGCTTTCCCATCAGAAGTTACTGATATAAGCCTGTGTTTTTCCAGCAAGATTTAAAAGCACGTTTGATTTTAACTCACTATCTGATCATTCAGTTGTCAAGTTATAAATGCATGAACTGCTATGAAGTGGGGAATGCTAGCCTGACCCAAGCTAATCTGAGCTGTATCTCGACCTACTTGTAAATACCCTTTCTGAACTGCATTATCCAGGGTGATATGTCAGAGATGTCCTCTGAGAGTGCCAAGTAAAATTCTTAGATGTTCTTCATCCACTTTGTTCATGGAAGGCCTTTAAAGTAGCTGAAGAAGCAGGTCATGCTTACTTCTGCATTTAAGAGAGAAGTAAATGCAAGTAACAATTCAGCCAATGCTCCCAGACAGGCCAGTGCTCCTCAAAAGGGCATCCTGCTCTGTCACATTAATGTGCACCTATGCTCAGTGAGAAAGAGCAGCCACTGCCAACAGTCATGGTGGTGCCCTTGGTGATATTATTAGAACAGGAAAGAGACCCTTAAGCTGTAAATTTGGTTTAAGTTGATGACCAAGGCCAACTTTTCACCAGATTCCCTGTCAATCAGATGAAAATGCTGCTGCATCTCAAATCCTCCCCCATTTAGCTCTCCAGAACCAGAGGTCTTTTGATACACCTACTGGATAAGAAGCCAATAGCTTCAAAATCAGAGCTTCCTCTGCCTTTGTACCTGGTGTACCTGTTAGGGCACAAACTCTAGAACCTTTACCATCAAAGAAGAAAATCACTGTCATTCTGCATCAGAGAAAGGATGGGGGAGGAAGCTCATTTTAACACTCCCAACAATATTTAAAAGGCTCTTTTTAAATTTACACATCCTGATTACTGTGACCTCTATAATAACTTACATTCCAATTCTTTCAATTTCTGCAGGAATGAGACATGCCAAAGGAAACAGAGGTTTCAGGAAGTGATTCATAAATTAATAGTATTACTTGTATCTGTTGAGGCTTGTTCTTTAAAGCTGTATGTTTGTTTTTGAAATCCAGCATATAAATATCTGCTAAGTGTCATCTCACTTTACCAAGTTTACCATGGCTGGAAAACACAAGGGAGGGGAAAGTGGTGGGTTCATTGTGCTGCATCTCTAAACAGTAAGAGAGATGATTTTACACCTGAAGCTTTCTGCAGTTCAGAAGACATGACCCAGATTGAATGTCCTTACATTCAAAAAGCAAACTTGTAGATTTCTAAAAGACATTTTTAGAATATTTCCTTTTTCTCTTTGCTGTTTTAAATTCTTTTAAACCTCCTGTTTCTGTGGTTATGTTAGATGTCAGCCAGCCTCACTAGAATTCTTGACATGTTTCTCTAAAGTGACCTTTATCTTACACTGAACAAAAAGCTTCAGAGAGTAAATATAAGGTTTTCCTTACCATTTCCATGTTAATCTTGCTGCAGGCTGCATCTGATCACAAAACCGACACCACCCCCACTTCACAGGAATTTTTCTTATTTAGAGAAAAGGCAAGTAAAATAGCACAGGAGAATCAAGTCATAACAGATACTGATTGTACAGTCAGTATCCCTCAGTCAGTAATGAATCACTTCCTTGGTGCTATGAGAAAGGGGCATCAAGTTGCTGAAGGTGCCTGATTTCAAAAGAAACCAACTAAGGGACATGTTGAAATTGTTGTATTTGCTGAAAAGCACACAGAAAGGAAAAAAAAAAAAACCAAAACAACCCATCAAAACTAAACCCAAAACCAAGACTAAAAACAACAGAAAAAAACCCAAAAAAGAACCAAAACCAAACATGAACAAACAAAACAACAATCCACTACCCACCCCCCCCAAAAAAAACCAAAAAAACCCCGACCCAAAGGAAAAAACCACAGGAACTTGTATGGCTAATCATTGCTTTTTGGTTTTGCATTACAGAGTGTAGACCATTTTGGAAGCTAGAAATTAAAGCTAGAATAACTGAGGGCAAATTATCAACTACTACAACTTCCAGATGATCAGCCCATATGACACCCACAGACCATGGACCTTAGAAACCCTGCAGAACCACGCACAAGGGCTTTACTTTTAGCCTAGTTCACCTCCCTGGGACACTCTCAGCATGCAGGTGCTGATGGGAAAGTTCTTGCAGGCCACAAAGCTTGGGCTCATGCCCCAAAAATTGCTTTTGCAGCGGGACCCTCTGGCCCTGTTGGTCAGGCAGTAACCAAGGGAAGAGAAAGCATCTGTTCTAAAGTCTTAAACCATCTACTGTCCCTTATTTTTGGAGCGATGTGATGAAGTCGAACTGCTGGATCTTACAGTGTGTTAAACATGGAGTAGCTACAGTATAGTGAGAGATTAATTGTGCCACATGTGTAGTTTGCAAAGTTCTGCAAAAGACCTGTTCTTGCACTAGCTAAAGCAATGACCACAGAGAGCAGCAGGATGGAGACCAGGCTCTGTGCTTGTAACTTTTGGATTCCTCCTGCTGAAATAGGCCACATACAGACAGTGTTGTCATTTTTTATTAATCACAGGTAACATAATTCTGGTCACTGCTATAGGCTGTTTTGTTGCTATATATAATCTTGCAACTTTCACACAATTTTTGCAAAGCAAAATGAGAGTGAGGAACTAATCCCCTTCAAAACGTCTTACGGCTTTGAGGAAGAGAGCTTTATCTACGTGTCTAGAGGCTAATTGTTCAAGTCCCAGCTGTTCTGCCAACTGTGTTTAATATTTCTCTGCCCTTCACAACCCAAGACATTACATCCAATTGCACAGTAACTATTATTCCCCAGTTCTGCAGAAAAAGTAATTCTAGAAGTGGTTTGGACAGCACTGAAACCAGGACTAACAGTCCTACACAGACTGAGAGGCCAATTCAGATGCTTCTAGAATAATTTTCTTCCTATGTATTAAATCAGTATATGACTTCAAGATTTGTGTTAATATATGTTTTACTGCTGTATATTTTTTACTTTGACTGAAACCTTCCAGCTCTTTGAAGATGAGCTGTGGTAACCTCTTGGCTTCACTGGGATTGTGCTTCTCAGGCTGCAGCATATCCTTCAGTGGTGCACAACCTCAAACCAGTATACAAACTGGGGTGCTTACTGCTGCTACTGCAAAGGTGGCAAGTGACAAGAATAAAGAAATAACATTAAGCACCCTTTGAACTGGGAAGCTTCTCTTGTATTCCCAGAAACAAGGTGATTGGGTCTGTGCAAAATAAAAAAAAAAGATAAGGATTTAATATAATAAGCCTCTTTCCAGAACAAAAAGTGTGGAAAATTAATGATACAGCCTATCACCTCTTGATACCAAATGAAACCCTGCCTGGTTCAAGCAGGGATTAAAATTTATTCCCAGCTAATTGATGTTTGGAGTCAGCACACTAGATTAATTAGTCTCAGCTTCAGATTCATGTCTTTGCCTGCACAGCTTTGAGATAGTTTTTAGGTCAGACACAAACTCTCACTGCGTGTTTGTGCAATGCCAAGCACAAGAGAGTGCAGAGAGCCCCAGAAAGCTCCTGGTAGTAAATCCACCATTGGGACTGCAACCAACTCGGTCAAAATTCAGAATACTGGCAAACTTATTAAAATTTTATCTCCCAGGGTCAGGCTGGTGGGAATGCACAGAGCAGCAGACAAACAAAAAAACAGGGATTATTATCATTTAATGTTGTGGGCTTTGGTTTAATTTTGTAATAATCAACATTTTCCTGCTGGTGGTATTGTAAAATAGTGGGCTATCATGATCAAGTACATCATTTGTCCCAAAGCACAGCAAAATCAAATGTAATCACAACTGATCGAAACTGTAGAAAAGGAAGTAAATTTAAAGAGACATCCCAGAGAATTTCAGTAGCTGTTATGCCTACCCATTTCCATATTTCTTCTTTCTGAAGTAGTGACTGGAAAATGAAGTGGTTTAATTCCAAGCTTGAAGAAATAGGCATATTGTGATTTTTTCAATTAATCAAAGTTTTTGTAACGTTGAGTCCACAGTCAAAACATGGTCCACATGTCAATAAATTATAAATGTTTCCATTCTCTTAATTTATGCAAAGACTTTTTAAATAGGAGCAAAACCCAAGGCACTGCATTCTGCAGCTGTTCAACAAGACATTTAAATGTTTTCCAAAATAATTTTCCTTACTTTAAAATAAAGTTTCTTCAAAATAGAAGATAAAGTAGGGATGGGAAAAGAACTACCAGACAGAAAATTTTTTACTTACAAAAATGGCTTCAATAAAACATTTTTTTATTAGCTTTGAGTATGCATACTTCTTTAAAATTATCTGGAGAAAAAAAGATGGACGTCAGAAGGACTGAATGATATTAGAATAAAATTCCAGTTAAATAAGTACAACAGGCAGTTCTTTCTGATTTAGTTAGTACCATTCTTTCCTTTGGGGGACTGTTTACCCCCAACCAAAACAACCATCTCAGCTCATGAGAAATTCAAGACGAGCTGCTATAACAAACTGCCAATTGCAATTCAGCTGGGATTTCATCCTACTCCAAAAAGCAGCAATCATAAAAGTTTTACATTGGAAAATACATCCTGTTACTGTACTTTAGGGTTTCATACTATTCCAGCTATTTCTTCCGTTACCAGCCCTCAGTCCACCAATTCTGTCTCAACAGCCTGCAAGTAAAGTCTCTTTCAGAGTATCTCCATGCTGTACTCAAAGTGTTTCCAAAGCAAAAATGTTGGCATTCTGGGCATGGAATCTGCGAAGTGTTTTTCCCTACACAATTCCATTTTTTGGCCATTACACATACCTGTTCCTAAGTTTCCTTTAACATGGTAGAGGGAGCCAGTTATGATGAAACCGACAACTGATACCATCTGAAGCCACCCTGCCATGTCCTCAGAAGGTCACTGTACTCAAGAGACACACTTGAGTTGTGTCCTCAGACATTCTTCGCATTCACAAGGTTTATATTTATCCTGTAACATTTCTATGTGAATTTTGCCAGCTTTATCTCACTGTACAACTCAAAAAGATGGGGCTGTAGGCACACATCTGTACTGTGTGTGCCATAATCCTACAGGCACCACATAAAGGTGGTCCCAGCAGCACAGCTGGCTTTGTAAAGGAGGCTTGGCAGGGAAGTAGTCAGTAGGGGTTTCGTTGTCTGAATTGGAAGCTGAAAAATGTGACTGTAGGCAGCTGCAGATAAGCTGGACTGGATGGGTCATGGACTAAGAATTATTGACAGAGTCCAAAAATAAAATTGATGGAGCAATACTCGAAGGTTTACAAGCTGCCTCGTAAGACTTTAATTTTTAGACTCACTGTCTTCACTACACTCAAAAATGTAAGAAGGACAAGAAGAAAGAGTGAGGTTTTGTTGCATCTCTCACCCTTGCAATCCGTAGAGCCAAGTGCAAATATTTTTCGAGGTCAGAAAAGGGAGAAAGGGGTATTTGTGCATTCTCGCTCCAGTACCAGCTTTTCTAACATCTAATGCATAATACAAAGTTTATCCTGACAAGTCATTTGAATATTGCTCTCTGAAAGCATGAAGTACTGCAGTTAAACCTACAGCACCGATAACATTGCTGTGTGCACTGGAGCCAATTCCCAGCTGCCAGAAGCTCTTCCAGGAGGTGCTCCTTCACAGTATTTATAAACACCTACACACACCATTGAAGAGGATTACAGAGATTTATGAAAGGGGCAAAAAGGCCTACAAAACTGAGAATTTTCTTATTAGATATGGTAGGATTTTTTCCTTCTGGGGTTTTCATTTCTGGCAGAAATAGAAATAGAAATATGGTAAACATGCTTTCTTGGTTAATTGATTTGCAGCTGCTGGCAGATAAACTCACTTTATTTCACCCATCTGTTCTATCACCTATTACGCTTAGAACAGCTACGTTCCGTATGATTTAAGGACATTTCAATATATTTCCTTATACTGATTTTTTATACTTCACATTTTGCTGGTAAAACTGCAACATGGAACATTGGTAATAAGTACCATGTAATTCTCAAATGGGTTTAGTAAATCACTCTTCTACTATGGTCTTTCAGCAGACACAAATAGAAAGAACAAGGGAAACTATACAAGACATTTGTAATAAAATCATCCAAATTGCTATCATTTAAAATGCTTATATAATATTAATACAGCATTTGACCACGATAAGGAAAAAATTAGTTGAAACAAAATTTTTAAAACCTCGAGAGAACATAAAAAATATCCTTTGTATACAAAAGTCTAATCACATAACACAAAAATTATTGTAGTGATAGAAAGAAATGTATGACAGCTAATTTTTTCCATACATATATTATTTGCCACTAATCACTCTATCAACACCGTGTGGCAATATCAAACTGCTGCAGGATTGAGCCTTAACTGCTATGTTTATATCTACATTTACATAACAAAAAGTAGTCCCTGTCTCACCCAAAACCTTGCTGCCAGGCCAGTCCTGGAGGCTTCTGACATAGGGTCAGGAGTTTGCTGTTGGAGGAGAGGTTCCTATCATCAAGGTATTTTCCACTTGTACTCACATACATTGAATCTGGATTTGGTAAATAGCAGGGCTTAAATTACTGCTTATTAAAGAAAAATAAAACCATATTTTAAAAAATTCTGTACATCTTTCTACTTCTGTCTTGTGTCTTCCACTTGGGAACCTCACTGTCTTATAGCATCACCTTAGGACCCAGGTTAATAGGAGCCATTTCAAATGACACACCAAAAGGTAAATTTACAAGCACCCAGCTATTCTGTCACATAAAAGAGACCTTCAAGATTTGTTCAACATGGCAATTATCCACAAGAGCCTCTGAAACATGTGCAGAGCCAGTTGATTTCAATATGAACCTGACTTATTGTCTCAAAGAGATATATACCAGATGTGTTAGTTTATGAATTAAAAATATTTCATTCTCTACCTCCTCTTTTCTCCTGCCACCAGAATTACAGATCCTTTGGACAGGATTATAAAACTTTAGTTAGGTTAATCCTTATGCAATTTTACTAGTATATGGGGTTTGAAGGCCAAAGCATCTTTCATGGAAAGTTGATAGAACAGGGAGAAGCAGGCGCACTGCACTTTTCTCTGCTGAGGTTCAAAGTCATATGTTGTTTGTACTCTTAGGAATGTAATGGCATAAGAAGCACTTGATTTGATTTACTTTTAACTGAAGACACAACACCAATTGACTCATGTATTATAAAAATGCACACACTCCCTTTTGATTTTACAGCACTCACTTGCAGGGATTTGCTAGAGGAAATTCATTTTTTATATCAGATATACAAAAACAGTATCTTTGGTTTGTTATCACAAAGAACTGTAGAAACATGATTCTTTCCCACTATAAAAATGTGTCTACTTTTCCAATGTTAAATAATTTCTGGCTTCGTTCTCTGAAAATGTGATTACAAAAATAGTCCCTACTTCAGCAACAAATCCACTCTTGAAGTGTGATCAGAGTCACATTTTAGTGATAAAAGCAAATTTTCTTCCTGTCAGACTCTACAGCTGTAACAGGTAAGAGCCCATGCTCAGGAATCCAAGGACAGAAGTCAGATACATTGTTAAATGAAATAGTAAAGAGGGGTTCCTGCAGTGTGCCAAGATCCCTGTATTCCCAGTCCATGGTAGTGGAAGTGCAGGGGCTCAGTGGTGCAGGGTGTCACTATATCTTTGACCGTCATTTGCTATCAAGCAGAGATATGTGCAGCTGAGACTTTGTTAAGGAAGTATGAAGGCCATTTCTCTACACAGTCTCAGGATCAAAGTATCCTTGTTTACCTCTGATTTTATGTGCTGTTTTTCTGGCTGCCAGTCATGGCTGTTAATCAAACATAGCCGCTTTTGTCTGTGCAAAGAGGGGAACTAGGGTTCCAGGGCTAAATATGCATGCATTTAGTAGCTTTTTTAAAAAGTATGTAAGAACTTCCCTTAATAAGTCAACAATTACAGTACAGGACTGCAGGACCTTCCTAAAACAATCTACAGAAGCAAGGGAGAAAGGAGTTCTCTCTACCAAGAGGGAACTCTGGAGGGAGAGCAACCATAGGACCTCTTCATTTAATGCTTCTTAGCCTCCAAAATTCTCTTAATTACAAACTGAAGAAGAAAGAAAGAAGTTACAGAGCTATGGCAAATATCCCTGCTCCTAGACACTAATCCCCTTATTCTCCTGTCAGTTGGTTAGTCAGGTGAGACAAAATAGTCACCAGTACTTGCAAAATCTCAGCAGAACTCTCAATGGTTTTGATGGGTTCTGGGTTAAGTTTTGACCACGAAGCTCAATATCTGGTTTTAGGATGAGCCAACCATACAACTTGGAAAGCATAATAATGAGGACAGTTCTTGTCTGGCTTTTGAGTCATCATGAGATGGGCACCAATACCCTTCCTTACTCAAATAAAGTTGGAGCCTCGGTTTCTGTGCAAAGACACAGAAATGAATGTTTTACATTGACCCTCTTGGCTTTTCCTTCTGTGCATGTGCAGGCCAGCCCAGCCCTGCTGGAAGTAACTTCCTGGTGGGGACTGTCCTGAAACATCTTTTACATCCAACAGAAAGGACATGAGCAGAGGGGTCTGGGTGAGTGTACTTTTTCCTTTCAGAAAATCTTCTACTAATTAGCAGAAGGTAATAGGAATGGGACATCACCCTGGGGAGGGGAAAAGACAACTCAGTTTCACTGCCTCTACAGTGATGTCAGCAGTCACTGGTTAACCACTGAACCATAAACACAGACACAGAACCGTAAACGTGAATGTCTGCTGGAAATACTACACTGGAGTTTCATATTGGTAGCTGTCATATGGCTATGTTCAATTAAGTAGATTAAAATTATTTTTTATAGTCATTTCCCACTGCTTTCAATGCCATCATCCCTCACCCAGGATCAGGAAGTAATTGCCACATAGACGACAATGCTGTCACAGTTTGTATGGCACAGAGACTTTTCCTATAAGGAAGAACGGACCTATACATGGATAAGACAGAGAAAGCACAAGGGAAAGGAAAGAGGGAGGTCATTTAGCAGAACATTTCAAATGCTTTAATAAATCATAAATTTACACTGAAATGTCACTTTAGTGAGTTTCCCTTACAATGGTCACTGAATGACAATACATTCTTTGTCTGCCATGAATGTGAAAGGGTGGAATGTGCTGCTATGTTTGCACAGCATTTCTAAGGAAAAATACTGATTGGAGCATAAATAACTTCAATTTTTACTACTACAGGTCTTTTCACATAGTCTTTCTTAGATCAGCATATTTTAGGAAGAAAAATGAAATGCTACAAATATAAGTACAATATAAGCAGAAATATCATTCAGAGTCCTTAAAAATATGAAATCCAGAAAATCCTGGGTTCCTATTATTTTGAAAATGGAAGAACTTTATGCTCTACTGATTTTTTAATGCAGCAGATCTTGGAGAGAAGATGTAAGTTGATGCCATGCAGAGATGCAAGAAAATATTTTTTGAAGTGGAAGAATCAGATAAATCATGAATCACCAGTGTCACTGCTTAATCTGCGCATGTTCTCAGTGCTATTTTTAGATCACTGACCACCATCCTACCATCCTTGCCCAAGGATTTTAAGCACTGTTTTCAGACTCGTAAGCAAACAAGACAATCAAACATGAGAAATCAGCATAATCACTACAGTACATTCTTACTATTTTGCTCTGAACTGCAATTTTCTGCTTAGAGCATTATTGCATCCCAAAATTTAGAGTTTTAAGCCAGAAACTATTTGCAGATTCAGTTACAAAACAAGTGATTGATGAATGGATGTAAAAATCAATAGGAATGGATATAAGTCATCAGGTTGAAGCTGACTATCAAAGTTACTAAAAAACTCCATCTTGTTTATCTTCCACAGAAAATATTCAACAATGCCAAAGCAGATATTGTAATTAGTACCTTTGCTCTTGTTTTACAGATAACTCTGCTTAGAAGACAGATTCTAAATGGCCTATCCTTATGCATATTCCTGCTACATTTCAAAATTATATTCCTATACATCTAGCTCTTTACAGTGTTAAACTCAACAAGTTTCAAGAAAATGCAAGCTAGGAAGAACAAATACTTTTTAAAAAACTCCTTTTTTAAAATGTGCTGTCATTGCACTGCTGTAAGCATTGTGAATCTGAGTCATTTGGACACAGCAGCATTTTCTTAAATATTCTGTAGCAGCCCAAGACAGAATAAGAACCTAAGAAAACTGTTTACAGTAGGGAGCAAAACTAGCATTGTCTTTTCCCCTTCATCCTCCCAATTTCTACTTTCTCACCCCAAATCATCAGCTCCTTTATAACCACAGAATCAGAGAGATGTAGGTTAGAAGGGACCTCTGGAGGTCATTTGCTCCATTGCACTAGGTATCACCAATTCTAAGTCACATCCAGCTTAAAAACAAGATTAAATTTCTGAGGGTTATGTCCAGTGATGAATATCTCTAAGGACAGAGATTCCACAACATTCCTGGGCAGCCAGATTGAATGATTGTCCAACCTAACTGTTTTCCTAGAGTTTATCTGGAATTTTCCTTGCTGTAAGTGGTGCCTTCTTTAAGTCCACACCCTCTTTCAGTTCTTCTTGACAGTGATGGAGGCAAAATCTGGATACAACAAACAACTATCTTCTTAGAAGCAACTAACTTAAAAGCAACTAACTTCTGTTGCTTTAGATGACTATGGTGTTGCACTAGTCCTTGCTGATTGCATTCAGACTTCCTTCCAAAATACATTTTTCAAATACACATGCAAATTTAGGGCTTTAAGTCACTTGAGAGTTTGCTGACATGGGCTTCATGATGGCATGTTGGAATCTTTCATCAGTCTACTGCAAGATACATAACTGATTGGCAGAGAAACAAGTTCTCACTGCTAATACTGAGATCTACATCATTTAGCCTGATTTTTTTTAGCAAAGGGAAGATTAAGATATCTTACTCAGTATGAAGTCCCTGGAAAGAAGTTCTTGAAAGAAGCTAATGCCTCTCTCAGAGAAAAAGGAGAAAAAGCAGAGAGATGCCAAATTGTCTTCTGCATAAAGCTCCTATATCCCAAGAGAGAATATGGGACGACAGAAAAAGGGGATGACTGTCTTTAAAAGAAAACATTGCAGTATTTCATATAACTGAGATTATATAGTTATAAATTGGTAAGTGTAGGTCTTCTCAGATGTTACTGTGGCAAAGAAGCACTAAGATAACTGAAAGAGTTAAAGAAAACTCATAGAGATATGATTGCTACTTCATTGATGTTTGTCTCCTGGTTTACACAGCAATAGGATTGACAGCTGAATGAAAGTTGTCCTTCACATTCTTTTTTCCCACTGAATGTTTAGTTGTGTACATCTGTAGGTGGACAAAAAATGGATTCCAGGTATTGACAGCTTGACATAACAGATTAGATTAGCCATTGCACCTTGTAAAATAATTGGCCTGGAAGTGAAAAATCAAGCTCAGGAACGTGCTAAATGGAGCAATCATCCAGCAAAGTGAACAGAAAAAGGATTTGTAGTTACAGTGAAAGAATCATCGAAACATCCATCTGTCCAGTACATAAATGCAATAAAGGAGGGAAATTAAATACTATTTTATCACATGTTCTTCTGTATTGATCAGAATTAAAACAGGAGAGCTTACAGGATGTACTACTGTATTATTTCCAGGGCCTGCTTTATGGGGCATCATGGCTCTTGAGAGCTACTAAAGCAATTAAAAAAAATCAGATCTCAACAGCATAAGAAAATTTCTGTGGAACAGGAGATGTATGTAAAAAGAAGACAGGCAGTGAGGCCTAACAGATCTGAAAATTGTGGGAAGGACTAGTAAAACTGATAGAAATAAAGTTTTAATACTAGCAAGACATTTGCAAGAATGGAGAGAGAGCTCCAGGAAGCCTTCTTATTGTTTGACTAATGAACTCAGACAGCTATTCCATTCAAACACCAGCAGTCATACAGAATAAATTACCAAATAACCCAAACAAACATAAAATGAGTTCAAAGACTGCAAGTGATGGTTTGTTTACTTTGGTGAGAAGGCAGAAAATACACCTAATAAAAAAGTAATCTGCACATGCAGACATTTGACTGTAACCAATACATCCCAGGGCAGAACTGAAAGGGCTCAATTTTGTTATTATGAAATAGTCAGCAAGCTCATTAGTAGGAGACGAGGGTGGCATTGTAAAAAAGAATGGTTTAATGATTTCTGATCGTACACTCATCAGTGTTACCTCAGGCACACTCAGCAAACATTTTTATGCTGAGAACTCCCTAATCTAAGGCTCTGCTCTACTAACAGGAAGGACCTGTCTGGTCAGGATCACGCAGGGCTGCTGTCCCCTCTGCTCTGTGCTGGGGGTCAAAGTGCAGCGTGTCAGGGACAGCTGCCAGGTTTTCTTCAAATGCACTCCCCTGACCTGTACCAACGCAAGGCCTGTGCTAATGTGGATGTAACCCAGAGCATGCAAGTGAGCTCCTGCTGCACGGTACAGCTCCACCTACTGCTGCAAATATTCCCAAAATCACAGGACGGCTCTGATGCCTGGGTTTAAGCAAACATTTCTGGTTCAGTAGAGCGCTGGTATCACTAGAAGGCATTCAAGGACAAGAGCACAAGGAGTAGGGGCGTGCAGGGACACGACGCTAAGAAACCTGAAAAACTGTGGCTCAGGTTTACACAAATGTCAGAAGAAGCTGCTCAGAACTTCTTCAGAAGCAGCATTACACAAAATTCTGAGCAGCCTGAACCAAAGGCAAAAATCCATCTCTCAAATACACTCTCTCCAAGTCACACCAAGGATGAATTTGACCCCAAGTGGAACAGGACTATGATCAAATCACATTAATGGAAAGGACTTCAATTAATAACACTTAACTATAGCTGCATTATTTTCATTGTACTACTGTATTTTTGTTATGTATGACTTATTCTTCATTAAGTATTATTATGGTAATATTCCCCAAGATGTGTAAGATTTTAATAGCACTTTGTCCTATTTGATGGCTTTATTCATGCCTCTACTCAAGAGATTTTATAATTATAATATCAGTAATTACTTATATATTCCTGGATGAATACTGGAATAAGACAATACACAATATAATAAGGAAAAGGATCACAATTTCTTTTAGTACTTCAGAGGTGATTCACTTCCAGCAAGCATGAAGAATATTGTAGCTCAGGACCTCCTATGGAAACAGAGAATTTTTCCAGTCCTCTGCTACAGCCCACACTTCAGATTAATCTCAAGAGAGAAGGAACAACTTTTAATGAAATTAATGATGATGCTAAGCCCCACCAGTATTCCCCAGGGGAAGATTCAGCTTCCCTGGGGAGCTACCTCAAAGTTTTCCTGTTAACCAAGGAATAACTATTTCCACTCCCCTCTAACCTCCACTCTTAGAATAAGGCTCACATGTGCTGACTGCTCTGGGGAACCGCTATTTTGGCACCACACATTCAAGTGGACAGATGTTAGCTCACAATGAAAACATCTGTATCTAAAAAGCTTCTGTGCTGAAACATGCATCAGAGGAGAGTGGCTTTTAGCAGCAACCCACACAACAGCAGCCAGGTAGATGAACAAACCAAGGTACTGCTCAAAGAAGACAGCTGGCAAATGAAAGTTTACAGTCAGACTGTTTTTTCTCAGGTGCAACAGTACTGACACCTATTTGTGGACACAGGGTGGAAGGTGAAGATGTGTGCCTTGGCTTTGACAACGTCGGTTCTTTGACAATCTTCCAAAAGATTCCAAAGATACAGCCAGATCCTATGCTGATAAACCCCAGAGGCAGTGGGAACACTCCTTCTCTTACAGATACTTGAAGAATGTCTACAGAGTGGAGACTTGTTTGCTCCCACAATGCACTCAAGTGCTCAAGCCCCGACTGTCAAAGCCTTGAATTCTATTTTCCATCATTCTTTAGGATTTTCACCCATTCTTTGAGAAACAATCATTCCAGTTTAGCCTTAAAGATTTTTCTCCTTCTTTCTCCTATGGAGATATTTTACCTTTGTACAGGTGCCTGCTTTGTACAGATCTCTTCCACACTTTTCTTTCCTGTTCATGCATGCTGGCTGGCATTTAGATCCCTACAGATGTCTCCAGGTGATGACACTGCCAAGCAGGTGAGCCTTCTGGAAACCCATCCTATGGTCCCCCACAGGAGATTTGGAGCTCCATTTGGAAATTTCTCCAGTAAATTCCTTGCTTCCTCTATTGCTTCTAGGTCACACATTTTGCTCCTGATTTTGAAACACATTTCCACATTGGGCATATTTTACTTGGGGAATTCAGATAGTTCACAGCTAGAACTGGATTTCACACACCAAAACTTTCCAAGCCACACCCTTTAAAGGAAGACAAATTTTATTTTCTTTGTGTAATGTTTCCCTGTAATTATTATTAGCAGCAAAGAACAGTTACGTTAATGCAATCAAGCTGAATAAGCAAGTTGTTGTAAGTTTCTCTGGGAGAAAAAAAGGACATGAGTCTATATTTCAGTGATAGATATTTACTTTTTAAATGTCACTGGGATTTTCAAGCTTTTAATCTCTGAGCGAGTCTTTTTGAGTACAGCAAGAGTTGTCTACTCCCTTATTAATGGGAGCTGGGGGCAGTGAGGGGAACCCACAGGGGTCTCAGGGCAGGGTCTGGCACAGCTGTGCAGGGCTAGAGACCAGCTTAGCTGGGGAGTTGCTGGGGCAAGGGCTGTCCTTTCCATGGAACAGCCCATCTTCCTCAGTCACCTACTGCTCCTGTGCAGTCTGACAGTGGAGGCAAATCAGCTGATGGATACAGGCAGGCAGACAGAGAGACAGACTGCCGTCAGCCCCCCACAGCCAGATCTCCTGTTCCAGCTCACATTGTGTTACACTGTCTGTGAGAAGTCTGCAAAGACAGAAAAGAAAGAGAGAAAGACAAACCTCTCTTTCCACATGGAGAAATGAAGTATGGAGAATACTCACACCAAACCCAGACTGAGATAGGAAAAGACTCAGCTTGACAAATGAAATGTCATCAGTGCTTTAGATGAACACATTCATCAGCAGAGGCATGTTTTTGCCAGCTGGTTGTACACCAGACTTTGGGGGAAAGCAAGGGGAACTGAAAGACAAATATGAAAACCAGTGGGTGTTCCATGGCTTTGAAATGCTGGCAACATGCAGACATCTGACTGCAGGACCAACAACACCACTGGCCAGCTTAAAACTGGAATTGTGGCACCTCTCATTTTGCGACTTTAAAACATGCAACCAGCTTACCAGTACTGTTTTGGACAACGTTATATTCTACTGAGCAAAGCCACAATGGAAAATCATGGATATCCGGACCTGCTCCACTACTCCTCAGCCACTCTGGAGAGGGATTTCTGCAGCAAGCATGAGCTAGATCAGGATGAGAGAAGCACAATGAACTGAAAAATATCACAGCTGCATGGCTGCAGCAGGAGACAGTGTGCCATTAACTAACCAGTGGATACACTACATTGCCCAATGTCTAAATTTACCCTTCCTCAGACAGGCAAGTACCTGCATCAAGTAAAAATCTTATTGAATACCTTAGATACTGGAAATAACACACCAATAGTGTTTATAACACATGGGGACATGACCTCATTATTTTAAGAAGTCTGTGGCTTTACTGCTAAAAACTTTGTGGCTGCTACAATTGCTAATTCCCACGCTACCTCTGAGTGAAATTATTATGAGTCTCAAAAACTCATGAAATTAATTGGAGGAGTTCACAGATCCAAAAATGTGTTTTATATGTCTAGACAAATCTGATTATCATCATGCCCTTCAGAGATACGTTATATATTCCCAGCATATCAGATTTTACATAGCATTCCCATTAAATGTGGTCTAACTTCAGCTGACAAACCAGAGAATAATGATTAGGATGGTAATTCACTACAGTTTTAAGGGATAAATTATGTTAACGCCAAGTAAGATAAGATATTTGACAAGGGCATCAGACAGCTCTGAATAATAAACCCCTTCATTTTATGTTAAATGTATTTTTAAAACCATATTTTAAAACCATTTTCAGTACCATAAGTAATGTAAAATAAAAATCAAAGTTTTCGTTGCATTAATTTTGCCAGTGAGTAGTGTGAAAAAGGCAGACCTAAATAAATAAAACAAGATAGAAGCTCAGGTTATCACTTGCTGTTTCCCTGTTTTGCATCTAAAACCAGCATGCACAAAGCCCTGCCAGAAGTATCATAATCCCTAATTCTCAGTTCCATATAAAAAGCTAAGGTACAGAAGGCTTAAATACTATGCTACTGGTTACACAAATGAGACCAGAATGTTCTTGGCCTATGGGTAGTGAGTTCCTGCCACAGGTAACCGTGAATGCAGGGAGGACAATGTGAACCAACAGCTGGAATAGGAACACTTTACCCACGCAACCTCTTAGGTACAAGACAACGAGCTCTTCAATCAGTAATTCTCCCAAGTTCTGCAATATTACACTCACCTGTGTTGGTCAATGCCATTCAGAGGATACTCTGCTGGCTGCATGAACATGAAAAGAATTACGTTTCACATAAAAGGAGTTGTGCTATTGTGTATGCCCTAAGCTTTGTCCTGTCTCAGTTTTAATTAACGCTACTCAATGCTTTGCAAGGACAGAAGTAAAGCTGCTCTTCTTTTGAATCCCTTCTTTCTGTAAATCTTTCCTGTTCCAGTTAAGCTAATCAACATTCTCAAAATGCTTTTTCATATGAAACCGTCATTATTCTTTAAAAGTGCTACTATCTACCAATTACCATTTTCTACCACATATAACACTTCTTTCTTTTTCATTAGCACTTCGAAATATTCTAACGTTCTACAATATCTCATTAAACTGGAATCCTGATTATTTCTATTGTGCTAGCAAGTGTGTCTCTGGCACTACAATGGTCTTTTTTCTATTTTAACTATCCAAATGAAGCAAAAATCAGTTTCATTTAATTCTTTCCAGATGAATCCCAACTGCTTTTATTTAAGCATGTGTATTTGTATTATACAATCCCTATTTATATTTCCAATGCTACACTATTCCACTGTAATGAAATATCTTTTCATGACATGTCCTGTCAGGATGGAAGCATGCATACTAAAGCAAAATTATGAATAAGATTTTGGTAATTTCCACCTCATTTTGGAGATCTTCTTAGTACTGCAGTGGCAAACAGTCCCTGGTAGGTGGGGTTCCCTACTCACAGTTGGGTAGAGGCACCTCTGTTCATACAATACTCACTTGCTTTTTCCCTGGCATGTAAAGATGGTGCATTATTGCTTTGGGATTGCTGGAAATGCTCACTGTGAAGCAAGCTATGTAGCACATGCTGGAAAATCACAGAATGAGAAAATCAGTCCAGTTCTTGAGCATTGCTGATGTAAATATGGGCCAAGAGAGAAGAGATAACAAACAGATGGAGCATTAAGGTGACTCTGATTATTCAGGCCACTTAAAACAAGGAATGATCACAAAAAGCAAACTGCACTTTTTCTGTAAGTATCACATCAAGACAAATCTGACAAAGAGTGAGAAAAAGTGAATGAGATGGTTTTGCAGGTAATTATAAAGTATGTGAGATGGAGCTTGAGGAAAAATGTGAAGGTGTTTACAGAGGTGGATTTTCAAAAGCATCTCAGAGATTTCAGAATATGCATCCTACTGGGTTTTAGTAAGGCTGATACTCATAAAGCACTCTGAAACTGCAAGCGTAATTTCTTTTCCTCCTGATCCACGTTTAAAATGCAGACAAATTACTGTCAAAACAAAAATAAATTCCTTTACTTAATAAGGTCAAGTATAATTCTCTGACAGTCCCAGGTGCTGAAAAACCATTATTTGGCCTCTCGTGAATGATTTAGACTGCCTACAGTGATGTCTATTTCACAAGCAACTTGCAGGGTACCATTAATATTTTGCAAGGGTTCTAGGAGACAGCAGGGAAGACAAACTTTAAATGACTAAGCACTAAAAGGCTTTTACCTTCAAAAGCACTGGTATTTGCAAAGTATTGGTGGAAAGTAGCATAGCAAACTGTAGACAATCTAGAACACTCCAGATATAACTCTTCAGATATAACCAGAGGGAACATGACACTAGCTTTGATGGTCACCAATATAAGAGAGATAATTGGAGAATGTCAGGATTGGAGCAATCATGCATTGGTGGAGTTTGCACTCTTGAGGAATATAGGTTAAGTAAGAAGTAAAGTCAGGCTTCTGAAATTTAGGAAGGCAGACTTCCAGCTCTTCAGAGAAATTGTCAGAGGGATCCTCTGGGAGACTGCCCATGGGGACAAGGGAGCAGAACAGAACTGGAAAATCTTTAAAGAAATCTTCTATAGAGCAAAAGAGCTAGAGATTCCCAGGAGAAAGAAATCATGCAAGAAAGTCAAGAAACCAGAATGGCTGAGTAGAGACCTGCTGGCCAAATAAAGGGAAAGAAACAAATGCAGAGGCAGTGTAAACTAGGACAGGTAACCTGGGAAGAGTATAAAGATGGTCTGGAAAGAGTAGAGAAAAGAAGTATGATTTTGTAGAAAGGGTGTGAGGAAGACCAAGGCTAAACTGGAACTGAACTTGTCAATGGACACAATGAA
This sequence comes from Certhia americana, assembly GCA_018697195.1. Classification (NCBI taxonomy): domain Eukaryota; kingdom Metazoa; phylum Chordata; class Aves; order Passeriformes; family Certhiidae; genus Certhia; species Certhia americana. The sequence continues at coordinate 10,923,466 of CM031860.1, forward strand.
TAACAGGAAGGGCTTCTACAGGTATGTTCATCAGAAAAGGAAAGTCAAAAAAGGTGCAATCCCCCTGATAAAAAGCACTGGTGAACAGGTACAACTCATGAGGGGAAGACTGAATAGAAGAATCCACAACTTTTTTGCCTCAATCTTCAATGGCAACCCACACCTCTCAAGTGGATAGAAGGAAGTATGGGGACTGAGAAAGCAAAGTCCCTACCACTGTAAATAAAGTTCATGACCACCCAAGAAATCTGAATGCACATAAGTCTATGGGACCTGATGAGAGGCATCCCAGAGTCCTAAAAGAATTAGTGGATGTAGTTGCCAAGACACTCTCCACGGTATTTGGAAAGTCATGGCAGTCAGGTGACTGCAAAAAGGGAAATATTGCACCCATCTTTTAATAGGGAAGAAAGGATGACCCCTGGAACTATGGATCTGTCAGCCTCCCCTCCATGCCTGGAAAGATCATGGAGCAGACCCTCCCAGAAGCTCTGCTAAGGCACAGGAAGGACAGGGAAGTGATTCAGGAGAGCCAGCATGGCTTCACCATGGGCAAGTCCTGCCTGACCAGCACAGCAGCCTTCTATGATGGGGTAACTACATCAGTGGATGAGAGAAGGGTTACAGATGTCATTTATCTGGATTTCTGTAACGCCTCTGACATGGTCCCCCACAACATCCTTTTCTCCAAACTGGAGAGAGATGGATTCAATGGGTGGACTGTTAGGTGGATTGGAAATTGGTTGGATGGTCACATCCAGAGGATCGTGATCAAGGGCTCAGAGTCCCAGAGGCCACCAGTGACAAGCATTGTCCCTCAGGGGTCTGCTCTGGACCAGTGTTATTTAAATCTTCATTAATGACACAGACAGAGGGATCAAGGGCACATCTGCAGATGACACCAAGCTGAGTGGTGCTGCTGACACACCTGAAGGACAGGACATATCCAGAGGGACCTGGACAAGCTGAAGAAGTGGCCCATGGGAAATTCAAGAGGTGTAACAAGGTCAAGAGCAAGGTGCTGCACCTGGGTCAGGAAAATCCCCAATATCAGTCCAGGTTTGGGATGAACAGATTGAGGGCAGCCCTGCACAGAAGGACTTGGGGGAAGACTGGTGGTTGAGAGGTTGGACATGACCCAGTAATGTGCACTTGAAGCTCAGGAAGGACTAGAAGGTGACTGGTCTAAAGGGAAAAAACCAGTAACAAGTACCTTTGAGCCCTCCCCAGGGGATCAACTTAAGCCAGATCTTTGTTGAAAAGCTAGAATGGCAATTCTTTTTTAGAAAGAATATTCCATACGTATGTTAGATGTCTGATTTGCATTAAGCTAAATGAACATTAACAAACCAAGAACAACTTAGAGCCACTTAAATAAAAATTACTTTCTTCCCTGTTATCCACATTTTCCTACAATAATTTATGACACTATAAACCTTCTATGATCCTCTCATTGCTTTTAATCTTTCTAGGAAAATGAAGATATTCAAACATACATAACAACTACATGAAAGAAAAAGGGTCCATCTTCATTTTATTTGGCTAAATTATATATCAAGCTGTCAGTATACACCAGATAATTTTTAAAAAGATGGGGCAGTATCTGCCTCATTTTTTAACATGTTTTGCCCACGAGTAATGAGTTTTCATTTTTTCATATTGTAGATAATATGTAGTAGAGAATTTCATCTTCAATCAAGAAAAATAATTATTTTTCTATATGTATTTATGCTTTACATGAAATTTACTTTAAATATGTCCTCTCACAGAAGAATGAGATTATTGAAATAAGGACAGAAAAGTCCATAGTACACTGTGAAACATGATTCAGCATAAATAAGCTCTATAAGTTTACTATATTTGTATAATCATATGTTATTTATAACATTGAACATTTGCTTCTATGCTGCACCACTCAAAGCATTTTCTTTCCAACCAATTTCAGTGCATACAGAGCATCAGGAAAAAACTATACTTCCCTCTGATTACCAGAAATCTGATACTGAAACTGGAACTGATTGAGACTGTACACAATTGTTCAGAGAACCAATTATTTTACACATTAACCCAAGCTCCCCTCAGCAGCTACTGTAGGAGAAGAACATGTCAGATCCTGGTTTCAGATGGAGACAAAATACCACCACTATTGAATTATCATAAGTTGCATCTGTGCTGAAATTTAAAATGGAATCAAAATAAAAATGTATTTACAATATTTCACATTTCAAAGCATAATTTTGACCCTGTACTGCTTTTCTGTACCCCATAATAGTTATTTTCATGAATTTTAAGTAAGCTTGAGATACAGAAAATTTTCTTAGTGATCCAAATTTTTACAAAGAATTCAGCTATTCAACCCAAAAGATTGTTCTTATTCCTTTTGTTGTTATACATTTCAGTTAGTTCATCCAATACCACACCCAAGGTATCAAAATACGGACAGGCCAGCTTATTTTTGAAGATTATTACAGATTCCAAACCAAAAAATTCTGAATTAAGATACAAGGCTTTGTTACTAAGAAGTCTTCAGAGGATTTAAATTTTGGAGCTGAATAAAAAAAGAAAAAAATTCCACAGTCTACTAGGTAAATGAAACTGTGCAAACTCTTTAAAAAATTCACTAAACTGCACTGACATTTCTGGCAGAAGATAGAAACTAATTGTACATTCTGATTACCAGTGTGACTACCCTGTGTCTTAGGGCTAAATTACTTCTTGTGATCTGCTCACTTAAGTGTGAAATCTTTGGGGATGTCTGTACAAGGCCAACACAATGCATTTCTTATGCTGCCCCAATCTTGGAGGACATATGCTAGTGGGTCTGCATCTGACTTCTGTTTCATTAAACATGCTTGCACATTTGCCCAAAATACTCTTTATTTTCTTTCCCTCATCATTGGCCAGATCTGCTGCGTTCCTCATTCCACAGCACTTCACTTGCTTAGGTGAATTTATTCAGTGTATGATCTCTCTAGTGTTTTGGGATTCCTCGAGCTGGAAGTCAGACTCTTTTTCTTAGATTTACAAGGAAAGGAGGCATATGTTGTCATGTCCCTGTGTCTGACCTCTTCTTCCTCGTCACAAGCATTAGGATAAAATGCTGTTTTCACTTGGATTTGACAAGAGGTACAGATTTCAGAGGGGTAATGCTTTAACCCTGATGGTAGGCTCTGAAACCTAATGTGTTACCTGATGAAACAACTTTTCTCTGGGCAATGAAGGACCTACCTACCTCCCCACAAAGGATACTGCAGAGATACTTGAACCGGCAGCAGCTAAATTCCAGCACCAGAAGTAGCAGCAATTCAGCTGTGCCTTCATGAATTGCTTTGCTTATTATTGCATTATTTATTATTTGTGTCAGGGTCCAGACATACCTGCTCGGGCTGGGACTAAGCTGGGTGTCTTAATCATTCAAAGTAGGATAGATGCAGTCACAAGGATGACTAAGGGTAAAAGGGATCTCTGTCTGACATTTTTAACACAGAGCATTTACTGAATAAGTCAGAATATCATGAGCATAACCAAGCAGCATATTTTTAAACAGAGACAATAAAAAAAAAAGATGTCAAGATACATTTGACTGATGTACCACTGTCTTGGGTTGCAGTGCAAGATGTAACCAGGAGTATGTATTCTATCACCATCTGTTGAAACAAGGTAGAACAGTGCTCATTATCTCTTCCATGACCCATCCCCCATAACTCCAGGATGGGGGGGGAGTGTGGTGTGGAATATCCTCTGTTAATGGGCCAGCTGTTAAAAAACAGCTGGGGCAGTTTTCTTTATCTCTTCATGACCCATTCTCTGTCCAGGGAGGTATCTTCTGCTAATGGGCCATCGAGTCTCACCTCATGACTGATAAAATTACATCATCCCATTGTGAGATGCTCCACCCAGGGGGAAGAGCCAAGCACTCCTACCTGGATATAATGTAAGATTTAGAACACTGCAGTCTGCCTTTTCCCCCCTGGATTCCTGGATGAAGACCAGGCCCATCTACACCACCACTGGACCTTCAGAGGAAAACTACACCCTTCTACAGGATCATTGCTTCAACAGAACCACACCTGCCACCCCAGGAGGTATGCAGCCACCATTTAATTGGACTGCTACCAACACCCTGACCAACAGTCTCAGGTTGTATTCTGACTCTGTCAGTGGAGTTTTTTTGTATTACTGCATTTTTATTTTAATTTTACTAATAAAGAACTGATTTTCTATTCCAACATCTTAGCCTGAAAGCCCCTTAATTATAATAATTCAGAGGGAGAGAGTTTACATTTTCCATTTCAATAGAAGCTTCTGCCTTCCTTAGACACCTGTCTTTTCAAACCAAAACAACAACCAACAAACCCATTGATGGCTTAAGTGGAGGAAGGAAAATCATGGTTATAGTTTGGAGCAAAATTCTCAGAAGCTGGGAAAACCAATTCTTAATCTTTGGTAAAATATTCAGAACAAATGAAGTCATACAGCCCATGAAATGGATGAAGCCTGACCAGTGGTAATAATAGCACTACGGAAGTAAGAAGAAATACAGACTCTAGGTATGCTACCAAAACCCAACAAACAAACAACAAGCACCAACAACCAAAAAAAAAAATCCAAAAAAAAAAAAAAAAAACCCCCCCCCAAAAAAAACAAAACAAAAAAAAGACTAGCACCAACCATGATGCAAAGCACAGTAGATTACTCCACTTTGGAGGAGTCTGCACATATAGCAGAATAGTAAAGGCCCAGGCAGTGATGACCACTTAAACCTTACAGAAGTCTCACTGAAAATAATGAGATTTCTTTTGTGCCACATTATCAGGCATATACTGAAACATTTTGTTTCATTAGCTCAGGGCAAAGGGTTCCATACATGCCAAAATGCTGGATTAGTGAGAGAAGTGCTATAAATGTAAGGTAACAAGTAGCAAAGGTACACAGAGATCCTCACAGGATGCATAGATATTGTAATACTGGAAAATCAATGGACTCTAACAAAGTGAATCTTTTAAAATACACACAAATCAAGCCATGGGCAAATCTCTCAGGAATAAACTTTTTATTCTGTGAAACTTTACTTTACACATTTTTTTTTTTCTGTTTTCCCCATGTATTTTTGGACTTATTTTTAATGATAATTTGCATTTGGTCCTCAATTAGTCTGCCAAATGTCACCCATAAAATCTATAATCAGAATATGTGATAGCATCTTTGATATTTGGTCTTGGACAAATTACATCATTTTATGGTATCCTTTACCATACATACAGATAATATATGAAGAAGGAGACAGCAAAAATCCATAAGTTTGAAAGGTGATTTGCACTCCTCATACAAAGAAACAGCAGTAAAAATAGGAGATTTATGATACAATTTACTCCTTCATTAAGCAGCAGACATTGTGTGTGTCAGCCAACAGCTATAAGGGTTTCAGTATTGGTCCTGCAAAGTGTCTCATTAAAAACTGATAAAAGAAACAGCAGTCTAACTTAAGCTGAACCTACTACTTTTCCAAGTGAAGTATGCTGCCACATTTTTACAAATTAGAATATGTATCTATTTGGATGCCTGTGTGACTACTGAACATTTCACAAAAATTTTAGAACTATCACATCATGAAAAACCTGTTAAGTCAGTTGTGCATGCTATGCAAGGAAGTAGAACCCTTGATATTTTCTTTACCTACTGAGTCTCTTCTTTCTTGAGAAAGGTGTGATATTTGACATATCTTTTGGGGAGGATTCAATCAAGTATGCATTGTTCTCTGCCATAGCCTCACAGCTGACTTCCACAGTCCATATTCTGTCTAATTTCTGAGTCACAGATGACCTTGCAGGCAATCAACTTTTATTACTTTCTGTCAGATAGCTGGGTTGATGTATAACTCTATTTCTATAAACAGGCTATTTCCTCAGCAGGTATCTGAATTTTATCAAATGTATCATTTGTCAAATGAAGCTCTTCATAGAGGCTCACTTTGCTGGCTTTAAGAGCAGTTTGTACTTGAAAGAGACAATCACCATTACAAATTTTTCCCTGAAAATAGTATGTATCATTGCACATAAATTCCCACATAATGCCACATTTTCATATGAACACACTCAAGTTGCATTTGTATTGCAAATTTATGCATGCAAAGTAAGCATTTGCACAAGTAAAATAAATAAAGGATTGCACAAATTTGAGGAGTTTTGGCACAATTTATTCTGATTCTCTATATTTAAACATCTAGGCTCACATCTAGCTCACATAGGCGTTTATGACAGCTTTCAAATCTGAGACATTTATTGTGAACATTTTGTGCAATGCAAGAGAAAGGAGATACTGAGCCACCAAAAGTTCACTTTTTACATTGTCAGGGCTTGGAAAAGTTATGCACTTCATACTGATGAAACACAAAGCTGGCATATGGATTGCCTCTGGGATATAGCTGGGAATGTCTAAGGACCTTAAACCTTTCTGATCACTATGAGACTTCACTGATGTAATTCTAAATATCACGAAGTGAAGAACAACAAGGAGAGTCTAATGCAGAGCCGAGTTTACAACTGGCCAAACATCAATCTAACCACCATTGTTTCACCTTGGCTAGTACATTCACTTTCTTTAGGGTGTGCATTGAGACAGACATCAGTGGGAAAAGTATATTTGGTAACAAGCAGTATTGTTTATTCATGTAAGGGAGATTTGAGAGAAAGATGTTGTGTAAGGATTTGTCAGTTATCCTTTTGAGTAAAAGGAAGAAATACAAAATACGCTCATCACAGTGGACCAGCTGAACCTATTACTGGGACAGAGCATTTAGTGAAGAAGGTTGATGTATCTGGCAAAGAAGCCTGAGTTGAGACACAGTTTTTCAGCAAAACTATATCTGAGCCATGCTGAATCACAGGGATGCTTCTTATTCCTGGAAATTTGCAGGGGCCAATACTGTCTATTGGTTTATCTCATGTGGGTATGTTTGCCTTATAAAACATCACATTAAAGGCCCCACAATCCACACTGTGTTTAAGGCCTGAATCTCCTTAAACTTTCTTCATGCCTCAGCCTAATTCTGTGGCACATTATTGCCACATAAATGTTAAGGAGCTACCTAGATCTCCCAGCATTGCTGGACTTCAGCCTTTAATCACTGCTATTAATAGTCAGTTCCTTGTCTGAAGGTATGGATGCTCCTCACTTTCAAGGCAATTACTGCACAGGTCTTGAATACCAAATGCAAACCTTGCAACATCTTTCGTTTACAAATGAGAAAAACTAATACAGAACTAGAAATAAAGCCACATTCAGTCAGATGTTGCTCCCTGACATGGCAAATATATTTACATTGTATATGAATATGATATACAGAATCATGACAGATTGTATCTGCAGGAGGCAAAACAGCTCTGTCAAATCAAAGCTTCTCTCCTCAAAAATAAATAATTGCATCATGATAACAGGTTTCAGTAAGACACTGAAAGGGGCTGCATGCTGTGCTGTCTTGATCTTTGGATAAATAAATACCTGCCCTGTTCTTTATTGGCTGAATGAACCTTTGAGACATACGACAGTGTACAACTAGAACACGATGATTCAAAATTCAGGCATTTCTAATCAACACTTTCAAACTTAAACCACTTAATTTATAGTTAGCAAACATTATCTAATTGAACCTTACAGCGCTCTCAAGCACCTAGCTACCACTCTTTGTACCTGACAGATACCAATCCTGCAGTTAATTCAGCTGCTCACAGCCACCACTGGAGTTGATATGGAGGCCACAAGTAGTGCTCAGGAGCTCCTGACTCATGGTGCAGTTTCATGTCACGGTGACACTTCGAAGAGCAAGCTGTGACTGAAAACAGAGCCTGCTCCTCATCTCCCTCAGTCTCCTGTTGCCTGTCTTACACTACATTTAGCAGTCATGCAAGCACACAGCCAAGCCACATGATGCTCTCTGTCAGAGACCCTGAACCTACTGAAGATCCTGTAGTGGGATAACTGACGTGGGATCCTGCCTCTCAGGGAGACTCACCTCGCTGGACATGCCATGCAGATACCTCTGTACAGCAGCAGGAAGGCCAGCATGTCAGACTGGTTCATGTAGGTGGCATAAGGAATGGGTAGATGTTGCATCCACAGCCTCATGAGCCTTTAGGATGGCCCCCTTATCTATGAAATGTTGTGCTATGAAGAATTCATCTCATGTATAAGGCTGACAGGATATTTTTAATGCAGGATTCTTAGTAAAAAAACTTTCCTTTTTGCTTTCCTGTCTTTAAGATTGTTGAGTTATCACAGAGATGCCACCATGTTTAACCTCCTGCTGCTATTTGTGATTTTTCACACTAAAGGTAATTAGAATTTAACAGTAATCATTATTTTTCATGAAACATGACTGGGTGTTTTACTTACTTTTTCAGAAAAAGTATTTAAAGGTATATTTTGTTCACTGAAGAGTGAATCTATTTTTAACTATGTCACATTTAATAATATTCTTATATACAGGAGTCAGATTTCACCGTAAACAGAGGAACAGTCAGTGTTCTAAAATCTAGCTCATAATTATAGATTGGTAATTGCATATCTAATAGTAAGGTTGTAATTAGGATCATTCCCACAGTTCAGGTTAGTCTTAGCTCTGAGGTCACAGGCAATTCAGTGACTCAACCAAACATCATAACACTTAACCACTTGTTTTTCATTGCTGCCTCTATTACTTGAAATGCAATAATTAAATAAGGACTATCCATACTTGGTTATCTGCATGCAAATAAGATTACTATTTTCGAGCTTCTCTGCTAGAATTACCTTCCTCTCCTTCCAACTATACACCTCCAGCTATCAGTTTTCATCTTTATGGGGGCTGTAGATTTTCAGACCTTCCTGGGGCTTTTGGGAAGAACCTGCTTTATCTACACAGCGATTGCTGTGACTGGGCTGCTGGACAGAATGGTCCCAGGCTGTCAGGAATACTGTTTCCCTATCCCCAGCAGTGGGCACTGCCTCCCCTCCCCTCCACACTGCTATGTAAACAAAGAGCAAAGCACAGAAAACCTGCTGAGGCCTCTGATCTCCCAGCTCACAGGAGCCCCTGATCCTGCTAATCTGCAGCTGCTCATGCTTTCAGCATTTCCCATATCTCCATGCTCCTGAAAATCATCCATATGTCCCCGGTTTTTCAAATGACTGTTCCAACTCTTCCACATTTGCATCCCTATTTGTGGTAACTGCTTCACTCATCTCCCCTCTGCTTTTCCTACTCCATCATATGCCCCACGAGCCTGCCATACTACCTGCCTTTCTCCCTTTCTTCCCCTTTATTCTCTTTCACATCGATATACTTGAGCACCTTTGCAGCTTCTCATACCTCCAAATTTCCTTTCTCCTTCCATTCTCCATGATTCTCTGCCCAGGTAAGGTTTCACTTTATCCCTTTTCATGCATGTGTCCCTTGATATCAGTGCTTCTTTCTTTCAGAGTTCTGTTTCAGATCCTGAGCTTCAGGATCCTTGTCTCCTCTTCTGGCTTCAGAACTCACCATAAACAGTGCTAGGAAAAAAAAAAAAAAAAAAAAATTTAAAAGTTCATACCAGTAAACATAAGAAAACTAAAATACTCCTAGTCCAGATCACAGAAGGCAAAGCATTAAGTTCCACACGTATACAAGCCACACTATGTAGCATCATCTTCAAGGTTCGTTTTTTATGTATGTTTACATCAAAGTCCTTCTGGAAAAAAAAATTAATTTAGGTATCATTCCAATACAGTACACTGTACAAATGCAATTTAGATAGTTAAGATGTTGATGGTAACAGCCTCTGACCTTTGAAAAGTTCTTGTAAAAAAGCCCTTGATCAACACACTTTATACTGGACTATAATGACTTGATAATTGCACAGTGGCTTGTAGAACCAGATTTTACATCTGTGAGGAGCAAACAGAAAACTGAAGGACAAAGGAACAAAGTTCAAGTCATCTAAGCTGTTTAACTGAGCAATTGAAATATTTTATCAACAGGGAGCTCATTTTCAGGCCATCTCTGAAATTCTTGGTTTCATGTTTTGTTACTTGACAGCTGTAGTCTTACAGCTGTCCCTGGAAGGTTTGTGGGTCTTTTTTCTTACTCTTAAATCAACAGTATCTATTGTCAGCCTAAGCTCCAGCTCAGATTCTGCACCTGTTCCACTTCAAATACTACCAGGGATTAATTAGGCTCATTTTCTATACTCTCCTGATGCTGAATTACAGGTATTGCTCAACCACATAGCATGAAGATGTTTGTTTTGAGAAACAGCAAACCAAGAAGGCTTTGCCAGGACACTCAGCTTATGTCACTAGCAAGCTGGCCTAAAGGATTTTATTTGAGTGGAGTTTGATCTCCAGTTTGTTTACTAGCAATGATGGGTTTAATTCAATTTGTGACCTTTCTTGTTACCTAGTTCTCAAAGAGATAACATGGATAAGGTGAATGGAGCTCTGAGAAAGGTGATGTACTGAGTGGAATTCCTGCCCGTGGTAGAGGGGGCTGGAACTAGATGACCTTCAAGACCCCTTCCAAGCCAAACCATTCCCTGATTCCATGACTGTATGATAATATTCAGTCCTCATAGTTTGCAGAACTTTTTTTTTTTTTTTTTTCACTTATTCTGAAAACGTATTTTCGCATGAAAATGCATGGTACATTAACCAGATTTGGGTTTTGGAGCCAAACTGGGTCAGGAACTACCGATTACCAGGCTTAAATAAGGAAAGGAACACCCTCACAACAAGCACGTGCTCTGTTAGAGCGCTGCTGAACAGCAAAGGCTTCTCTGGGGAAGGGCTGCTGGTCACAAGCATCCAAAACAGAGCAAGAACTAAAGCGAGGCTGAGCGGTAACTCAAGCAATAAATACAAAAAATGACGGGCTGTGCACGCAGGCTGAAGGCGGGAGAGGGCGGCCATCGCCTCATGCGCCACAGTGCCTCCGTAAGAGCGAAGGGAGCGGACCGAAGGGACTTTGCTTGAGCAGGGGAGCGGGTGATAGCGGATCAGCCCACACTGGCTCTGATCCCTGCGCCTTCCCGGAATGCCTGCTGGCATCCCGGCCCCGCCCGTCCCGACCCCGCCCTCTCCTTTGCCCTCTCCCCCCGCCCCTCACGGCCAGGGCCCCGCCCCCCCCCGCCCCGCCCTCGCTCGTGCCATTTGAGCCAGCCGGCCGCGCGGGGGCTGGGCGTTCGCGGCGGAGAACGGCCGGCCCTTACGCGAGCTCCCCGCCCCTTCAGCACCACTTCCCGCTCGCGCGGCTCCGCTTCCGGTCGGGGCCAAGCTCGGCCGCGCCCGCCGTGTGGCCCACCGGCCGGCAGGGCCGCGGGTCGCCGCCGCCGCGGGCGAGGGTCTGTCAGGAGCCTTGAGGCCGCGAGGGGAGGGGCGGCATTTGCGCGTCAGGGCGGGAGATGGCCGCGGGGAGGCGGGGCGGCGGCGGCCCCCGCCGGCCTGGTCCGGCCCGCCGCCGCCGCCGCTCGGCCCGATGCGCCCGGACCATGGACAAATATCCTGGAGGGGCCTGGGGGAGCCTCGCGCACCCGCTGTCGCGCTGAAGCGGGTGATCTGTGCGCGCGTGGTGGAGTCGGCGTAGACCCGCTGAGCCAGGCGCCGTGCCGCTCCATGTTCGCGCTCTGACCCGGCTGGTGCTGCAGGGCCCCGACCCTTCCGATCGCCAGGGGGGCGGCAGGTGCTTACGCCTACGGCCGCTTCCACCGCGCCGAGTTCGGTGCGTTGCTTCAACCGCGGGCTCGTCCTCGTGCCCTCACTCCAGCGCGTGCTACGCGATCTCACAACCTCGAACCCCGCCATCCTCCGCCTACATCCACGCGGGCTGCGCCTCATCCTGAGCTGCCCCTCGTGCTGGAGCTCTTCGAGCTGCTGCAATGTGAGTCGCGCTGCCTGGTGTGCGAGCATGCCCTCGGGCCGCGCCCCTCTGCGCCCGCCTCTGCCCGCTTCGGGAGACTTCCCGCGTTCCTGCCGCCCGGCAGGAAGCTCTCGCTTTCGCCTTCTGCCAGCAGCTGTGCGCAGCATCGTGCCCACTTCCAGAGCCAGGGGCACCCGGGAAGCAGAGCTGCGTTCTACGTCTCGCAGGTGACCCAGTCAGCGCCTTGCTCAGGAGCGTCTGGGAAGGCCGAGCCCCGACACCGCGGCCCTCCCTGCAGAGAGCTCTTCGCCTGTCACTCTGCCGCGGTGAGGAACGGCAACGGCGTGGGGTACGGGGGTGTAGGTATCCATAGAAAAGGAAAAGCCTTTCCTCCTCCTTTTCCAGCATGTATCACCTGGGAACTACTTTGCTTTCGTCACCCAGACACTAAAAAGGTGTAAAAAAAACTTGTGACTGTCGAGAAAGCAAAGCCTTTTCTATTTCCTTTTCCACATAGAGGGGGGACTAGTGATTTATTGGCGTAGAGCAGGACGGTGATAAGAAAACTCCTGGTGCAGTGCTTTAAATTACATACTGAAATAATTTTTGGTGCACTTTTAAGAAGAATTTAAAACTATCAGTATTAAAATGGTCTAAAGTACTCAAAAGGCTATTGCCAAAAGTTGGTGTCACAGACTCTTGGGTGGCGCCAGCGATGTGACAGGGAACAAAGGCCATAAGTAAGACTGATTTCACCTTAACATAGGAAGATTTTGTTAGATTGAGGGTGGCAGAGCATTGTATAGGCTGCGCCAGGGGGTTCGTGGGAGTCTCACCTCCTCTGGAGACATTCCCACCCCTCTTGCATTTTTCCTGTATTACTGTTTCAGGTGACCCGGCCTTTGGCAAGTGGTTGGGCTATAAGTGATCTCCGTGATTCCGGTCGCACCAAGTCTGTGATTTGGTGGAACAAAGTCTCTTTGGAACTTTTAAACAAAGTGCAATTTATAAATACATATAAGTAACAATTGTAAAAGGCATAAATATAACATTGTGGGAGTATACCATTGCCTGAGTAATGACACTGATTGATCCAAATAGGTCCTTTCTGACTTCTGAAATCTGTGAGTACTATAAAATAGTTTCCCAGATGCATAGTGCTTTTCTGTGAGGGGCAAAGCTTAACATCCATTTGCCTATAATGATGGTTAGCACGAGAGTTTGTTGAGATAGGAGTGGGGAATACCAGCTGCACTGAATTCCTAGCTTAACATGAATTTTACGATCTTATGGTGCTTCTTTTTAGTAAAAATACAAAACCGACTTCTCATATCACTTAGGGCTGTATGAGGAGGAGTTGCAATTGTCATTCCCCCTGTCCTCGCATGATATGAAAATGAACTAAAGATTTGTAATTCCCTGCTGTTCATGTCCTTATTTCATTGCTACATTTTAATTTTGATAATAGAAAATGGCAGCTGTAGGGTAGATTTCTGTCACTGATTTAAACTATGGTCGGTAGAATGTAATAGTAAGTTAAACATAAAGCTTGCTTTTTTTTTCTGTGGGGTTTTTCTTTTTGTTCCTTACATTATGTCAACATATCAATTGATCAGATACGTACTTCGTTTGAACCTTCTTTTGGCCTCTGGCAATATCCTTGTGCAGCACATACCATTGAGATATTACAAACTCATCGGATCCTTACTACAGATCCTAATGTGAAAGATGCAAGCAGACTCAAGCTCTGGGCAGGTAATGTAATTTCATTGTCAAGGGAGAGAAGAGTCTTCATTTGCTTTTCTTGGTTTTATGGTTACTTAAGTTCCATTAAAAAAAAACCAACTGAACAAAGCGTAAAAAAAGAAGACTTTCAAGATGGTAATTCCAGTAATATTTTTTTGGCATGTTAAGGGGGTTTAAGGAGGTATAGATATATATGATCTATGGCTGTTAGTGGTGGGTTTCATGTTCAGTTTAAGACTGTTGCCTGTCTTGCTCTTTCTTCTCCAGCCCTGCTGGGGTGGATTAAGAAGTTATAGATAACTAAATGGAAACACATCCTGGTGTTCCCTAGATGACATCTTTTAAGTTGAGGTCCCTCCTGGCCTAGAATTGAAAATGGCATTAAAGTAGGAAACTCTGGAGGTTTAATCAGTCAAATGAGAACAAATTGCCTTGTTTGCCAGGAGATGAAGCTTTCACTTTGCTTTCCCTTGTTTCCTTTCCCTTTCCCCTTTCGTTCCTCCTGGTTTCTTCTTTCTTGTTGCAAGTCTTTCTTCCTTTTCCTCTATTTTTTCCCCCTTCTTCTCTTCCCCCCCCCTGCCCTTTCTCCCCCCCCCCCCTCCTGCTTTTTTATTTTTTTCCAAGAGGAGGGTAGCAATTAGCGTGTGACATGGTATGACATATCCATCTATCATTGGCTTTTTTCTATTCCTTCTGAAAAGGAAGTTCAAAATGAACATCAAAAAATGAATGAGGTTTTGTATAACTAAACAAACTCGCAAATGCCTGTCATATTGCGGTGGAGGTACTGAGGGAACAAATACCAGTAAATGTTTGTTCTCATAACGGCAACAGAAAGCTCTGATTTTGCCCAATCCCAGCGCACCACAATGGCCTTTTCAATAATCATCCATACACCACTTCCATGAAACGTACCAGGCTTTTGAGCGGACTACATCTGAAACAGGCAGCAGCTTCGACAGTTGCAGCCTTAGTACATCACTTTTTAATCTGAAAGCAGTCCGTACCTATGCCTGACACCCAATGCAGCTGAACTACAGGGGCCCAGACCAAAGACATCACAAGACTCGTGGAACTCTTTTTACATGACATAAAGATGATGACACTGATTGCAGCCCCCGTGGTTAGAGCTCCAAAACCATGTTGTTAATGACTAAGAGGGCAAGAGGGGAGAGGAAGGGACAGGAAACAGAAAAGGAAGAAGACAGAAAGGAAAAAAGGGAGAGGAATGGGACAAGGAAGGCAATAGGGAGGAGGGGCGCGACCGGTGGAAGGGGATGAAGGGGGGGGAAGGGGAAAGGAAGGGGGGTGAGGGAGGAGGAAGGGGAAAAGAAAGCAAGAGATGGGAGGAGAGAGGAGCATGAGGGAAGGAAGATAGCGCCACAGAAGCGAAAACGAGGAAAAAGGGAAGGGGAGGAAGCACGAGCAGGCAACACTTTTTCTTTTTACGCCGTGTCCCGTGCGCGGGGGACGGCCGGTGGAGGGTACGTGGAGGATAGGAGGGACTGAGGGATCGCATGGAAGGCCGGAGCTGGTGGTTCCCGCGCTAGCTCTAATTTTGAAAGGTGATTGTACTGAGTGTGGAATCCTGCGCACCTGGTAGCGCGGGGGCTAGGAACTAGCATGACCTTTAAGACACCTTCCAAGCCCACACCATTCCCTGATCCATGACTGTATGTTAATATTAGTCCTCAAGTTTGCAGAAATTTTTTTTTTGTTCACTATCGGGAAACGTTATTTTCGAACTGAAAATGAGGTACATTCACCAGATTGGGTTTGGAGCCAAACTGGGTCAGGAACTACCGATTCCAGGCTTAACTAAGGAAAGGAACACCCGCACAACAAGCACGTGCTCTGTTAGAGCGCTGCTGACAGGCAAAGGCTTTTCTGAGAAGGGCTGCATGGTCACCAAGCATCCACAACCAGTGCTAAGAACTAAAGACTGAGGTCTGGCGCGTAACTCAAGCACTAAAATAGCAAAAAAGACGGATGGTGACGGCAGGCTGATAGGGGGGAGAGAGGCGGGCGGGCCATGCCTCATGCGCCAGCAGTTGCCTACGTAAGAGGAAGGCGGCGGACCGAAGGGCTTTGCTTGAGCAGGGGGAGGGGTGATGCGGATCAGCCCACAATGGCTCTGATCCACCTGAGCCTTCCACAGGAATGCCTGCTGGCATCCCCGCCAGCCCCACTGTCCGACCCTCCCGCTCCTTTCCCGCTCCCCCGCCGCACGGACCAGGCCCCAGCCCCCCCCGCCCCCGACCCTCGCTCGCCATGGCCGCCGCCGCGGTGGGGCGGGGCGTTCGCGGCGGAGGCCGGGCGCCTGCGCGGGATGCCTCCCCGCCCCTTCGCACACCCAGCTCCCGGCTTCGCGCGAGCTCCGCGCTCCGGGGAGTGGCGGCGAGAGCTCGGCACGCGCCCGCCGGGGTGGCCTCAGCCGGGACGGGCAGGGCGGCGGCGGTTCGCCGACGCCCGGGCGAGGCCCCGGGCGGAGCGGTGAGGGCCGAGCACCACACCATGGGGAGCGGCCGGGCCTTGCGCGGCAGGGCGCGGCGGAGAGGGCCGCGGGGGGAGACCGCGCGGCACAGGCACACGAGGCTGGGCCCACGCCCGCGTGCCTGTGTTCCGGCCCGCCGCCGCCAGCCGCTCGTGCCGATGCCCCGGAGCGATGGACAAGCTCCGTGGAGGGCGGCTGGGGAGATCAAGATCCGACCCACCCGCTGTCGCTAAGCGGAGTGACGTGCGGAGCAGGGTTGGAGTCGGACGGATGACGCCGCTGACCGGCTGCGGGTGCCGCCGCCAACTTGTTCGCGTTCTGGACCAGGGTCTGGTGCTGCAGGGCCCCGACCCCTTCCAGCGCCAGGTGGGGCGGCAGGTGCTGGACGCCTACGGCCGCTTCCACCGCGCCGAGTTCGAGGCGTTCTTCAACCGCGGGCTCGTCCTCGGCCTCCTCCAGCGCGGCTACGGCGAGCTCAGCAACCGCGACCCCGCCATCCTCGACTACATCCAAGCGGGGCTGCGCCTCATCATGAGCTGCCCCTCGGTGCTGGAGCTCTTCGAGCTGCTGCAAGTGGAGGCGCTGCGCCTGGTGTGCGAGCGGCCCGCGCCGCCCCTCTGCGCCCGCCTCTGCCAGCTTCTGGGAGACTTCCCGCAGTGCCTGCCCCGCGGCAGGAAGCTCTCGCTCGCCTTCTGCCAGCAGCTGGTGCGCAGCATCGCCCACTTCCAGAGCCAGGGCACCCGGGAAGCAGAGCTGCGTCTCTACGTCTCGCAGGTGACCCAGGTCAGCGCCTTGCTCAGGAGCGTCTGGAAGGCCGAGCCCGACACTCTGCTGCCCTCCCTGCAGGAGCTCTTCGCTGTCATCTCCGCCGCGGGTGAGCGGCAACGGCGTGGGGTAACGGGGGTGTAGGTTATCCAGAGAAAAGGAAAAGCCTTTTCCTCTCCTTTTCAGCAGGTAGCACCTGGGAACTACTGCTTTCTCACCCAGACACTAAAGTGTAACTTCTTGACTGTCGAGAAAGCAAAGCCTTTTTTATTTCCTTTCCACCTAGAGGGGGAATAGTGATTTATTTTGCTGTAGAGCAGGACGGTGTTTAGAAAAACTCCTGGTGCAGTGCTTTAAATGACATACTGAAATGAAGTTTTGGGTGCCCTTTTAAGAAGAATTTAAAACTATCAGTAGTAAAATGGATATAAATATCTCAAAAGGCTATTGCCAAGAAGTTGGTGTCAGACTCTTTGGTGGCGCCCAGCGATGTGACAAGGAACAAAGGCCATAAAGTAAGACATGAGTTTCACCTTAACATGAGGAAGAATTTGTTTAGATTGAGGGTGGCAGAGCATTGTAATAGGCTGCCCAGGGGGGTCGTGGAGTCTCCCTCTCTGGAGACATTCCAACCCCTCTTGCATTTGTTCCTGCATTACGTGTTTCAGGTGACCCTGCCTTGGCAGAGGGGTTGGGCTACGTGATCTCCGGAGTTCCCTTCCAACACAGTTCTGTGATTTGGTGAAAAGCTCTTTGGAACTGTTTAACAAATTGCAATTTATAAATACATATAAGTAACAATTGTAAAAGCAATATATAACATTGTGGGAAGTATATCCAGTGCCTGAGTAATGGACATGTGATTGTAAATAGATCCTTTCTGACTTCTGAAATCTGTGAAGTACAATAATAGTTCCCATTGAAAAGTGCCTTTGCTGTTGAGGCAAACTTAACAATCCATTTTGCCATAAGTGGTATGGTTAGCAGAGAGTTGTTGAGATAGGATATGGGGAATACCAGCTGCACTGAATTCCTAAGCTTAACATGAAGTTATTAACAGCTTATGGTGCTTCTTTTTAGAAAAATACAAAACCTATTTCTCAATTCCACTTAGGCTGGAGGAGGAGGAGGAAGTTGGCAGATTGTCATTTCCTCGCATGGATATGAAATGAACTAAAGGAGTTTGTAATTCACTGCTGTTCATGTCCTTAATTCATTGCTACATTTTAATTTTGGTTTGTGATAATAGAATGGAAGATGTAGGGTAGATTTCTTGTCACTTTTAAACTATGGTCGGTAGAATAGTATAGTAGGGTAGAACATAAAGCTTGCTTTTTTCTGTGGGTTTTTCTTTTTAGTTCCTTACATTATGTCATATTCAATTGGTACAGATACTTCGTTTGAACCTTCTGTTGCACTGGCAAGTCTTGTGCAGCACATACCATTGCAGATGATTACAGTACTCATCAGGAGCCTTACTACAGATCCTAATGTGAAAGATGCAAGCATGACTCAAGCTCTGTGCAGGTAATGTATTTCATTGTCAAGGGAGAGAAGAGTCTTCATCTTGCTTTTCTTGGAGTTATTTGTTACTTAAGTTCCATTAAAAAAAAACCCAACTGAACAAAAGCGTAAAAAAAGAGGAACTTTCAAGATGGTATTCCAAGTAATATTTTTTGGCATGTTAAGGTTTAAGGAGGTATATATATATATGATGCTATGGCTGTTAGTGGTGTGGTTTCAGTTCAGTTTAAGACTGTTGCCTTCATTGCTCTTCATTCTCCAGCCCTGCTGGGGTGGATGAAGAAGGTTAATAGAAACTAAGAGGAAACACCTGTGTTCCTCTTAGAGGACATCTTAAGTGAGGTCTCCTGCCTAATTGAAAATGGCATTAGTAGGAAACTTCATGGAGTTTACAGTCAAACTGAGAAACAAGGCCTTGTTTTCAGAAGATGAAGCTTTCTGCTTTTCCCAGAAGCAGGGTAGCATTATCATGTGATGGTATTGACTATCATCGGCTTCCTTCTGAAAAGGAAGTTCAAAATGAGTTTTACTGCTTAGTGTTGAGGGATTTTTTTCTGCTTAGATATCTTCATGATTTTTTAGTAGGATTCACAGAAAACAGCCTCTGTTACCCTTTTCACTCAAACCTTTGTAGGTTTTTTGGATGTTCATTGTATGATAGGGGAATAGGAACGATGTAAAAGCAAAGCATATTATGTTTGTCACTAATCTAACCTTGAGTAAATGTGGTAGAGATGAGTAGCAGTGTGAACAGACTGGGTTTCAGATTGCAATCTTGGTTAGTATCTTCAGATATGTTGAGTAATAGTGATGCAGAAAGATGACAGTGATAGAAGGATGAAGACCTTGAATTCCTTTTCTTTTTAAGACTCTATTGAAGAAGCTGTAATTGAGCAGCTAATTGAAGGGTAGGAAAATGGGTAATGCAGTTAAACAGGGGACTATTAGAAGTTTGTATTGTTTAAACAATAACTTTTAAGAAGCCTTAAACTAAGAGTTCAGTGCCTGTAATATTGCTACTTTTAAGTACATCTATTTGAGTGTAGTGTAATACTTAAACATTCATGTAGTGCAGTGCTTGAATATCTTGGTGGAGTACTGAGGGCTTTCTCACACTGGAAACATTCCTTGTGTTTACAGTAAGTTGAGAAGCTGTATTTCAGTCAAAAACAATGAAAAGCAGCAGCATTAGTAATACAGTTTGGGGTAAGACATTGTTTAGGGACTTTAAAAGAATCTCCTTGACTGAAGAGATTTCAGCGAAGGTATGTGCCTAGTCTAAAAGTCAGAGCTGGGAAATTCAGGATTTGGTCATGCTGATAATTTGCCAGTAATGTGCTGGTGATGAATTTTCAAGTTAGTGTAGTTTTAACGTTTATTTTGCGTTGCTGCATCAGGACAGTGTGATCACATAACTGTAGCTTGAGAACGGGTTCTCTGTGTGCCTCTGCTTAGGGAAGTAATGCAGTGCTGAGCTTTGGATACAGCAGGAGCTGTTATTATCAAATGAGTGCTCTCTTTTTTCCTGCCAGCCGTGTAGTGGGTGAGTTTTTCTCTTGTTTTTGAAAGGGAAGGGCAATCTTACTTGGTTTGTTCATTCTTTGATGTAATGCTCTCTCTTAAGAGCCTCTGCTTTTGTTCCATGGAACCTTGTTGGCTGGATACTCTCACGTCAACACTGCACCCAGTTTCTTTTTCAACTTCTGCAGCCCTTTGCTGTTATTACTGTCTTCTGGCTTAGTGGAGCAATTGTTAAGAGCTTAATGCAGCTGGAATGTCTGGAGCACCAAATGACAATGCTGTCATCAGGCTTGCAGCATTCCCAGGAGATGCAGAACTCCAGGCACAACAAGGTCTGATGAGAGTCAGCAGAGCTTTGGTGACTGTAAATTAGAGTCCTTGTTGCTCACTTCCTAAGTATAACTTCTGCAGAAGGCATTGCAGAGTAAAGTTGAACACAGAGTAGTAAATAATTTGTATTTAACAGAGACTGATAAATTGAGTTTGTTCAGAGGGGGCGGTACACTAGACACAAGATCACGTTAGAAAGAGTATTTGGTTTTTGGCTTGAGCTGGTTTTGATTAGCTCAGCTGTCTCATGAAACCTTACATGAAGCATCAGTGAGGATAAGCAGAAAATTTTTGAATCTTTTTGAGGATATATGGCTACTTTAAGAGTCTACTTCAGAACTCTGGGAGGAAATGGACTGGCTGTACTCAGGATCCTGACAAGTGTAATGCTCTTCAACCCAAGTATCTTTGTTAAGAGAAACTGAAAACTTTGCCAAGAAAAACTCCAGATACAACAAGGTGCTCTGTTCTATTGGAAAAAATACAAAATACCGTAAAAGGCTTACAATTTTTGGGGGGAGCCAGATAGTCTGAGGATCTTCTGTTGCTGTTTTGGTTTTTTTTCCTAATCTGAGGGATTCATAGCTGAGCTGCCAGATTCTTTGATGTGGTGAAGAGGATATTTTGTGAAAGAAGCTACTGTCTGAATTGCACAAATAATTTTTTTTTTCTATTCACAAATATCAAAAATACTGTCTTACTAGGCACTTACATGGGTAAAAGACCTGCTGATTTTAGGGTGTTATGAGGTAGAAGATCCACTTGAGGCTTTTAAGGTTCTCTTAACCTAGTCAAACCCAAGAAAGCATCCTTTGTTTATATTGTGATCATCATGGCCCATACTGGCATATACCTTTTTATTAAAAATGTAGTCACTGATTGCAACAGAGCAGAAGCCAAGTAAATGGAACCAAAGCACCTGATCTTCATCTACCAGGTCTAAGATTTGATGCTTTTTGGGGCAGCCTCAAGCAGTTCTGCAAGTTCACTTCTGTCTCTTCTTCTGGCTTTTGTTTCTGCTCTCAAAATCATTAACTCTCAGGTTAACAGTCAGATGTTTTAGTGTTCTGACACGGCTGAAAAATATCAAGCTTACAAATCAGGGAGGGAAGATTTGAAGATGATTGGACTATGAGTTGTGGGACTTAAAAAGTTAAGCTCTTTTTAGCTTAAGATTATTTCTTTGCAGACAAAACCAGTTTGGGCCTGTGTTTTTGATTCTCTGTTTTAGAAGATATATTGAATTTTATATGTGCGGATTGTACGTAATTCTAAGATACACACATTATAACTTGACTCAATATCTGTCCACTCTTGTGGTAGAAAATTTTTCCTTCCACCTAATTAGTGCTGCCTCATCTTGTTTGAAGAAAGCAATTTTGTGGGCAATTAAAGGAAATTCAAAACATTGCTGAGTAAAATCTCAGAAGAACAAAGCCTAGATTTCATGTTTAAGCTGGCACTCCCTTACAATATTGTCTGTGTCTTAGAATTGCTTCAACTCATCTGCTTTTCTGCCCTAAGGATCACTATAAATTGACTATTAATTTAAAAGGATAGAATAACTCTGGTTTCTGTTCCTGATATTTCACTGTATTTTCTAGGCACAGGAGGTCCCTTCACTTTTTTTCTTAGCTCAAGCAAAATTCTCCCTTTTGAGATATGTGTGGGACCCCAGACTGCTCAATGTGTTTAAAATGACTAGGTTTTACTAGTAATTTGGAGTGTTTGAGTTGGCCTCCAGGAGTGTAGTTGTAAGTTGGAGAGGCTTCCTTAGTAATCAGTTTTGGTCTGCTTTGGGGTAAAAGGTTTTGGAGAGGAGGTTGCCAGGTACTGGCACTTTTTCAGCAGTAAGTTTTTGGCAGATGTTTGAGCTCAGTGTGTAGAAGATCAGGGTGCATTTTCTAGACTAACAAGAAGCAATACAAAATATTGATTTTTTTTTATGCTTATGCATATTTACTTCAAATGAATTAAATAAATCATGATTAATTTCAGAGTTAAATGAGATATAATCAAAATTAATTTTCCACTTGCCTAACATTCCTGCATTATTTATTGTGAGTCTTATTGCATAAGCGTGTAGCAGGGTAATATGGAGTTATCTTTTTTGTTGAGATTAAAGTTAGTGGCATATTGGTTTTTTTATGTTTTTTTGTTCTCCTGTTGCCTTGCAGAATGATTGACTGGCTGTCCTGGCCTCTGGCTCAGCACGTGGAAACATGGGTGATAGCACTGCTGAAAGGATTGGCTGCAGTCCAGAAATTTACCATCCTCATTGATGTCACTCTGCTTAAGATCGAATTGGTATGTTGGAAAAGAGCATGCAAAACTGAGGGAGAGGGAAAGGAATTGCTATGACTGTACAATTGTCTAGCATCTTTTTTATTGCAACATCAAGTATCTTCTTACACTATAAATGTGATGTAAATGCATCTATAGCTGTCACGTGCATGTGGTGATTTTTGCCTTATGCAAATGGTTGTGTGTTTGAAGATTTGGTTTTTGTGTTTACTGAAATTTTACTTTGCAGATTCACTGAAATCAATGTGGGTTTTTTTAGGTCTTTAATCGACTTTGGTTTCCTCTTGTGAGGCCGGGTGCCCTTGCTGTCCTTTCCCATATGTTACTTAGTTTCCAGCATTCTCCAGAAGCGTTTCATTTGGTGAGTTACTAAATAACTGTTTTTCAGTGCTTTGAAATGTCACTCGCTCGCTGTGTGATTTCTGAAATGGGTGTAGAGAGCAACAGAATTGATGCGCTTGGGTTTTTTTCTGTTGGAAGGTCCTAGAATCAGGTTTCTGTGCTCACAGGAAGGCTTTTAGGCTCCAGATTTAACCACTTGATATATAACTGGAAGCAAGCATTGTCCTTCCTTGTATGTACCTATTTCTGGCAGGAGTATCTGGGTACCACGTTTTGACTGCATGCTTCTGGAAATCCATTTGATGTGTGTGAAATTGGCTGATGAAGTTGGGCAGCAAGTAGGTTTTTGAGAACAGCTGTTTGGGGAAAAGAGATAAGAGATAATCTGCTCTATGTAACCTAGTCACCCTGCATAGGCTCATGAGACCAAGTACTTCACTTATAGAAAGCTCTGCTGTCTGTGTTTGTTTGAAAGCTGTTTTTTCATGACCAAATTAAAGGTGACCATTTTTAATGACCCTTTTCCAAAATGCATTTCATTAGTTGAGGCCGTAGATAGGAGGGCATGACAGTAACTGTATTAATACAGCAAGGTGTTTCCACACTTGGTTCAGCTTACAGTTTAGGAGAGATGTCTGAGATTTAATAGTAACAGCCTGGCACATTGTTTCTAAGCTGTCCCCGAGGCTCTGAAGGGATATCAAACTCCTTGTTTAATATCAGAGCCTTATGCCCATTATATTGCTTTTTGATGGGAGGTGTCTGAAGTTTCTCCACTGCCCTGATCTTGTCTTGGGATAAAAATTTGAGTCACAATTGAAAGCTTTAAATATGCTCAAAATGTAAATATTTTGTATATTTACTGTCTTGGATTTTTTCTTTTTTCCTGAGAGAGACAAAACATTAGAAAAAAAATGTAAAATATGAGACCTTAGTCTAGAAAGAGGAATTTGATTCAACAAAGAAAATTTCTATTGGAGGCTATGTGCTGTAGTGCATAAATAACCCCCTTTCATGACCATTTTTGCTCCATTTTAAACAATTTTCTTCACTTTCGTTTTTTGTGCTACTACCATTTAATATTCTGTAATATCTTCCTTATTAAAAGTGCCTGTTTGCTTTTTAAATAACAAATAATCTGATTATGAAAGGGTCAAATGCGCATTTGATAAATAGAAATTAATTTACTTGGTAATGCATCTGAAACTACATTCCCCCCCTTTGCACTTGAACATCATTAGCATAGATTAGTTTGAAATTTTTATAGCAGAAACAATGTACTTGTAGTTATGATATAGAATTCATGATCATTAAAATTGTACTGATGAACAGAAGTTTAAGCAACCTCAAGCCAGAAGTGGTAATTGTGTGTACTCAAAGTATAACTTTCAGCCAGCAGAATTTGACTCTCTTTGACAGAACTGAGAGCCTGTACTTTTTCTGTTCTTCCTATGTGCTTTGCCTGTGCAGAATTATCATATCTCAGCTCTCCTTGATCCAAATCTCCTTGTTGGATCTCATTAGTTGCGTTCTCATTGCAGTGTACCCGCATTTATAAAGTGGAAGGTGGAATTTTTTTATTGCAATAGCTTTCACTATTGACTTGTGGTACAGTGAACACTTAATCTTTGTGTTTTTCTATTTATGCAATGGATGTCTTGCTTACCTAAAGAGCAGGGTTTGTTTATCAGAGATGTAAAAATATTTTTAATGCCCAGACAATATACCATATTTGAAAAAGTGGCAAATCGGTATTTTGCACATTGTCCCTTTGACTTTATTGTTTTAACTATATCAGTTCTTGTAATTGATTTACCTTCCTCAGATTCCTATATTCTTATAATTCCTGTTCTGTATTTCATGTCTTTAGCTTACAAATTGTTTGATAGTAATTAAATGATAAGAAATTATTCAGTCAACTTCTTTCACAGTTAATCAATTTTGATCGCTTGGAAACTGGGACAGGTGTTTAAAATACTTTGGTTCACAGTGAGAAGTTCCTACTCTTTGTAAACTGCTTTGAAGTAAATTTCTACTTGATTTCTTAAGGGTAATGTCTCATGCATTTAAAATTGAGAGCTGTGCTGAAGAACAGGAAGATGAAGTAAACAGTTCTGATTCTAATCTGACCCAATTTAAAGTAGTCCTGAATCTGAACTAAGTCTCAAATAGATTGCCATAGCTGTGGTAAACTTTCAGCTCATAGTAAATGACATGCTCGTGGTTTATGGAGCTGAGCTGCCTCACTAGGTGGAGCTATGGGCCAGTTTCCTTCTTGTAGGAATAGCAGGAATGTATTCTTTGGCTTGTAAGTCCAAGCATTAGATTCTGTTAAAGAAAAATTGAGAGGTTTGTTTCAAAAACCATATTTGTGATATCAGAACTAGTTACTAAACTGTTAGTGGCAGCACAAAAGCAAAAGGTTTGCAGTTAATACCTTTAGTAAGATGAGTACTTTTGAACATCTGACTATTTAAAACCTTAGCATGCCCCTTCTAAGTTCATGAAGTTCCTTTTAAAACTTGCTATGAGAGCAAAAGAGAGCATTGAATAATTAATTGTGCTGCTTGAAAATTGTCATGTATATAGAGTAACATGTTTTTCAAGTCCTTGTTTCTCAGGCACTTCTTATTTAATAACAAAAGATCC
Organism: Certhia americana; assembly: GCA_018697195.1. NCBI lineage: Eukaryota > Metazoa > Chordata > Aves > Passeriformes > Certhiidae > Certhia > Certhia americana. The sequence continues at coordinate 10,949,010 of CM031860.1, forward strand.
CCTGTCATTTGGCATATATAAACCAATGGAAGTTCAATGAAGTATTTTGTAGAAGGAAAAAAAAAAACCAATGAGAAAATGCAGTTAACACCTTTTTGTTTGTTTCTCTGTTTTCTCATTCAGATTGTCCCACACGTGGTCAGTTTGGTTCACTCCTTCAAAAGAGATGGCTTGCCTTCCAGTACAGCCTTTTTGATGCAGTTGACTGAGTTGATACACTGTATGATGTATCATTATTCAGGATTTCCTGAGCTCTATGAACCCATTCTGGAAGCTATTAAGGTACATTGGGAATGTTAAGAGCATAGAATGTATTTTTTGTTTTCCCAGATGTGAAGCTGTAGTTCCACAGATCCAAATTCTTTAAAGCTTCCACGTGGAGAAAAGAGCTAACCACATAATCTCATGTCAATCCTGTTTTTGAAATATAAAATAAATATAAAGCTTTGAAGGAGAAGGTTGGGGAGAGGGAAGGGAATGAGGGTGGACTATGTTGCATCTCTTAGGCTATCAGGGACAGCAGCAAGACCTTGAAGGAGAATCGGGGAGCAGGGGATGATACAAAACTTCTGAATGGTAGAACCTGTTATAGAATCAAATAAAAAACCCTATTAAGTGTGTTAAATGTTTCTCTCGTAGGATATGCCCAAACCCAGTGAAGAGAAGATTAAGTTGATCCTCAGTCAGAGTGCCTGGACTTCTCAATCCAGTTCTTTGCCATCTTGTTTATCTAGACTTTCTGGAAAATCTGAAACTGGGAAGACAGGCCTAATAAATCTAGGAAATACTTGCTACATGAACAGTGTTATTCAGGCACTTTTTATGGCTACAGAGTAAGTGCTTCTTAACAGCTCTTTTCTTTGGAAGTAATTCTTGCAGTTACTGCATTCTTGATATTCACGGAATAGAAACATGTCCTGGGATCTCTCCATTTGCTAGAGCTGAGTGGGGTTTTTTGCACTCAGTTACTGATTGCTTTGTTCAAGTTCAGCTCTGGAAACTGCAATTTTAGCCACTAAAAATCCTGATCCTTCTGCTCAGTGTCAAAAGAATAGTCCTTTTTTCCTCACTGTCCTTGCTTACTGCTGTATTGTAAAAATTTTTGCTGATGCTTTTGTTATAATCTGGAAGGGTATTACAAAAAGTCTGTATGTCATTCCTACACATTTAAATATTTAAAGGCATAGGTATTTTGCAGTGTTAATTATTACTGTACAGTCATTTTATATCTGCACTAGAGCAGAGTTTCAGTATTAAAGGGAAGTGTTACATGTTTTGCTTTCTTTCAATTTGAAGTAATTATCTGAGCTGGAATGGTAACTGCATTGTTAGAAGTCTAGCAAGGAAACTGATGTCTCTCTCTTTCATTTCAGTTTCAGAAGACATGTTTTGTCTCTGAATCTAAATGGCTGTAATTCCCTAATGAGAAAATTACAGCATCTTTTTGCCTTTTTGGCCCATACCCAGGTATGTCAGTTTTCCATCTGCTTTTCTTTAAGCCTAGATCTACATACCAAAATTGAGAAACAAACATGATGCCGTGGGAGTCCCCTTGAGTATATCAAGTATAAGTACTATAGTTTTGTATGGGAATGAGTCTGCCTTCAAATGCTCAGATGGTGTGGATGGACTTAGGAAATAGACATTTCTCTAGGTGGAAGATGTTGGTGTTTTTATAAATAAGCAGCAATAGGTTTTCTTTAAGAAGCAAGAATGAGAAAATTCAAGTAAGACGTGAATTGATATACAAGCTGATCCTATGAGTCTTTTTAGGACAAACTGTGACCTTCTTCAGTGATTTTTACACTAAATTTTATTGTAGTTCAAATTCTATTGGAAGTTTATTATCTGTTCAAAACATTTTGCTAACTTTGGAAAGGCACAAGACACTTCTCTTTGAATAATAGCAGTAAACTGGTGAAGAGGAGGAAGCTGGATCAGTTTCAGAATGAATGGGTACTTATGAAGTACTGGTGTTCTGAAGAAAGCAAACAGGTTTTTTAACTCACCAGCAAGAATGGTAGCTGCTATTGTGTACAATACCTGGCTTGCACTCACTAGACATTAATATTTGCCAGCAGGATAAACCATTTTTATCTTTGTACTAGAGGTGATTGCTACAGAATTAATGGCTCTCCCTTCGTAGGATTAAGTTGTTTAAATGTTTGTGTGCTATGTGTTTCATTCAGCTGCTCTGGGATAATGTAGTCCAAAGTTCAGCTGTAGATATTAAAATAATGTAACCAATTTTTTAAGTAGTTCCTATGTAACCTTGCCTGTTCTCTTGCTTGAACAGAGGGAGGCATATGCTCCTAGAATTTTCTTTGAAGCTTCCAGACCTCCATGGTTCACCCCTCGATCCCAGCAGGATTGCTCAGAATATCTCAGATTCCTTCTAGACAGGTATGGTTATGGTGCCATTAATGGGAATGAAACTACAGCCTTACCACGTAATGTTGAACTCTTTAGGAGCAGTTCCACTGAATGAGTGGGGATCAGGAATTTTTCAATCTCATTTCTGTCTTTCTCTGGTTTTCTGTATAGTCTGTGAACGACTTTTTTGCATGGGTTTAGTCTGTGGTGAAGTCTGGATGCCATCTTGAATCCACATAATTGAAAACAGGTTATAGTGGTAACAATGTGCCACTCTTATAAATCTGAACATGGGTGTTACGTTCAAGTCGTGGTCCTGTTAAATTAATGTGGTTGCTGCAAGCAGTTTAGTTGTGCTTCTGGAATTTCATGTTGGTGGAGACAGTTGTATTTCATACAAGGCATATAAGTCACAAAGAGATGTACACGTCTTTATAACATGTCTGTAAGTTAATTAAACAAACGAATTAACTGTGGCAGAGATAAATCAGTAATAGCTAAATTTATTAATAACCCTCTTTATTTTTGGCTTGCTGAGGTGGTAATATTGCTTAAGCAATATTACTTTAGGCACATTCTGCTTCTGGGGAAGTTTATCTCAATAGTGAAATAGTGTTCTCTTATTTTTTTTTCCCCCTTGTCTTGGGTTTCTCTTTTGGTTTGGATTTTCTTGCTGTAGTTTCTTAACTTCTGTGGCTGCAGAATTCCAACATTTTCTTTGGAAATAGTCTAGCAGTAGACAAATAGTTACTTTTTCTCTTACAAATTCTGACATGTAGGACCAGTCAACTTGAGAGCTAATTTATTAACATAGTGTAATGGTAAATAATACAAACATTGTTAGGTTTTTTAGTACTTACCAGTTCCTTCAATATATCCATTGTGTTCTGTTATACATAATGAGACCCATAATAAATGCATTTGTGCCTCTTGTACTCTGTTTTGGAATAATACAGACCTCAGTGGTTCAGCTTCCTTGTACAAAAAATAAACAGATTCTTCAGTGTAAGACACTTCTAGCAACTCAACCGTCGGTATTTTTTAGCTGGAAAAAAAAGCTGAAATAGTTTGGTAATGTCTGGAAAATAGCACAGTTACTTGGATTTATTTTTCTTTGTCTTCAGGTTGCATGAAGAAGAAAGAACTTTGAAAGCATTGTCTTCAGCCAAGAGTTCTGAAAGTATAATGACTGATGAGTCCCAGGCACAAGAAGCTGTCCATAAAACACAAGTATTTACTGAAGCACCTTGTATGGGAAGTGAAGAAAGAACTCTGATTGAGAAGATGTTTGGAGGAAAATTGAAGACTAACATATGCTGTTTGAACTGCAAAAGTATGTCTCAGAAGGAAGAAGCTTTCACAGATCTCTCTTTGGCTTTCTGTCCTCCAACTTCCTTAGAGAATGTTGACCCAAAGTGCATGGAACATTCTGAAGATAAAGATGACTACATGGTGCAAAGTAGTGCTTTAGCAACCAGTCCTGCTGCAGAAACACCTCTCAGTAATATGGAAGTAAATCATGGATCTGACACAATAATGAATGAAGGAACCATAGAAGATTTTTCTAGTGAACCAAGCTCTGAGAACACCACAATTTCTGAACTCAAAGTTGAAAATAATGGGGATATGTCTCAGAGTCTAGTAGGTAAAAATACCCTGTCAGTTACGGACTTACTCAATTATTTTCTGGCACCTGAGATCCTTAGTGGAGACAATAAATATTATTGTGAAAAGTGTGCCTCTCTACAGAATGCTGAAAAAACTATGCAAATCATTGAGGAACCTGAATACCTCATTCTCACTCTTTTGAGATTTTCATATGATCCAAAGTGTCACATAAGGCGCAAAATCTTGGACAATGTTTCTCTACCACTTGTATTGGAACTGCCAGTGAAAAGAGCAACATCCCCTTTAGCTGTTGTTTCGGGAGGCTGGTCTGTTGGTGTGGAGATTTCTGATACTGGAGAAAACCTTGCTAAAAAACTGAAGCCCTCAGGTGCTGATGAGGTGACCTGCCCACAATTGGTGCCCTATGTGTTAAGCTCTGTGGTGGTGCATTCTGGTGTATCCTCTGAAAGTGGACATTATTATTCATATGCTAGAAATGTTACTGGGTCAGGGCCTTCAGGGCTCTGCCACCAGTCTACAGCTCTTTCTTTAGTTTCTCCTCAGGAGAAGTTGTTTACAGAGGAGAGTCCTTGTGCTGTTGTAGAAAATGAGCTGGACGCTGAGATGCCAAGAGAATGGTTTCTGTTCAATGACAGCAGAGTGACATTTACCTCATTTCAGTCAGTCCAGAAAATCACCAGTAGATTTCCAAAGGATACTGCATATGTTCTGTTTTACAAAAAGCAGAACAGCACCTGTGGCTTCAACACTAATCCAGCAAATGGCCTCTGGGTAAATGGAGACCCTCCTCTACAAAAAGACCTCATGGATGCAATTACAAAAGATAACAAACTGTACTTGCAGGTAAGATGGAAATTTTGTGTAAAGGATGTCTCCTTAAGCCTCACAAGAGGCAGTCTAAAGGAAAGGAAAAGGTAGCTTTTAAGTATTCTGCTATATTAACCTTATAAATCACCAGTCTGGCTTCATCTTGGTGTTGCAGGACAGGTGTCATAGTGATGTTGTCACTGTTCGACGAGAAATGCCAAGGAAAATGGCATTAACTCATTTTAGTTTAAACTTTGAGTGGAGATGCTTGTATAGGTCATTTAACCACTTGTAATTCCAGACAGGAGAGGCTTCAAACAGTTCAAACTTTTATTTCCTTTACTAAATTACAAGAATAGCTTAAGTTTACTTAAAAACTTCTAGTGCATTTTCATTTGTAGTGAAGTTTTACTTACAAAACTGTATTACCCGAATGCTGGAAGAACTGAAATGATGACCAGATGTGGGTGACTGGATTCCATTTTCCCTTTGTTGCTTATTCCATATCCCCTGTGGGACTAGCACTGCCACCAGCACACTCCCTGTAGTCTGAGAACTTCATCTAGCTGTGGCAGCATTTTTGTTTGCCGTTTAAAAAAAAAGTGTTCTCCACACTTCAATATGTTTTTCTTAGAGCATTGCTGCTATTTTTGCATGTTCTAGGAGTAAAAGTACCTTTTACTGTGTGCTCTTTGATGGGTTAAGCTGTTCCTGTAAAGGTTATAGGCCAACTCAAATTAGAAGAACTAAATAAATTTAACTTAGAGGAAATGAGCTAAATCTAATTCTGGAAAATCTGCAGGTATTTTACAAATGTGAACAGGAAAACTGAGAGCTTAAATTGCAACTCTGTTGCTATCGTGGTGGTGTGGTTAAAGCATTTATGTCCTTATGTTTTTGCTTATGTGCCACATCTCATCTTGACTTTCTCTTGGCTTCTGCAGCAGCAATCTCTGATTGCAGAGTCACAGAATAGTTTGGGTTGGAAGGGACCTTTAAAGGGGCCTTTAAAGGCCATCTAGTCCAACCCCTGCCATAAGCAGAGACATCTTCAACTAGACCAGGTTACTCCAACTTCCATCCTGTCCAGCCCTGGATGTTTCCAGGGATGAGGCATTTACCACCTCTTTGGGTATCCCCCAGTGCTGCACCACCATCATAAAAAATTCATTCCTTTTATCTAGTCTAACTCTACCCTCGTTTAGTTTAAAACCATTACTGCTTGCTCTATTTGGTGGGGTTTTTTTCCTTTATTAATTGTAATCATCTCAAAATGAAAAACATTTCTCCAAGCGTATTATTTTTGCTTACTTTCTAGATTTATTTATTATTTTTTAGTCCTTTACCTACCTTTCACTTTTGAATTCTTCAGTGCTGGCTTTCTTTGTAGTGTTTTATTAATCTCAGAGTTTCTGAGCTCCTGACCTTTTCTCAATTTAATTGAGGCCCATTACAAGTGCTTGGTTACTATTTTTCTTGAATTAATGCTAATACTGAGTTAGTTTATTCTAATTTTAAGATGCCATATTTCAGTTTGGTTGGTTCAGAGTTCTACACTAGTTTTCCAGCTAAGTTAAGAATATATTTTTCTGTCCAGAGAAAAGCCTTTAATTTTTAGAAGACATGTTCAAAAAAATTCTGTATCTTACTGCTTTTGTTTTGCTATTCCATATCATTTTACCGCATGGTAAATGAAGATGTTTTCAGTATAGACAACTAAACCTGCTATGTGGGTAGCTCCCACTCCATTTAAAACAAATTAAAAAACCCTTTCTGGGAACAAGTGGAAAGCAAGAGGGAATGCTCTGCATTATTCTGAATCCAGAGAACTGTACTATCAAATTTTACTTACCTAATGTAGTATCTGTTGGGATAAATGTAATAAGCAATCTGAAAACATTGAACATTTTTAGAAATAAGGCTATTGCTTGTAAAACGCCGGTGCTGTAAGCTAAGCAGTTTGATAGTGTAGTTTTTCAACTAAACAGGCTTTTTATGCAAGATCTGCTGTTTTAATCAAAATCTGCAGTTGAGTTCTGGTACTACAAGTGAGTTTTTAATATTTCCGTGTTATTCATAGTAAGCTTACTTAGTTTTTAGTGTGTCATAGAGTTATCCAGATACCTATGACTCCACATATTGCTGGAGATAGCATTCCTGTCTTCAGGAATATGGCCAGCACATCTGTGTAGACAGTGTCCTCCAAATACCTTATATAATTTTGAAAATGAGTTTGCATTTCAGTCCTTAATAGTGTACAACACTTTGAAACTTAGGCTGTATTTTTGAAGAGGGCAAAATAATTTAAACTCACAATTGCTACTCTGAGCACCTGTGAAAGCATTTGGAGAAGACTTCAGTTTAGTGCTTTCATAGTAGTATAATACAGTCAGGAAGAATTGAAGGTGACCCCTGTAGTTACTAAAACCTTGTTCTAAAGTTTGTTCCCATTGCCTTTAGGGTGGTGTGTGGTGATGAAGTGTCATGTGAGGGTGGCTATCTGTATGAGACTTAGCACTGGAATATTTTCAGTTTGTTGCCAGGTCCACTGTCTTTTCCCATTAGCCTTCCAGAGCCAACACCTGCCTTCTCTCCCTCAGTTTTTGGAGCTCTTGGTCAATTTGAGAAAGGTATACTAAAGATATAAAATTGATGCAGGGTTTATTGAACTAGTTGGCCAGAGACAAAGCAGTGGAATGAGGGACAAAATGAGGAAAAGCCTATGCTAATCCCCTTCTTAGATGTCTTAAGAAGCCTTAGGAGCATTCAGCTGAAAATGCAGCTGGCAAGAGGCAGAACTTTCATGTTCCTTCCACTTGTGCAGGTACATTTTCCAGCGGTTGACTCTGATTTTTATGAAGTGCTTGAGCATTTCAGAGACTTACTAAGTTATAGCAGTTAGCATAGTAGTAATACTTGAAAGCTGAAAAGCAGCAGTGAATGGAAACTAGAGAGCTTGTCCATCTTTTGACCTTTCATCTGAGTATATTGTTACTCTATGCAGTTGATTGAGTGGAATGAAAAAGTATCTTTTTCATTCTTTAAAGTAATTAACATTGATTTAAAGGTTTTTCCCCTCAGTGTGGCAACGAAGAACAAGACCATCTGCAAATTGCTGAGATGAAAATTCATGTGAAACATATATCAAAACCTGTTTTATTAGGTTCTCCTCAGCAGTCTCATTTTGAGTGACTTCCCATGTTGCTATAAAATACAATTTTAGCATGAACTCAGATTTAGTTTTGTTTCACTTACGCTTACTGACAATCAAGTGAAATTATACACCTGGATTGGATGTTCAACTTGAAAGTTCAGCAAAGCTGTTCACTAGAAATTAGCGATGCTGCTTTAAAAGCCATTTCAAAGGCATGCGAGAGTGGGTTGTTTTGTTTTTTTAAATAGTCTTTATTCTTTCATTTCAGGAGCAAGAGCTTAGTGCTCGAACACAAGCACTTCAAGCTGCCTCAGCCTCTTGCTCTTTCCGACCCAATGGATTTGATGACAACGATCCCCCGGGAAGTTGTGGGCCCACAGGTGGAGGAGGAGGGGGTGGGTTCAGTACCGTTGGTAGATTGGTCTTTTGACTATGAAGACAACCTGGAATACACTGGTTCCAAAGCAGCCTAGTACTGCTGAGGACAAATAAAATACTGAACTCTGTCAGATATTGTACCAGGCTTTGAGACTTGATCCTTGTCCAAAAGCAAATATTGGTGTTTTTTTGGTTATGTTTTATTTGAAATAAATAAGCGCATAATGGAAAAAACCTACCTCTTAAAAGTTCGGTTGCTTTCATAGTAAGATATGCTTGCCCAAAAAACAGAAAATCAGGATTTTTTTAAGTAAATGCTAATGACATTGCATTAAACTGAACAAAATGCACTTACATCAGTTTCTCTCGTCCTCATCCGCTGAATGAAGAAAGTTCATTTTTTTACTCCGATGGTATTGCATTATGTGGAAACCCATTTTCAGATGGGCTAAATGGCATCTGTAGTCTCTCACCCACTGCTTGTTTTGAAATACAATACCTTTGTATTAATAATAATATTGGATATTCAGAGGTGATGCAATTTGTAATGAAGGCAATAACTTAAATGTGACATGATACAGTACTTTCCAGGTTAAAAATGATTCAGTCCATTTCCAGTGTAAATGAAAAGAAAAAATTTATAAATATTTCCTAACTTGTTATCCAAAAAAGTGCATGTTGTGTAGGAGCAATGTTTTTAAATAGAAATTGTTAACTTTGTAGCATTTCTAATTGTTTTGAGGATTTTAAAATTATTTCAGGGAATATATCTGCTGAGTATTGAAAGGAAGAGATTCTGTATGTGCCTTGCAGTACTGTAACTTAAACTCTGAGACTGCAAAAGATAAGAAAAATGTCCTAGTAGTCAATTATTTTTTGTCAGCACTAGAAATCAAGACATTTATAGAAAGCTTTTAGGTTTCCAGAAGTAAAAATCTGTTAGTTTGAAATGCAGTAAGTGCTACTCTTTATTTTTTGAATATGCATACCTAGTGATCTATAACTTTCATGGCCTGTACTGCTGAGAAAAAATTGGTTGTAAAAATGGAGCTCTGTTTGTGAAGTCACAGAAAAGCTGCCTGTATTGATCTTTGCTGAGGATATTTGCTTATAAGAGTCTTCTGAAGTTTTGCATTTGGGTTTTGCTGGTTGTGAGAACTTTCTGGTGAGTTCAGGATTATTTTTTTTTTGTGTGTCTGCTGAAACCCAAAATGAATCTGCCTAAAGAGCAGTGTTTGATTGCTCGTTAGGCCAGCAGAGGTTGAGGATCCACTCCTTTGAGTCTTGGCAGAAATAGCAACTTTGTTGTGATGTGCAATGAGAATAACAAAAGTAAAGGACTGTTGAACCCAGTGATTAACTCTTGAGTAATCTTAGAGTGAAGGGTAAATTTATTTAAAGTATTTTTATAAAATTCTGCACTGTTTTTGCTGTGTTTTTGTATTCTATTAGGTGACAAAGTGAGTCCTTAAAAAGCATGCGGACCTGGCAGGTTTTAGCATAACTGTATAAAAATAAGCAAGTTTCTTAGAAAATGCTTTTAAAAAGCATAAGATAAGTTGAGAGAATGAATTCTTGTTAATATGATTCTAAATATATGGAGTTTAGTCTGAAAGCCAGCTTGCAAGCTATTTTTATATAATCACTAAAATGATGCTATTTACTATAGGTTCAGATGTTATACTCAAGAAAGCTAGAGCAGCTCGCTTTGATTTTTTTTTTCTTTGATTTTTTTTTTTGTTGTTTTGGGTTTTTTTAAAATACTTTCCAAGCTTTCTTGTGACAGTTTGTGATACCTTGGCTCTGGCCTACTCTTTTCATTGCTATCTCAGCTGTAGGTCTTTGAACTAGGGGTTCAGCCACAGAAACATGGAATGTTTTGAGACCAGCATGAGGAACGTTCTTATTTCGTTGTACTTGGATGAGGTTTTTTTTGAAAGATCACTTTACTTTGAAATTCTGTAACTTTCAGTCTAAGAGGGTTTTTTATTTCCTTTTAGGCTTCTCTGCCAGCTTGCTCTGGTTTGAAAATGTTTTGTAAGACAGGTTAATTTGACTTTTCTCTCCCAGATTGAGGACACACTATAAAGCTGTCTACTTTTTGCATTACCATGGGAATATATTGTCTCTCTGTATCAACTTACTTCATTTTAAGCTACTAGTAAGCAGAAGCAGGGCAAGTGGTCTTACTCTATATGAAATCATAATTTTGTAAAGGTCAGTTTTGGTTTTATGTTCTTGCAGTAAAAATTCAAATTATGCAGCCTACCTAAAAATAATATGCAGTATGCCTTTGGTATACCTGTTGAACTGTATTTATTTCATGAGCTCTTAGAAAGCTTTCTCCACCCTTGTTTGCCTGTTCTAAATTAGGTGTTAAATATGGAGAATTTACATGAGAATAATGCCAATCAGGTTGGATCTGCTTAGGTGCAAAATGGTGGACGTCTGAAACTGAAAATAACTTCTTTCTTTCACCTTGTTGACTCCTGTCAATGCATTTGCTTGGGGTTTTACAAGTAGATTTTAAAATTCAGGGTACCTTTTTGCAAGTCTGCTTGCTGACTTTACAGCTGTCCTAGGCTGGTGAGTCATAGATACCCAGCTTGGAAGGTGTCAATAAACCTAGTGGAAGTGGAGAATTATGTAATGCTTTGAAATGTGCACCTTTTCTATTGTTTACAGTAACGGTGTTGCATGCCGCTGTCTTTGGGACATGAGAGAAAAATGTACATATGGTACTTTGATTTCTATTGCTTGTGAATGAATGCTGGATGGTTTAATTATTTACCTTTTTGGCTCCATTCTTAATGTGTTTTCTAAGTTGCATCAATAGAAACAAAATGCATAAGACCGTTTCAGAAGCTTAGGGGTTTTTGTTGTTTCCTTCCATGAAAGAGACACAGTTGTACCAAACTCAAGGGTGGTATGTCTTTTGAAACCATATTTGCTTCTACCAAGACAGACTGTGATTTGGTCTTTGTTTTAATGGTCACTGGAGTCGTATTAACTTTTTCTGTGCTGTTAATTTTGTACAGTTTTTTCATGTGGAGCATCACAGTGGATTATTGTGAACATCCCCCCTGTAACAAGTGATTACAATGTCTATGAGCCCATTTATCCAGGATGTGGAGAGAAGAGGCTTCTTTGGATAACTAAACAAATAACACTTTCTGGCTAGCTTTTTTTCCATTTTTTTTCTGTGTTCTCTGTGAAGGAAGATTAAGCTCTGGAAGTTTAATTTCATGGGTAAGCCTTAATTTTTTTTTTTTTTTTTTTTTTTTTTTTTTGATCTGTAGCAGTAAGTTTGTCCATTGAGTCAGAACACTTTTTTTGTACAAGTGACAGGTAAAGGGCAGAAGACGCTCTGGGAGCTGAGAGTGTTGAAACAAAATTAAGTGGGTATAAACTTCCTGTAAATAAAATTTAGAAACAAAGTTCTGATTCTGGAACAGCCTCCTGGGCAGCACCTTGCTTTGATGGAAAAGCCAAGTATGTCTATGAAAGAAATTAAATGCAAAGTAGTGTCTGAATAGTAGGCAACTGGACCTGGTAAATCAGAGATCCCTTCTAATCCTTCCTAGAGTTTTGTCCTTTATTGGGTTTCCTGTCTTGCCACATTGCCAGTTTTGTTTTTAAGGGTCAAATATTCAAGGGTAAATAAAGAGAATATTAAACTGTGACATAACAGAAGTTAACTGCTCAGTTTTGGGTGATGTTGGTCTCTGATATAAGGGAATGAAGCATAAAAGTTACCAAATTATAGCAAATGAAAGCTTGGAAGAGTTGTGATCTAAAGAAATGTGCTCAGTTTCTAACACAAGGCTGATTTCCCTGGGTAACAACTTAAAATGAGAGGTAATGAGTTGTAGCACTCTTAGTATCCTCAGTAGCTGTAATCAAATTATTGGACATTTTCAAAGGGTGAGCAAATGATTTATGATGTAAACGAGATCAGAATAGGCAATCTTCAAGGCTTTCATGTTCCCTGCAGCCAGTCATCATAGGTCTACCTAAATCTGAATTCAGGGCTCTGAGTAATAAGTTGTTAAATCACAGGGGTGTGGGGTCAAATGTGAGAGAACCAAGAATTTTGTGGTGCTGTGTGGGTTATGTCTGACACGAGCTCTGGCTGTGGGATGTAGTATGGCACTGCCTCACCACACATGCTTTTGTGTTACAATGCACACACACATCCCCCAATTCACTGGCAATCTGCTTTTGCTTGAATTAAAGCATCCAGATCAAAGGCACAACAACCAAAACTACTCGGAGTGAAGCACAGATGAACATTTTTTAATGCAGTATGTGCTCACCTTTTTTAAAATGGAAAATCCTCTTCTAAATCTGCAGGATTCTAGATAGCAATGTAGATTCAGGAAACACATTTATTGTTCCTATTGTTCCCTCTTTTTTTTTTTTTTTTTTTTTTTCCAGTGCAGATAATATTCTTAGGACTCAGGTGTAAAAGTGCTTTAATAGAAACATCAAAAGAGACGTGATTCCTCGTGAAGTAGCTGTGGGAAAGAGGGACAGTGGGTGGTGAAAGAGAAGAGCTGGTACTAAACTGAAATGGGAGAAATACAGGAAGGATGGGATCTCTCTAATTTGATTTAAAAGTTGCATGTTTTAATTTTACTGTTGTAACTTTTTTCCACCAAAGGATATTTTGTCAACAACGCCTTGTATTATCTGAGCCTGATCCTTCAAAAGTTTCCAGTGTATCATTATATCCATTTATATTTTGAAGGAAAAGCATCCCAGTAGACATGCTGAAAATGTGCTGCTGCGGAGCTTATTTCAGTTTGACATTAAAAAATTAATTCAGCAACAGGAAATGTGATTGTGCAAGCAGCTGTAGTATACAGCATCCTCGAGGCCAGTGGTCTCCAAACTTTCTGATTGCACACCCATATCACTAAAAACTTGTGTGCACACACTATATGTATATTTATTAATTTATAAATAATATATGTACTACTATACTAATATATTATGTACATACACAGAAGTAGAAATTGAAAAAGTATGAGAGAAAAGTGAAATAAAGACTATTTTTAAATTATTTAAAATTTTGTTTGTTAATTCTGCAAAATATACTTTCTTCTTGCACTCATATGAATTGTCTTGGGGTGCATGCACACCTCACTTTGGATACCACTTCTTTAGGATATAATCTTGGGAAAAGTTTTAACTTGATGGGAACAGGTGTCAAAATTGACCAGTTTGTAATGACAGTTTCTTTTACTCTGTGAATGAATATAGACTGTTGTCTATAACTTTGTGCTGCATGACTCTGTTTTGGATCTCTGTTTATTCAGAATTCTGACAAAATTTGGTCCAAGGGCTGTGAACAGTTTTGCCATTTGTTTTCCTACAGCGTGCATTCAATGTCAAAACAAGATGTGTCAGCCTTAAGTGGTTTGCAGAAATGCAAAGCCATTCCAGTTTGGAGGGGAGGGCATATCCTCAGCCAAACACAGGGTTGTGTTAGTACTTGGCTTTAAAAGTTAGTACTGTTTTTCAACTGACTTGCCCTTTCTCAAATGTTCACTAAAGAACTGCAATATTTAGTGCTCAGCTTCTCAGAAGAAAACAATTCATTTTCTTGCTGTATCTTGCCTGGTGTTTGTTTTACTGAACTACAGTTGAAACCATTTTTGCAGTATGCCTGTTCTTAAATCTTGTAAACTGGCATAGATTTTTAATAGTATTTCATATCAGTTTTTTTAAAATTGATGGGACAAAATAACTACATGTGTTGGGCTGCATAAAGAAGTTTGAAATATATATATTTTAAATGCCTCAAAAGGTGTAAGTCTCAAGGTATGTAAGTTTTCATGTGTTTGGAGAGGCAAGATAGATGTTCCAGTAAAATATAACAGTGGTGATTTGGGGTTTTTTAATTGTGTATTTTACCTGTAAATCTCAGTTTGAAGGATCTCACACAAAAACATGGATGCATTATGACTGTATCTGGAGGACGAAGTAGCTGGATTTCTGGAGTATGATGCAGTGATATGACAGTGTTTTATTTCATTTCTCTTCTCAATTGGTGATACTTCAGTCTTCAAAGAAGATGAAATTGCTTCAACTTGTTGAAATAATAAAGGACATCATAGTTGGTTAAAATGCAGCCTTTCTCAATGAACATGGAAATTACAGCACAGAAATATTTAGGCCTCCTGTAAATAAAGACATGATGATTCTCAAAAGCTGTTTTCAGCTTTTCTGTATTTTTACTCATGTTTCTCCAGACTATAAGTTGAAAGAAGGCTTTTGGGTTTGGTTGTTTTTCTTGAGTACAGGAATACCTAGGAAACTCAAACAATTAACAGGCCAGGTAATAATCTGTGAATTACTAGTGGGTGGTGAACTGTGTGAGAGGGAAGGCAAAGGTTTGGGTTGCCCGTACAATATGTAGTTTGAAGTTGAGTCTTTTTGAGTTGGCTGCCCACAGCTCCCTCTGGCATTAGAAACAGCTGCCTTTATGTGGTCTCCAGATTAAGTTTTTAACTGCCTGTGAGGAGAAAATCGTGGGAACCTCCCCTTCATCCAAGTCCTATTCAGGCTAATTGAAGAATTATTCTTGACCTGAGCTGTTTCAATTTTGCTTTGATTAAGTAACTTGAATCTGCTAACTGCCAAGGGAAAGAACAGATGAAGCTTTAACATAATAAAGAGCCTAATACTACTTTTATTTTATTTTTTTTTTAAATTAGTGCTTTGGCCCCAGTAGGAGCTGCTGGTTCTGTGCTATGCTTTAAACATCTCAGGTTTGCAAGAGGTGTTTCCTCCTGCTGAGACCATGAAAACAGCAGCTATGCAGAATTCCTTGGGGAAGGGAAATGGCTGCAGCATAAACATGCAACTAGGTGGATGATTTCACCATTTGGATTGGTCTGCTGTGTTTTGCATTGGGGGATTTGATGTGAAAGAAGATGTGTAAGGATTACCTTTTTTTAAAAGCAGTTAAAAATGTTTCTGCAGACTAAGGGTCATTTCCTGGAGCTGGATCCTAGGTAGTGTCAGTGTGATCTTGCCTAGCAGCCTCCAAGAGTAGTGTGCTCCCACAGCATGTGTTATGGTGGAAGACATAGATAGAAAGATAAAAATGTCCACAAGGCCTGAAGTGTACCCTCTGTTCACAGATCACAGGCTTAAGTATAATCAATAGATGAAGACCATTTCAAGCAGAGTATTTCTGCAACTTCTCATTTACTTGGGAGCAAATCCACTGTAGAGGTTGTGCATTGTGGTCAGTATGTCCGCAGTTGTGATTACACAGAGTGAGCCACAAGTCAGGAGGCACTTCAAACACAAGGTTTTAACTGCTTATTTGACAAGGCTGCTTTTGAGCTCCAGTGAGCTCATCTCCAGCTTATTTGGTCCTCTTTGGTGCTAAGGATTTGCTGAGAGGGAAAAAACAGGATGAACTCTAGTGCAGCAGCTCACATTCCCCAGCACATGTTCTGGGAATGGGCATGAACACTCAGCTTCAGAGAGGATTTGATGAAAGGAAAACAAGCAGAGCATTTTTAAAAAGGAGAAGCTGGGAAGAAATGTAATCAAGAACTTCAGAGTGTGTGGGTATGCAAAACTGTGGATTTCCTACTCTTTTTGGGTCCAAAAAAGAGTTTGCTTTGTTTAAGCAAAGCCATACCAACTTTACATTTCATGTATACGTAAGGAAAAAATGTGGGAAAAAATATAGCAATCACTTGGTCAAGCTAATTCTGACCTATTTATGTTTTTATTATTTGAGCTATAATAATGCCCAGCCTATCCCTCTACATTTTATTTCAGCAATTTTTTTTTTACACAAAGCTAAATATTTTGGGGTTTGTCTTTTCAACCTAATCTCCTTTGGAAATAGCTGTTTAATTTTTTTGAACCGTTTTCTGCCTTGCATATCCTCCCCACTTTTTTAAAGAGTCATGCACAATTTCTTACATAAAGAAGTGTGTGTGTGTGTAATGACAATTAATCTAATTTGGGGTGATAAGTGTATTATTTTAGGTTGTAGATAGCCTTGTCCCTGAAACCTCCTTAACTCCAGATTTTTTTTTAGAATGTGTTATCTTTCAGATCACTAGGTCCCAGCAAGACTATTCTCTTTACCCCCCTCCTACTTTTAATTGCCTCATGAAAAACTGAAAGTATGCAGCCACAAGTCTGCCTGGATGAGAGAAACTGCGGTGTCACTAGTTAAAGACAATCGTCATTTGATGAGTTTTCTCAGCTGTTCTGTGTTTAGTAGGGGTTTTAACCTATTTTGCCCCATCCGCCTGAGAACTTCCTTTTATCTTACTCTCCCCTAAACAAATTTGGTGGAAATCATGCTTGCGAAATGTTTCCTGCTATGTCTTCAGCAATGTTGTGGTGGTTTTCCTCTTCACATCCACTCTCCCCCTCATTCACGTCTCTTGCTGACTGATTCTAACCTCTGCAGGATACAGATGTATCTTCTACGCTGCATTCAGGTCAGTACAGGTCTGCACCTGAAATTTGTTCTTCCTTGGTTAGCTTCCAAGTGCTGCTGTGATAAACATAATTTCCAAATGTGTCAAACATGGTGTAACAAAAATGCAATTAGAAAACTTAGCATTAAACTGTTGCATCTATATAAGAAGTGACTTTCTGTACAGTCTCAGTTGTGCATTTAAAAATTCAGGCAAGTAGCAGTTACAGTAAAATGTTTTCCGTGTCTTCAACACTTTTAAGAACTCCTGCTAAGAAATCTGTATGGCAACTGGTAGAAGGGAGTAGCTAGGGGTAGGTTTGCTTTAGGTATTTGTAGGGAATTGCAGTATTAAGAGGTTCTCACAAAGGCCAATCACTGCTCATTCTTATGCAAAGGTTTGCATAAAAAGGTGGTTGCAGGTGCTCTTAGTGATTCAGTGCCAATTTAGGTATTTTACGTTTGGCTCTGAATAATGTTGAACTCCAGGGCAGCACAACCATTCTGCTGGTGGCAGGGCTTGGTGGTTCTGTGTTGGCTGGTAGGAATGGAAAATTACAGCAGTCTTCATTCAGATGGTGCCATGGACACTGGTGGTGATGGTGAGGGGTAGCAGAAACCTTGACTTGGTTTTGTTCCTGTTGGAGTCAGTGAAGTAAGTGACACCAACTTAGTCTGATTGCCAAGGAGAAGCTTGCCCTGTATTAGCAGAGTATGAACAGTGATGAAGCAAATTGTTTGTGACTTCCAAACTTCCAGACATTACTATTTTTGAGGGCATAGGAATTTCTGAAAATCATTTTCACAGTTGTTAGCTGTAAATTAATTTGTGCATATGGGTATAGTGTGTGAAGAACAGGAAGGAATATTTCTGATTAGAACTGCCCTGACACAAGTGTTCTTGTACAGTCTTGCTTAGTTTTTTTTCTCTGATTGTCCAACTTCAGCTGCAGCCGTTTTGTTTTCAAAGACTTGTGTACATCCTTTGTTGTATCTTTATGTAAGGTTTTAAATTCCTTTGAGTGGCAAATATATACCAAGCATTATCATTTAAATGTGTAGTTTTACTCCACTTAGTTACTGAGGTCCCTGATGTGCTATGTTTACTTCGGAGTAATTATGTGTTTATCCAGTAGAGAGCACTAATGACACTGCTATGCATTAGTTGACATTCCCATCAAATAATTGGGTACTGTCTTAAAGGTTTGTGCTATGGGGCACTGGGCTGGGCTTAGGAATGTAGAGTTTTTTCTAAGCCACTTCCTGGCTGAAGTTCTGCTATAAATAGTTTTAGGGGAAAAGAATGTAAAGCGAGAGCCTGGAGGAAATGCTAAACTAACATCTACCTGCAGTTTGGAGGCACGGCAGTACTGTAGTGTCTCCTTTGCACTAAAGAGTTAAGGCCTTTAATGTGGAAGTCGATCAACATCCTCTTCATGGGATGGTGCCAGGACTGTCAGGATAAATGGCTGAGTGCTGATGCTACAAGTATCTTAAACATCTCCATGGTATGGTATAGTCAAGATGGCTCCTGCCTCTTTTTATGTACCCAGGATCTTATCAGCAGTGGCTAAAAAGGCATTTTTATTAATCATCTTTTAGTGTCTGCCTTTGCTTCAGAGCCAAGCTGGACATGATATAGTTTACTGAAGCTGGAATTCTGGAGTCACCATGGGTGATACTGCATTAGCAAGGAACACCTGTCTTTGAGATGTCAAATTGAGTTTGTGACCAGCAGCCTGGAAGTCCCTTTATTCACTTGTGAGAAAATTAGATCGAGCCAATAAGAAAATAGAAACAGACCCACTAATACATATCAAATAAACAAGTGTATCTCGAATTTGTGTCCTGGACTGCTGGGCAGCATGGTGAGGGACACTTTGCCCAACTCAGTTCATTCTTAATAGCTCACTGAACTGTTACCCTTATATCTGCAGCATGAAGATACTGCCTATAGGAGAAAAGCTGTTTCAATTCTCCCTTAGGATAACAAAAGAATTTTAATAATGTGACTAGTGTATATTAATCTTCCTAAATACACAGGCAATCTGAAACATTCATACTGAGAGAAGCATGAGTTATAGTAATTCATCTCAGTCTTGGATGAATTTAAGAATAACTGTCTGGAGGCAATGCCTTTATTAAATTATTTGTAAGGAATTAAGGGAAAAAATCCAACAGCCACATTATGATGGTGAGCATGAACTTGTAGTATTACCTCTAGGCCTTTTGCATTAGCTGATGTTTGGTTTGAATTTTGGAGACCACTGTATTACCTCAAGAACAACTCCCAGTTTTTATCCTTGCTATTTGAACAGAACCTTTTCTATTAGAATTAATAGGGGGGGAAAAAGGGGGGGAAAGATCTAAGCCACAAATAAGATAGTATATTTAAATAAACTATGTTAACACTAAAAATAGCATCTTTCTGTGCTTAGAAGTCAAGCTGATATAGAAAATCTGCTTGCTTGGGGGAGAATGTTTCCAGAATAGAGGAATTTCAGTACTTCTAAGTGAAAATGGGCACTTTCAAGAGGGCAACTATAGGTATTGCTGGGAGATACATGTATTTTGTGTACTGTGTTTTGGTAATATAAATGCAGTTCATTCATGTAGCTATTAAAACAGTTAATTCTTTTCTGCTTTTAATTGCATATGTCTGTTGGTCTTAAAATCTACCATATGGTAACAATCTGCATTAAAACCCTGGCCTTCCTGAAATTAAATGAGAGTCTTGCCATGGACTTCAGCAAGTCCAGGATTTCACCCCACTCCTCATCTTGCATGAGTATTGCTATTCAAGGTGTGGCAAATACTCCATATTCTGCATCTTGATTTATATGAGCATTTGCTGAGCAGATGTTAGGGAGCTAAACTTGTTCATTTCAATCCATCTCTCCTATAGCAAGTAAAAAAGTGAGGTCAGCTTGGTCTCAGGTGTGATTTTGTTCATCTAGGGTGCTTGGGGAGATTACATTTTCTGACAGGTCAGAAACATCATGCTGAATTTTTGAAATGCAGCTATAAACTGAATAAGGGGTTGAAGCAAATAACCTCCAGGGGTCCTTTGGAACCCTAAGTATTTTTGGAATGTATTACTCCTGCTGTGGTGAGAAAGCTGACCAAGCTAACACTGCTGCAGTACCCAGAGCTGAACAAGTAGTGAACAGAGGCAAAGCTGAAGGACTGTGGTCAAGTGGGTCTGTTGGGCTTCCCCTTCAGCTGCTGATGGGATGACTTCATTCTCCAGGTCATCACCTCTCCCAGGCACGGAGCCACCACCCAAGTATCTGGGATGAGGGAGAGTACCGTTTTAAGGACTTGAGTTCCCATTTTCCAGGAGAAATATTGGTCTAAAAAAATACATATTAGTAAAATTAACAATTACTGATTAGCTTTGATTAACTAAAGTAAGAAAAAAACCTCTCTTGCCAATAATTTTGATTTGTAGCTGCAAAATAACACTCTACTTCATTAGTTCAATAATGGTGGAAGGGTGTTTGTCAGAACCCCAGTTTACAATGAAGATAAAATAAGAATGCATAACTGGCATATCTTAGCCAGAGCCCACTGTGGGAGTCACTCCCACAGTTATGTCTGGTGCTTTCCAACTCCTACTGAGCCTGGTGTTTTCCCATTGCATTGTTTTTTACTGAGAGGTTCCATTCAATAATAGCAGGAATCTGCAAGAGTGAGAGATTATCACTCTTTGTAATTGCAAAAAGAAGCATTAAGTGATTTCTACAGCCACTGAAGAATGTGTAGCCTATATGATAAAGTAATCTAAGGATTTGATCTTTTTTCTTTACTTAAAGCAGTTGATGAGCATTTTATTCCATGTTCAGATATAAAATAAGATCTTTCCTGTTATGAATCTCTTTTGGGGAGGAGAAGTAAATGAGGGAGGAGTGCTGCCAGAGATGATTACTAAAATGCCCAGCTCACATATATATATACTGTCACAAGACAAAGCTGCACAGTGTTTGTGTTGCAAAACATGGAATACATTTTTATGAGCAGTAATAGTAAGGAAATAAAGCAGTCAGAATAATATTCTTTTCTCCTCATGTCTTCATAACAAAGACAAAAACTTCAAATATTACTGCTGTTTAACTAGGAAGTCATGATATAATAACAGAGGACAAAAGCTGAGCTCAATTTCTTGCTGGAAAAGAGGAGTGTGCTTGAGATAACTTGTCTGCTCTGTGACATTCCCCCACCACAGAGGGATGCTGTGAGCCTCCAGCATTCAGACCCTTTAGACCCCCTCCACTCTGTGTGTGCAGAGGAACCACAATAATAAATGTTTCCATCTGCTTCTGGTTAGGAGTTTGAGCTTTGTCCTATCCTGCACAATGATCTATGCACTTGAGACATCTAGGCGTGATTATTTCCATTAGTGAGAACCAAGATCACACCCTGAAAAGCTCCATCTGGTCTAAACCTGCTGCAGATTGCCTGCTGGGCAGTGCAGGTCACTCTGAGATCATCACACTGCTGTCCTGTGTGCTGACAGGGTCCTCTTCCTGTCTGTTGGCTGTGTTGCTGTTCCGAGCCCACCCTGGGATTAGCCTGGGATGGTTGTCCTGTCGCATGTGTGGCTGTGTGCAGCAGGTGTGTTACACCATGGCCACACACCTGTGCAGCAAATGTAGGAGATTTGTACATAGTAGCCAGAGTTTACTTGTGAGCTGGACCTTGGCTTTGGAAGTGTGTGTCAGAAGGATGACCACAGAATGTTTGTCATGAAACATTCAGCTCCTCCAGGTTACTTTCCTTGGTTGCTGTGCTTGTTTCACTCCCCTTCAGCTCACTTGTCCAAGTCAGGTAATTTATGCTGGGAAGGGAAGGGAAGGGAAGGGAAGGGAAGGGAAGGGAAGGGAAGG